>JAFBJW010000176.1:0-147500 GCA_016785235.1 Pseudorhombus dupliciocellatus
TTGTTTTTTCGCAAAAAAAAATCATCTCAAAAATCGACGAAAAAGTCATAGTCAAACGTTTTCTGCTGGCCCCCCCTTTGGTACAGAAGAATATTTTGCGCGCCCCCCCACCCCTCAAAAAAAAAAAAAAAAAAGGAGACGATGGTAAGATGGTGGCACACAAATAACGGGGCGTTGTTGTGCAAAAATGGCACCTCTGCTTTGCGTTTACCTGGGAGCTGCTTCAAAAATGTGTCCACCTTATGCGATTCAATCATTCGTCCCGTGCCCTGCGCCCCCCAGTTTGGGAACCACTGCCTTATACTATTACACTTTACATAACATACTGAACAACCTCTGGAGGGAACCCACGCAGACTCCTACACCTACTCTGTATTTAGAAGTATTGCATTTATTTGGAAATATATTTCTATATGAAGAATGATTGCTTTCTTTTGTGTGAAAACACTGTCCTGCAAAGTAATACGAACCTTGTCACACTCACAGACGTGATTGCTTTCTCTCCCACCTGGGGGCAGTAAAAACTAGCTGAACAAAATCTTTTATTCGTACGAGGCGCTGAGAAGATGAACACGTGAAGAACAGTTGTTTTAGTCTTCGTTTTGATCTCTGGCATCTCTGTATTCAAATTAAAGAAATGAAATATGAATTCTAACTTCAGTAATTTGTAGAGGAGAAGGAACTTATGGTTATTATTCTCTCTGACAGCCTCTGCTGCTCGAGTTGATACTGGACCAGCACCTGTGTAAGGAATAACAACATCTATTTTTACAAAAAGTAATCACATTTATTTCAATCCATCATAATTATCACCATATATTATAGCTAGCCACTTACTTTGATTTTCACATCACATGTTCTCATGCATCACCTGATGTCCTCTGGTGTACACATCTACAGCCTCTGGGTATATCCAATACACCATAAAAGAAAGACATTTGTGCTACAGTATGTAGGCATGGCTTGGTCAGTCCTGGCTCCACGATAGTTGTCATTGTCTCTCTGTCCACCCCAGAATTCAGCTGTAAGAGAGTCTCTGAGTGCAGGTTCCTGTGTGTCTCTGTGCCGGTCCAAGCTGCGGCCCGCGGGATGCTCCAGACAGACCCGGCTCCTCTAGCCAATGGTGACACCAAAACCACACTGAAACTTGTTCTTGCGATGGTTAAGGAAGGCGCCGAGGGCCAGGGTGAGAGGCAGTGGCACCAGTTTCTTTTCGAGGGTTGCCCCAACCACCCAGTTACTGTCAACTGTACCTGTGGAAACAAATGGAAAAGCGGGAACGTTTCAAATGCTCAGCGTCACCTGCGTGACTGATGAAAGGCAGGTAAAACTGTACGTACCTTTAAAGAGGAGGTTAGCTTTGGGAACGTCCAGCTGATAGCCGAAGGATGTTGTAGTTTCTTGCATCCTTGTGCTGGCCTCAAATTCAACTCCTATCTGCAGCTGTGATGGGATGCAGAAGTTGAAAGCCAAGTTACATTACATGGTCCACATAATGGTTTTTCCCATCCTTGTCTTGTGGAGATGATGGTTAAGAGAAATGGGAAAAAATGCACCAATATTCTATTTAATTTATATTAAATTATATTCTATTTCAGTTAGACATCAAGTATCCTCCTAATCAAGTTGGTTCTTTAAATTACAACATGTATTGTCTTTGAGCAGCACACAGAGGGGATTCCATCAATGAAGCCACAACATTGCCTCAAGCTCAACCTTCCATAATATTGTTTTACACATAAATACTATCTCTGACCATGAAAGCACTACATCACAGCTAGTACTACTAGGGTTAGGGTGAATTACAGACAAAAACTGTATATAGTGTACCCATGGGCGTACTGTTCTTAAAATGCACTTCAATCCAAAAGCACAAACGTCAGAAATACAAGAATCAACACGTTACCTGATCATTGGCTTTGTGATAGTACGTAGCGTGAGCACCTGCCCCTCCCAGAGTCAAAGTAGCAATGAAGTTGTCACCTGAGGATGCAAAGAAGGACCTGAACATCGATCACAGACATTACAAAACAACAAGATTTGACGCCTCCGAGTTAAACACTGAATGGAAACAGCAACAATAAAGCTGTAAAAACATATTTGACTATCTTACAGGGCTTGTTTAAATCAGTGAAGTGTCGATTTTACCTGTGTATCGTCCCAGTAGGGACGTGACGGTCCCCTCCTCCCCTGGTCTTCTGTGGTACACGAGCTCCCCACCCAGAGCCAGCGCTGGTGTGACTGACTGGAGATAGTGTGCCACCACAATGCCTGAAGGGAAAAACACGCCTTCCATTTTATATTGTTTGTTTTTGCATTAATTATTGCAGTATGGGGCAGTTCGTCGAACATGAATGTTTTTTTTTTTTTACTTAACCATAAATAACAATTAAAACACTAATGAACACATCATTTCAGCTTTCAACGAACATTTGAACGCTTCACGTTAGCTGACTTTTATTTTGCACACACATGCAAAATCCACAATGAATTTGCCATTGCTGTTAAACAAAATAAATCAAACATACCAGATCCAACAAGTACGTCTGGATTTCCAAGTGTCACAGCAGAAGTGAAGTCTTGACCACGATACTCCATGTCACATTGCCAATTCACAAACTTATGCTGCTGAGTCTAAAGAGAAAAATGAATAAATAAATAAATGACACACCGAAATGGCGATGTTAGGAAATTTAACGAGCTGAGAGCAGACTGGAGATCAGCCCATCTGTGACCTCTTCATACCTGGATGGCTATTTTGGAGCGCACAGCATTAGTGAGCTGGTGGATGACCTGGGCATTAAGACTGCCAGTATTGTCCATGTCTCCAACCATAACAGGGAATGACTAGAAGGAAGAAAATGTGATGCCGTTGGTGATTCTTGAGTTTTTCAGAATATCACTGTTAATGTTGTGTGTTTTTTTAATCCCAAAGATGACTAAATTAATAATAATTACCTCTGCTGGTCCCGTCTGTTTACTGCCTACATAGGTGGAGCCGAAACGATAACCAGAATCCCCCTGGGTACTGAGGGTGATAGTGTGGCTGACCTGGAAGTGGTTACTCAGGCCCTTGTTGACCAATAACCGCACACCTTCCATCTGCAGAGGAAATACCTCTAAAACATAAGAACAAGACAGGCAATCAGAAATCAGATCATCAGACAACGATGACACTTTAAAGACACCTTCACCGAAAAGCTGCACAAACATAAAAACTCCTGCACACATTATTTGATGCACACGTTCCGATGTACACGATGATCCTCTGACCTTTACATTTGCGGTGGCACTCCTCATATGTGCCTGGGTTCGGGAGTGTGGACTCTGAATCCGATGTCTCCTGACTGGATCCAGTTGGAGGGACGGAAGACACTGGGGGCATAGCAAAGCCTGGGGGGACCGACAGCAATCCGGGGACCCCCTGACCAGCTCCAGCTGCAACTGGAGCTGGACTGGGGGAGGCGGCAGCTAACACACTGCCCATACTCTGACGCTATTACAGACTAAACAGAGAGAGACAGAGGACAAAGGCCATAATTAGTTCACGGATTATGTGATGAACGCGTCTTTGATAAAGTTGTCCTTGACACATAACGTTCGCTGGAAGCATTATATGTGTGTATATGTGTGGTCTAAGAAGTTGCCATCATCATTTTTCTCTCTGCTCACGAACCCCTGAGGTACTCATGTCATACTTGAAGCCTTGGGAATGGCTGTCTGCATGCAGCTGTCTGTTGGTTCGAATAACCAGGGCTCTTCACTGTGACCTGACAGATCACATCTGGAAACAGAGGGACGCTCCTGTTGATCAGTATCAGTGTAGCTGAACCACAGCTCCTGGTTCCGAACGATACAACACTCAGCTACTAGGAGCATAAGGCACCGTGCACTGCCCTCACACCCTCAGCTATCATAACCCGGCTAGGCTAACGACGAGAGACTGGCTAAGGCCTAGATAACTCAACGCTGTCAACACACAGCGTCATGTTGCATGAACAAACCATGATGGAAGCTACTCATACAAATGCGCGAGCTGCCTCTGGCTTGAAGCAAACACGACATGTGGGATCATTAAAGACTATAAAGACCATACGGCGGCCACATTTCTCCTGTGGAGGCTAATGCATCCTAGCATGATGGGTTGGTTGGCTAGCTAGCTAGCTAGCTGGCTAGGTAGCCATGTGGAGGCGACCACCGGAGCTCCTGAATGGAGGACGCGGGGATTCGGAGAAGAACCGAGAGCACGGATGAGCCGGTTCTTATAACGGTACCGGTGCGGTTGGGTTGTTTTTGTTTTTTATATACACATATATATATTTTCTACTCACGCGAACGGTCTGCGGTCCAGCGGGGAGCTCTACACCGGTAAAGTTCACTGCAACGTCCGTGACGGTGGCGGACAGGTTCACACCCACTTCCTGCAATTCGCGCATTGATTGGCGAATGCTCACACCGCTCCGCCTCCTATTGGCTGAAAAAAAAGGCCACTGGGGACGCCCCCTCCTGTGACGCAAGACGTGTCTCATTCACTCAGCGTTCTACTTCATTCAACCTCCAACTGAATGACATTCCAAGGGTATAATAAGTCTAGTTACTCCTTTTACTTATCACAACACAAAATGCTTGACCAGTGCACCACAATAAAAAACATTAGCACGGAATTAGGGAATCACAAATATTCAGAGTCAATATTAATTTGAAATAGCTTTTCACAGAGGTGAAATCCAGGTCGCATCAGGACAATAAAACAAAGAATGTTTGGAAAAACACTGACCGACCTGAAATGTATGATTAAGAGAAGATTTTGTACTGACTGGCGCTCCACTCCGCGTTCTCTGCTTCTTCTGGACAAAGAGCCATGCAGAAGTTTTTCTCTTTTTAGGTTTGGAGTTGCATCAGTCCTGGAGGGCAAAATTCCCCCACAAATAATCCCTTGTGCTCAGGAGTCGGGAAACAGATGGCATGGAGTCAGTCTGGAATTACATGGAGGGAGAGAAGACACTCAAACATCCAGACTGTGGCAAGTTCCGCTGTGAAACTACTTTACAATAACTTTGTTAATACTACAGAGCCGAGCAGTTTTCAAAGCCACTGGCACAACTGAAAAAATCCTTTGATTGAATATTAGTTTCATCTCCCGTTTACATTTTCATGTTTCAATTAAATTAATCTCAATCTAGCTTTGGGGCCCAAAGGCCAATGCAATCACCGCTTTCACAGGCAAACACAAAAAAAAGATAGAAACAGGAAATGTCAGTCAGACTTTATTTCATTTGAGGAGACAGCTCATACAAAAGCACAACAATCTGGTCATCAAGTCGTGAAAGTATTCAATTCTCCACAATGCAGCGAAGGGACAAAATGGTCCTAACTTTGACACCACTCCAAAACCGTCTGGATTAGTTTTTCTCTTACACGACATGTACTGGTTGAAGCATTGCCTGCCCACTGGCTTAATAACGGAGGGATTATTCTATCAACAGCACTGCCAGACATGAAGAAAGGTGAAGCCAAGTGCTACCTCGAAAACGTGTCGGTCCTTCCCCTGCTGATGTTCGGTACTACAACGGCCAAAGGCGCAACACACGAGGCCGCTGGGAAAACATGGGATAGTGCTACAAGTCAACGGTTGTGCCGTTTCAAACAAGAGCTGCTCTAGTTTGGTCATGTCTGATATGAATCCTTTCAAATCCTACTTTAAAAAAAAAGGTGATAAACCAGCAAGGAACCGTTTTATCGACAAAAAGCTGAGGACATGAGAAGGGGCAGGGTGAAAGTTTGACTTTGGACTAAGGCACTTTGTAAGGGAGAATGGACAAATAGAAGTTTCACAATGTTTACCAAGGCGCATCATATTGTCATGTTTATTACCAATAACTTAAAGTCCTAAAAATAAGCTTCCGTGCTATGGCTTTTAAAAATAAAGGGAGATTATTCGCAATTGAGTACTGAGTAATGTCACTATTGGGTCTGTGCTTTTACAAAATGTTCTACAATGTCACAGACATTAAAGTTCTCTCTGAATAATTCAGCCGTAAACGTCTGAGTATAAAAGCAAGAGCACCACCGTTGCCCTCTTTGAAACCTTCTTTGCAACACAGTGGTCATTTTGGCCTCAGAAGCTGTTGATATTCAAAGTTTGTCAAGTCAGTGTTAATCTCTTCTTCCATCTTTGGTTCCATTTCAAAGGATGTGATCCTAGTTAAACCAAGGAGGCGTGTTCAATCTGTCTCAAAAATGAATTTGGTAAAAACAAATAAGCAATAGGAGGAGCACCAGAGCAACAAAAATGGCCACCCGTTAAATACAAATTCATGCCTCAAAGCATGCGGATGTGTTCAACAGGTTTAGACATGGAAATGGGGAAGAAACTTAATCCAGGCGAGTGTGGAATGATTGCTGGTGCTGCTCTGCTGTCATGTGCATCCCTTCATTGCAATCGACCCCTCTTCTGATTGCCATTTCCATCAGGACACCATCCTGCTGACAGGTCTCCCCCAACGGCCTCTACACGCTAAAGCGCCAACTATCTGCCTTTAGAGGACCTTTGAGGTGAGCTGACCAATCTGCAGCAACTGCGTGATGCCATCGTGTCACCATGAGGTAGTCTCTTTTAGGAATGTTTCCAGCACCTGGCTCACATGACGCGAAAGGGGAATTCTGTCTGCTGTGGATCTGATTCAATGCAAACCATACGCTCAAAAGGCAGAGGGGATGTCACCTGCGTTCACCTTTGGTTTCAGATTCATTCTTACAGAAAAGCACAAGAAGTAGAGAAAAGACGAGTGTCTTTGGCAGAGTGGCAGGAAGTTAAAGTGGCAGTTTTTGGAGGGGGATGGAGCAGTTCACCTGCATGTGCACGGACAAGACCAGAGTATCCTATGAACTCAAATTATGAATGAAATGAAGTACGGACTAGACCATTTTGATCGCAATGTGGGGAATAGAAACCTGCACTTGGGAGTCTTGTGAATGCCAGGCGTCTCGTTTCCCCTGAAATAAGAAAAAGCAGCCGAGTGAGAATCTCTGATGGAAACGACAAGAACCAGTCACTTGTTCAGCAAAACCCTGCAGAGCTGACAGCTGGCTGTGTGCGCTGATCAGCTCTGCACAAATCTATGTTGACTGCGGCGGTGCAGCCTGTGGGCATAAGCCCTCCACCTTTAAATCCTGTAAAACTCCAGTTAATCTCCTTGTTAGTAGAGGATGGCGTCCAGTCGTAAGGTGGCCAGAAATTGCTCCTCTTCAGTCTAGACAGCTCCAATGTTTTCACTGTTAAAATACAGCAAACTACTGCAATACCAAACAGTGGAATTTACTTTTACCTTTACACTTGTCTAGACTGTGAGGTCACTAAACCAAAAGATCAGCTGACAACATGAAGTGAATAAGCAACTAAAGTGTCTGATTGGCCACACCTTAGAATTAACCCTCTACACTTCTGCTGTAGATGGGCAAATGCAGCTGCAGGAAAATCAAGCCGGTTTCTCATTGTTTATAAAACTGACCTTTCATTCAGACATCTCCCACTTCGTTGGTCTTGGCCTTCCCAGTGGCGTCATCATCCGGGTCAACCGAGTGGAACTCTGCCACATACAGGCTCTTATCAATGCAGCTGGGGATGGGCTTGATGTCGGTGACTAGTTGATCCTCTATTGTTTTCAGGTTGTTGCGGTCATCTATAGTTATGAGATTGATGGCCAGACCCAAGTGACCGAAGCGCCCTGGGAGCAAACACACGGTACACGCATCACATTGTGTTACTGACTGAACAAAATCTATCATTAGGACTGTGAGAATCTTTCAAGAGGGTCATGCTCACCTGATCTGCCGATGCGATGCAGGTAGGTTTCTGCATTTTTGGGGAAGTCAAAGTTGATGACCACGTTTACTGCCTGGATGTCAATTCCCCGAGTGAAAAGGTCTGTGAGGAAGGAAGGGTTTACATGTACAATAAATGCACTGTGATGTTGTGAGTGATCACAAATGTACAAATAAATAAACATTCAAATTGTAAAGCTCTCTTCACTTGCCTGTGCAGACCAAGTTTCTACACAGTCCGTTCCTGAAGTCATGGAACACACGGTTCCTGTACTCCTGCATCATCTTTGCATGAATGTAGAAGCAGGAATAGCCCAGCTGGGTGATTTTCTTAGCCAGAAGCTCAACCCTTTGGACGGAGTTACAGAAGATGATCGACTGGTTGATCTGAAGCTGAAATACAACAGTGAAGAAATGAACTGTTATTAGTGTGTTCAGTGTAAGATATCCTGCTGTCATGCAGTTCATTGCCTAAGTGTGTGTATGTGTGTTTTCATTAAGCATAAAAAGGATATCGCTGCTGTAGTTTCTATTAAATAAACAATTGAAACATACCAGCCACACATTGGTGCCAAAATGAACAACACCCCCCCCCCAAACCTCTTGATGACGACATGATATGCACGGAACACTCACCTTAGAGAAAAGCGTGTTGAGACAGTGAACCTTTTGTCTTTCAGTCACATAGGCGTAGTACTGGGTGATGCCCTTCAACGTGAGCTCTTCCATCAGGTTGATCTCATAAGGCTTCTGCAGGTGTTTGTTCTGGACATGAAACATACGGTGTACTGTGAAGAGTAAACCAGACACCTGAACTGTACCTTTTAGGAGACGGGTTGTTTAAGTTCTTACCATGAATGTTTGCACACTGACGGGGAACGTGGCGGAGTAAAGCAGGATCTGACGGTTCTTTGGCAAAAAGCTGATAATATCTTCAATCAGGACAACAAAGTCCTGGGACAGCAACTTGTCAGCCTGAATGAAGCCATATTCAAGACAGAGTCAAACAGTGTTGGACTGCTGACGACTGCAGGAACACAAAACAACGCCGACAAGTGGATTCAGGAATCCACAGCCAGACTCACCTCGTCCATCACCATCATTTGAGTCTTTTCCACAACAGCCACTCCTTTCTTGATCAGGTCTAGGATCCTGCCTGGTGTAGCGATCACTACGTGCACTATTATGACATCAGAAGACACGAGGTCATCACGTGTATATGACAGGACAAAACCAAACCAAGTGTATCAACAATTCCAAATGGAAACATTTTCAGTCGTATTGAATATTAAAGGCAGGACAACCACCTGTCTCCTCGAGACGCATGATGTCATCCCTCAAGTTGGTGCCACCCGTGGTAGCCATGATCTTGACCCCTCCCAGGTGCTTGCTGAGCTGAATGCTGATTTGGCTCATCTGCAGGGCTAGCTCTCTTGTCGGCACCATCACAATGGCTGGATTGAGACAAAAATGGCAAGGGCTGATGAAATGCGAGGGCGGGTGAGATGCATGGAGAAGTCGAAATGAAGCGATGGTCATAAAAGATAAAAATGTCTTCTTATGCTTAGACCAAACGCCCCGAACGAACATGTCAGAGTAGAGCAGAGGCCGTGTGTTTAGTTTAAGTACAGCTCTTAACAGGGTGTCATCAGTCTCATCTGAGCAACATTAGACAGGGTCACAGCAGGAACTCACCCTGGATGTGATCCTTCCTCAGGTCTATCCTCTCCAGCATTGGGATAAGGTAGGCTCCGCTCTTTCCTGTTCCATTCTTGGCCCGAGCCAAAATATCTCTGCCTGACAAAGCGATGGGGATACTCTCCTCCTATTTGCAGAAGAACAAAAATCACTCATTATGATTGGTCAGGTTCACAGGATGGGGCGAGACTTGTTTGGAAAAAGGCAAATAATTTTTCATGACAAGATGCAAAAGAGTCCTGTTCCTTGACAGTTTTAACATCTGATGTCAAAACTCAGGATACATTATTTGATTACACATACTCAAGTTTGCAGGTTAATTGGATACTTAAAGAGTAGGGCTGGGTACCGAAACTCTGTGTACCAACGCGGTACCAATGCACCCGGTACCTACTGGACCAACTCACAGCGCAGATTTCAGGACCTCGTTTCAGTGTCACTCGAATGCCAGAGCTATGTCATGAAACAGTTGCCCTGCTTCCAGCACATAACAACATAGCGTTAGCTTGTCTGGTGATGTGTAAAATGGAACTAGTTTATTTTTAAATTATTGTAGTTGGGATAGGTTTTATTTATGATGTACTGTATTTCTAGTTTTGTTCAATTTCCATTTGTATATTTTAGTATATTTACACTGTAAAGAGATAATATTGTTAAATCTCAAGTTTCAAAAAAATACAAAGCATTGATATCCAGGGTTATAGTTAGCAGAATCATAGTAAGCTCAGTTTACAGGAACAACAGGTACAAAGTGAGTTGGCCTACCTGGATAGGGGAGGGCTTCTCCCATCCCATCTCAAAGATTCCCATTAGAAGTTCCCGCTTTAGGCAGTAGTCCTCAAATTCATTTCCCTTAGTTGATGTCACATCCTGGGAGAGAGCGAGAGAGAGAGTCGTTCAACAGGGTGCAGAGGTAGAAGCCAACATACGGTCACTGAGGCGCAAGTGCTGCAGAGTGAACAGGGAATCTGAATGTTTTTGTCTGTTTTTTTAATGATGATCTGGTACACCTTACCGAAGTTTTCAACCTGTTGTCTTTGGGGGGAAGCTCCAGGCACCTCTTCCAGTCATCCCCAAATCTAATTGTGAGAATTAAGTTGAACATAATGAAACAAAAAACAAAAATACTGTGTATATCAAAAAGGAGTGAGGATTTTGCCATTATTCTTATTTTGGGGTTGAATATATTCCCAAATCAAAAGCTACAAAAGCTTTCCATAGTGTAAGAATGCAATATGGAATAAAGAATGTGTAGAGACAGTGTCTTACTTGATGCCCCCACTGCTCTGGGGAAGGCTGCTCTTTTTCGTGGGGTCACTGGACTGTTGGGCAGCTGCAAGCAGTCCTGATTGTTGTCCAGCTGGCCGTGGCTGTCCTCTCAACTGCCCATTGGCTGCTTTGTTCAATCCAATCATCGTGGCAGGGTTTGCTGTTCTTGCTGTAGCCATGGTTAGGATTTTGCTCACAGTGTGTAAAATGTATTTGTCTCTATTTCACCCGTGTGTGTGAAAAAAGTAAAAGCTGAAAAAATTAAAAAAGTTTTTCCTGTATCTTTTCGATTCAAAAGAATGTTCCGCGTACAAAATCTGACATTCAGACCTCTTGTAAAGACGTCTGCGTAAGAATTCTGTCTATTTACAAGACAACTCTCCAAAAAAGGGAGAAATTAACATTCATAAGAATAAATAAATCAAATATGTGACCAAAACATACACCCTATTTTTTTCAAAATGCTTTTCCTCTTTTTATCCCTGCTGTAATGACAATGCTGATTTTATGTATTATTTATGTATCTTGGCATTTTAAGTCCAAGTGCTGCGTTTATACATTCACAGTGGTCAAAAATGAACGTCGCTTGTTACGTCTTAAACTTATATGGTTTGCCCCTTTGACACCAAGAGATCTTCAAGTGTTCACTGGAGCTTAATACTGGCTCAGAAAGTCTCTCCAGGCACACTCTCTCTCTCTCTCTGAAAGTTTGCTGTGGTTCTTTTGTCCTCGTTTCTTTGACTTCTGCAGAAACAGCGGAGGAGGCAATCTGCAAAGTGCTGTGAGAATTGCCGATCAACAAGAGAATCCAGGTTACCTGTCAAGACAACAAACAATGGTGGGTGAATGAAACACTAACTTTGACTACTCATAGCCTTCCCCAAGAATTCCAAGCTAAAGACAAACCACGTGGTGGAAATGATTCAGCCAGTAGCTTGATTTGGACGCGAAATCTCTGGTTAGCGATTGTGCCACTGTGGCTTTGTTGTGATGCTAACGATGTGAGCTAAACTGAAGCTAACTTAAACGCGCGATCTAACGATCAACTGAAACGGGTCTTTGAAATGAACAGTGTTTGCCACTGGGTTCTAAACTTGAAGTAAACCAACAGGCTGTTGCATCGGGTGTGTCTTATTCCGCGTACACGTCTCCCACTGCGGCAGATTTGACTTGCACGAAGTTAAGCAACATCGTCAAAACTTTAAGAATAGCAACGTGGCTTTAACCGTGCAGCTAACATGCTAACAGCGGGTCTTCCTGTTCCTGTTTGAAAGAGCGGCAGCCAGATACATTGCGCACGCCGAGCAGACGTGTGTGCAGTAGACTCGTGTCTGCTGTAACGTCCCAGCTCCTACCCGCTGCTTCTAAACTTTTATTCAACCGGACACGAACTAAGTTACCGTAGCTAAGTTAGCTTAGCCGCCGCTAATCGATGCGCTCGGGAAATAAGACTTTACCCCGTCGAAGAACGATGCTCGCTTCACTTTGCCGCAGAAACCCGAGGTCTCCTCTGCGGCGTCGGTGCTCAGCAATGTGTCGGCGAGTTAGTTAAGTCTCACAAACAACTCGTAGTTTGGCGACATCCAGTCTTTTGTCTCGGCTTTCACGATATCGACAATTCAACATGGCCGCGCTCGATTTGTGGGCGGGTTGTTTGCCTCAAATGAAACCGCGGCGGACCAATCACAGGCCCGCTTTCAAACCACACAAAACAGGGTCAGTGAGGAGACACAGGACACAGGAGTGAGACGAGTCCGGTGAGCAGCACTTTGGATTTCTGCCCCAGTGTCCTGTGATACTTCATCGAAATGATTTTTTTAATGTCATTGTACATTAGTGTCAATAAAGCATTCCATTCCATGTTCCCTATTGATTGTTTCCTTTGAAAACCGCCTTGTGGCCACGTTTGATTCACAGCTTTGTTGTCCTTCCGTTCCATTCATGTCACTGCAGTTTACTTATTCCTGTCGTTTTTGACTGTTTTATTATTATTCTAATGCTATTGTGTTTGACTGTTTTGTGCGGTCTTCTCCTCTGGATCAATATGGTGTTGCAAGGATAAGAGTCAAAACATTGAGTTCACACAGAGTTTAAATAATATTAAGTTAAAAAGTTACAAACGGCATCTAAGTATGAGCGATAAGATAGTAATACTGAAAATATTGAGAATATTATTTAGATAGACTGTATGCATGTATGCACTGTTTTCTTTTTATATATTGTAATTATATGAAAGGTGTATATTTATTCCTCCACATTATTTAACTGTTGCATCACTCTATGTTGTTGATTTGAATTGAATTAATTCATGAATTCATTTGTTAAAAAGGACAGTAAGTGTATCTTATGGACAACTTTTTTTTTATCAAAAAATATCTGCAACTTTTCTCACTGATAAAACAACACACACACACACACACACACACACACACACACACATTAGAGGCACATATGCATACAGACATGAAAAGTTCAGTGGCCGTAGGTTTTTAAACATGGCAGAATGAAGAGCACTGTGCAATATTTGTCAAGTAACATCGCTGAGCCCAACAGTGGGACTTAAAAACTTGTAAGTGACCAGTTCTCTCTCTGTCAATGGGAGAGCGTCCACAACAGCAGCTGGACGAGATGTCCACACATCAAGGCCGAAAAAGAGAGTCAAGAGTCATGAAGTCCAGGAAAGGAGTCTCTTTTCACGTGCTGACCAGTCTTCTCATTCGGCTGCACTTTCCTCTGCTCTGTCCTCTCGGGCACCGAAGTCTGATTGCATTAGCTGCGCAGAGGTAGATGCTAGTTGCCGGGGGCCATAACTTTGAGCTAGTAAAATGGATATACAGGTATTGATGGAGTCTTTGGTGAGTGGGATGTGCTACGATGAGGCGTGTGTGGCATACTGGAAGGCGAACAGCCGTGGCTCGGGCAGGAAGAGGGGGACCCTTAAAGGAGAGGCAGAGAACACTTATGAAATGTGAAAACTCCAGAAGAAAATAAAATGAAGAAGGTGGCGGCAACGCAACTATAAACAGGCCGCCAGCCGACAATCTAACAACAACAACAACCTATGAAATATTTTTCATTTTTATTTCCGCGCGAGTCACTGCATCAACGGCCTCACCATTTTCCGACAAGTTGCTCCCATGTGGCGACACCGACACATAGTGCGGATCCCTTATGAGCTTGGAGCCTCTCCCTCGTAACACATCTGCGATCTGGAAAATATTTCAAGTCTGTTACGCTCTTGTGTGCATGAGCAAAGGTGAGGGTGTCAGACCTCTGCTAAGATACGATAACAGCCATAGCACTCGTCACAAAAATAAACAGTGCACCGTTCAGGTCTTGCCTCTAGTGGGAAGAATACACACGTTTGCGTGGCATCGTCCAGACCAGAGCTGAGTCAACCAGACTTTGAAATGATTGCATTTGGCGCTGAGATAACTAAAGTAAACACTGAAGGGATGGGATTTTCCCGTCATGAGGTAACACTGTGATTAAAAGTTTGGACAATTACAAGGAAGTTGTTCACTAGCCTGGTAACCTTGTTCGGGGATTCACTGCTTTCTGAAACAAACAGAACGGCTCGCTTACCTTCTTGTTCTTGGCCACCATCACCGCCGTGTCGTTGTGGTAGTTCTTGAGGCTGCTGTCGGCTCCGCTCTTCAGCAGCAGCCGCACCGTGTCCGCCTGACCCCGGCCGCAGGCCCCGTGCAGGGCCGTGTTCCCACTGCACGACTGGCTGTTGACATCACAGCCATTCTGCCACAGGGAAACAAAGGAGTGTGACAGCTGGAGAAGAAGGTTCACGCTGGTCAAATCACAAGCTTCCATCTCGCCACATCATTACCTCAATGAGGAAGTAGACCATGTCGATGTTATTGGTCTCAACTGCGTGCATGAGAGGAGTCTGACCACTTTTGATGTCCTGATAAAAAAAGAAAACCACCACAGGGAGGAAAAAAAGATCAGCAAACACAGAGACGGTGAATGTGATATTTGTGACGTCGCGAAACGTTGTGTCATTGCTGAACTAACCTTAGCGTTGATGTCACCTCCGGCCTCCAGCAGCATTCTGGCTAAATCCCTGTGGCCCTGCAGCGCAGCCAGGTGGAGGGGGCTCAAACCTGGGGACACAGTTTTACTCTGAGCAAACACATCCACACACTCTGACATTAACCTCGACGCACGTTTCCTGTACTCTCAGTATGACCCCAGTCTGGTTTACAGCACATTCACAAAAATGAGAATAAATGGGGGATTTCTGTGGGCAGGAACATTGTCGGAAACAGTTTGAATAATGCAAGTTAACAAGGTGGCAATACATGCTGTATGTAACTGCAACCTCTAGGGTTAGTTTCAATCAAGACAAATCATCTTTTTCAATAATAGCAGGAGGTTTGTTGATCATTTATACTTCATTATTACTTGGTCTTAAACCAACAAGCAGATTTGGAGCAACATAATAAAATAAGAGTAAAAACTGTATTATTATCAAATCTGAAATAAAGTGGTGCCTGGGAGAGTTTGCTGTTCTTAGGGGCTTTACTCCACCATCAGGACTGAGATGTGCTGTGGTCTGTGCCGGTACCTGCAGACGTTGCCGTGGCGACCTGACACGATGACGCTACACTGAAACCACTGAAAGCACTGAAACTAAAGGGCCAACACCCAAAAACATCCAAACAAACCCCCTGAGCAAGGGTTCACACTCATGTGCCTCAGTGAGCTCTCATACTGACACCAGAGGGAGATGTTCTCAACAGATGGGCATCTGGATCTGGTTATTAGGGTTGTCAGTTAACTGATGGAGACACTCAAAACACATTTCCATTTATCTAACACACAGTTTCTTTTATCTGTATTAAATGGGCATTGAAGGAATATGGTGTCAAACAATCCTGATGATCCCTAATGCGAGGAGATCAGAGCCAAACGTTCCACAACTCACCTTCATAATTTCTGATGTCCAAACATAAAGGGGACGCGGAGTGGGAGAGCAGGACGGCGAGGCAGTCGCGCTGGTTGTACTCACAGCACAGGTGGACTGCTGTTTGGCCGTTGCGGTCCTGGGCCGCAGGGTCGGCTCCCTCTTTCAACAAAAGCCCCACCATCTCCACCTGCTGGGTGATCACCGCCAGGTGAAGGGGAGTCTGGAACCAGAGCGACAGCACGCGTTAGACAGCTCCATGACCATAAAACAACAACCCACAGCCTCTCGAAGGAGCTTCATTTTTCACACTGCAGTGCACACGTGCGCCCCCTCTCTAGGCGCTTCAGAGAAAGCATTCCTCTCAATTTGATATCAGTAGATTTAGTCTCTGTGTGGACTCCTCTTGGAACTCAATCCAAGGAATGCACAGAGATTTGGAGAAATACGTTTATTTGCTCTCTGGAGAGTGTGAGGCTAAAAGGAGACAATTAACCTGTGAAAATAGGAAGTCTCATTTATTTTTTACATCAATTATAATTATTTAAATTTCAAATCATTCTGATTTATGTGAAGTTGTTAAATAAATCGAAGCGATTTGATGGCTGTTAAAACTAAATGTTCCTCGTGGGCGAGTTAATGAGCAGAAACATGTTTTTAATATTTTGAAAAGGCATTACATGTTACTCTTCATTATGAAAATGGAAATCGCCTGCAGAGCAACCGCACGTCAAACCAGTTCTGATCAACACCTGAGACAAACTTTGTCAACAGAAGGATGTGCCTACCACAGCCTGTAAAAATAACGTGCACCATTTTCATTTCAGGGGAAGTGCCAAGTACCAGTAAGTATAGATGGAGGAAGAGTGAGTTTATTTCCTGTAAATTCCTCCTTTCTTCTCAACCTGTTGTACAGGTTAAAGGTCACAGACTCAAAAACTCTGTGGGAAAGAATAAACAACAGGGAGCCACATCAGCTGAGATGATCATTGCGATACAAACACAGGTTCACTCATGTCAGCGCCACACGAGTCAAGAACGAAGACAATGCATGTGAAACCATCAGATATCAAAGCACAGCAGCGCGACGCGGTGGTTCATTTCAAATGAGGACGAACCGGTTCTGGCACACAAACAATAACATGGGAGGAAATCTAAATGTCTCCCGGGTGCTTGCCTGGACGGATGATGAAGCACTGATTAAATCACTTGAGCAATCTAGGATATTCCTCTGGGTGAGGTCAGCGTGTATCATCCTGTTGATAAGTGAATGAGGTCAGGGGCAGCGCCGCAGCAGCTCACTAACGTTTTTTTTACTGCGGCTATTCAAGTTGGACACTAAAGTCAGGAATAAGGAAATGATTGCTGTTCTGGGTTTCACTTTTACTGTGTGTGTGTGTGTGTGTGTGTGTGTGCGCAGGGGGTTTGTTCCAGTAAAGATTATTAAGCCTAGTCAGGGAGTGGAATTCCTTCAGCGTCAGTGACAGTGCAACTCCTTTCAGCTCCTCTTTCCCTGAATCCTGTGAGTCACATACATGTTTACCGACACACACGCGTGCACACACACGCCGCATGAAGAAACTCTTGTGATTGTATCCTCTTGAATCACCCCAGCGCCTTTTAAGGCCTTTTTAAAACAGACCTCTCAGAGCTGGCGAGGTCGAGCGGTGACTTCCTGTCAAGGATTTCAAAGTGACTAAAACAAAAATACAGCAAAGATAAGAGGAAGGGCGGGAATAGAGCAGAGCGGGTGGCAGGGTGGGGAAATGGAGGAATGAGGAAGAAGAGGAAGAGTCAGAGGGGAGTACAGTGGGGAAAGACAGGATAACGAGGGAAAATCCCTTCTCTTTCCCTCGTGTCCGTCCTCGCACACGCACATTCCTGCAAAACGAGCGGAGAGGACGAGACGGCAGGAGGGTTCAGGCAGTGGCAAACACAGAAGAAGGTGGCCGGCTGCACTGAACCCTCGGGGGTAGAGACGCTCCTGCTGCAGGAGTCGACATCAGGCGCTCTGACGTCAGCACTGATAGCATCTGTCGGTTGATCGGTTGCAAACAAAAACCCAGCATTTGCTCAATACATTCACAGTGACGGATATGAAAAGAAAAAAAAAAAAACAACGGTAGTGATGGAGAGAGAGAGAGAGAGAGAGAGAGAAGGGAAAGTCCCTTGAAACTACCCTCAGAACCTCAGCTCAAGGTATGTTGAGAAACAGCCCAGAACAAGCGAGGGGGGGGGGGTCATGTGACTTCTCAGAACAAGGATAGTGAAGCGCAAACACGCGCAGATGTGTCACTCATGAACAGACACTCCTTCAAAGACAAATGTAACTGCGTCCCCTCGACGTGCACGTAAACAATCTGAGGAGGCTAACACACACCAGCGTGGGCACCGTCAGCTGAACCGACTGCGTGACCAGGGTGTCAAACAGCTGAGCTCACGGCACTACCGATAGTAACACTCTGTCAAAAAGTTCCATATGCAAACCACAGAAACCCGGGACTAGTCATCGATATTTGGAAAGTGGTTTTTTGTTTTTGTTTTGCTTTATGTTTTGGGAAGTTAGCTAGAAAATGTACGGGGGGGGGGGGGGGGGGGGGGTGGGGGGGGTGGTTTTTTTTACAGTGCATGGCCTTGTTTTAATAAGTGCATTCTTTAAGCCTCCAGTTCAAAACCACACAATCTGGTAGGCAAATGATTGTGACAGGACCTCTGCCTGAGAATCTCCCTTTTAGGTCCTGATTGCATTTAGGGTTATGTGTGAAAAGAGTTTGTGTCAGCGTTGTGTGTGTGTGTGTGTGACACAGGATATCACACACCGACAGGCCTCAGGCAGCAACCGATTAGACTAGCAGCATTATTTCTGGTAAGCGGGCCCGTGCTGTCCTGTGAGCTGTGAAACCCCAAACTTGACACGCAACATCTGCACGACTCAGGTGCTTTCTCTGCTGAAGGATATGAGAGAGAGAGAGAGAGAGAGACGTGTGAGGAGAGAGGAATATGGAAGCCGGGACAGCCCTGGATTGGGAAACACTGGATCCAGTTCTTTGTACACACACACACACACACACACACACACACACACACACACACACACACACACTCGCCACGTGGCAGGTCATCCCTCGTGTCATGGTTAGTTTGTCCATGAGGGGCACAGTCTGGAATTTCACTGCCATGAATTATCCATGAATGGCTTCACTTCACCGTCCAGCTGCAGGTCACACGTTGCACGGCTCGCGCCGCGCTCTCTTGCTAAATAATGGTTAATTCTATTTGCACAAGCACTGAAAAATCCCTGTCGTGAACACGTGCACCAGAATGTACCATGTGCACAATAAAAGAGAACCCTGGAAATCACGTTCTTCCCAGTATGGGCACGGCAGCGGCTTTCAGCAAGTTCAGGTGGAGAAACCAGGAAGGGTGAGTTCCACTTAACGTAACCGTAAACCATCCATGACTGGAAGAGAACGCAGCAACATCACGCCAGGCGAGGAGGCAATCAACACACTTCCTCTTTTCCATATCGCTGGTGTCAGAGGGGTGGGGGGGGCGGGGGGGGGGTCCACATCACACCTGACTCTCTCGTCATCTTCCTCTCAGTGATGCTGAGACCTCGGTTGTTATAAACGTTATAAAACACATATGAAACAATCAAATCTTTAGGCGTGTGTGACGGAGGGTTGCGAGGGACGTCAG
The DNA here is from genome assembly GCA_016785235.1 of Pseudorhombus dupliciocellatus. NCBI lineage: Eukaryota > Metazoa > Chordata > Actinopteri > Pleuronectiformes > Paralichthyidae > Pseudorhombus > Pseudorhombus dupliciocellatus. The sequence continues at coordinate 19,412 of JAFBJW010000176.1, forward strand.
CGTGTGTGTTGCTTTACCTGACGGAGGTTGTTGTAGGTGTCGAGGCCTTTGTGAGCCCACGACAGGAGACGGATGAGTTTGCAGACGATGGCCAGCTCCTCCTGCACCACAGCGATATGCAGAGCTCTGCGGCGAGACACAAAACAAGAGGCTGGAGCACGAATGATGTGAAGAGGAATAAATCATGAGAATTTCACAAGTTATGCTGATAAAGCAGCTAAACCCCGTGAATAAGATTCAACTGAAACAATAGGTTGACCTTCATAATAACAACAACAGACAAGGTGCGTTCACAACAGATGGGAAATCGTGAGCGGATCGATCTGTCAAACAAATTCCTCTTCACCGAAACGACCCGGCGCTGTCGAGAGGAGCTGCACAGATGTCAGATGTGACTCACATGTGTTCTTATCACACCCTTATCAAGACTAAAGGGGAAACCACGATCTGTGGTCTCTACGTGAAGCGAAAGAACAAAGTCAGACCAAAGTGCAGGACAGGGAAGAGCAGAAAACTGCACCAGACACTACAGCAGCTCTCACATGCTTTTTTTCTGTTCTTTCTCATGCTGTCAGGAGAAGCAGCTTCCAGTAAGAGCCAGACTGGTTTATGTCACTTCCTGTTGCTGTTAGCAGCTCTCGTTCTCCTGTGCTGTGAAATCCAGCCATCGAGCCCTACAGGTTTTTGCCAGGGGGCTTTTTGCACCGTTACTGAATGAGCCTCGTCCTCTGGGGAAGGTGCTCCGGCACAGAGTCCTCACATGCACCACTGCCCTTCGGCTCGCTGCCCTACTGACACAGACTCACTGAGAACGGTTTCATTAAAAACCTCTGAGACCATATATGACACGTGTCATCATAACTGTTGTGTTCAATGCACCGAGCTTCACACCTAATTGCTTTTTACTGCAGCCTATTATTGATCAATTATCCTCCACACCTCAGCATGGTTGAGCCATACCTGTGCTGTCTCAAACAGGAGGAACAAGCAGGTGCCAACACATCGAATTCACCAGAAACACAACATGTTTCAAAAAAGAAATGCACTTTTAAAGCTGCACGACGCATGAGCTGGATGATGTGTGTGACCTGCAATACAGAGTCAGATGATTTGCTCCTGACACCAGAACAAAAAGCAGAACGGGTTGTCCCTGTTCCTGTAACTGAGCTCACAACAGAGATTCCCATCCTGCCGTTAACTGCACACAAGCAGCTGCCGGCCCAGAAACTCTCGGGGCAATAAACTTGAGCGCATGAATTCAAACGGCTCTGCATCTCCATCTCTTGTACTCTTCTTTATCTGCATCCATCTCTCTCTCTCTCTCTTTCTCTTAAGATGAAACTGTACTTTTTCGAGTTCCTGGAAGTGGGGCAGACCACAGCCCCAGATAACCTCAGGCCTAGAGGCACTGACGCAGGCAGGAGTCCCGAGCTCGCCACACTAACACAGCCGGCCTCAGTGTGAGTGTGCGAGGAGACAGTGTGCATGCGGTATCCTGTTTGGTACGGGAGGTGAGGGCACAGCCAGACTGCAGCCTGCAACCTATCATCTGGTTCGTGGACCGGCGGCGACGGGATGACGCACGCGCGTGTGTGTGTGTGTGTGTGTGATTAGTAAACAGCAGAGGAGCGCGTGCACACCAGGTACTTTTACAGTAATACGCTCAGTTTATAACGGAGTGTGTGTGCAGTGTGTAGACGCCTCCCAGCCAAAGTATACCAAGATATACCAGATAGAGTCTTTTCGGATCGTGAGGTGGAGCCCAGGTGTTGACGCACCGCCGGCGTGCAGGTTTGACCATTAGCACGCAGCTGTCAGTCGTGGCAATCATCCCACCTTTGTAGCATCAGATACTAATGATTCAAATCAAATTAACCCGAAAAGTTTATTAAACGTGAGCTTTGATCTGTGTTCCATCCACTAACATGGAGGAGGAAACACATCCAAGTACTGCATGGTGTATTACGTATCCATGCAGTCAGCTGTCACGTTATCCTGGTGTGCCAGGCGCTGCATGGCAAAGGTAAATCCACCGCCTGACGAGAAACGTGTGCGTTTCAGTCACATGCACATGAGGCGCTCAGTGAAACATTGGGAGAACCGAGCGGCACAACAGAGGCGAAGCACGAGATGAAGCAGATAGAAAGAAAGCGGTAAATGAGGAAGTAAGAAGCGGATGTTTGGGTTTTTTGAGCCCATTCATTTAAAAACACAGAGAAGAAAAGAGACAGACACCTGAGAAAAACCACAGTCACTTTTTTTAAAGTTAGCATTCACTGGATTTCCCGAAACTAACATGCTCAGAGGCGCTGAGAACCGACGGTTCACCGACATTGACGTAAGAGCCAGCAGCTCAACATCACTCATTATACACACACACACACACACACACACACACATTCAGTGTGCGAGAGCACGGGGGGCTGGGAGTGTTTCTTTCTACAGAATTCACACAAAGATTAAAAAAACCACAAAGCAACAAGGTGCCGCGCATCCTAGCCGGGTCTCAGCTTCATTACATAGCAGCAAGACTTTTGAGAAGCCGCTCCACCGAAGCTTAGTTGCATCGAGTGACTGTGAGGAGGATAAAAATGATAACAGACAGTTATCAGTTCAGTTCTATTAACGGTGATGGCAGCATGTGGCACCGGGGGGAAATCAATATATGCAGGCAGCGCTAAAGACAAAAAAAAAAGCACAACAATAACATGTAAGACGTGATCCTGTTGCATGTCGCAGTGACTCCCTGAGGTAGATATTCTAATTATATAAATGGATAATATGATAAGAATATGAATATGAAGTGATATGTCACAGAACTTAATGTTGCTCATCACAAATGATCATTATTATTTAAAACATTTGTTGACATGCAGCGTTTGAAGTCACACGTCTGTGTGTGTGTTATTTTGTCGTCAGTGTGTTGAACCTTTAGACAAAGTAAAGTAACCACGTATTAAAATTGCAGAGGGTTAATATGTGACGTCACATTCTCCACTTGGTGAATGATTCCTGATCAACACCAAACCAGTTTCCCGACAGGAAGTGAAACGGCAGAAAGGAATTGGGTTGAGTGCGAGAGAGGTCAGTGACTGTACCTGTGCAACATCATGAGAGGATATCACACACGCCTCATAAACCACAGCCCAGCGGTGCACACTCACATCGTCTGTGTGTTTATGAGGTCAAGCCAATGTTGTTTCAGACCAGCCCAGTGAGTCACATGATGTGACCATTCCACTTTCACTTTGCACCCCCCCCCCCCCCCCTCCCTTTGCCCCCCCCCCCCCCCCCCCGGTGAAACCTGGGGAGGTCTTCTGCTTATGGCGACACTGAAATATCTTAATCGCAAATCAGCACAGGCTGATTCATCTGCAGACAGGCGTGTGAGATGTACAGGAACTCTATGGCCGAGGAGTATTTTCATCAGTTGACTGTTTATTTGTAGGTTAGCATATGCTAACGACTGCACTGATTACCATGAACCTTTTTGAAATAGTGCAGTAAGGGTTCAGGGAAAACACTCATATATTTTGGTGCGGATCTGAATCAGCAAAAAAATGTATTTCCCTCTTTTTCTAAACGTCGTCAAATAGTTAATAAAGAATAATCAATCATGTTGAGGATGCTTAGTTTCTGCAGTGAGGGACTCAAAAGTTGGACCTAGCGAATCCTAACTTGAATTGGGTGTAACCTGTTTACACCAGATAAGAACTGATGAGTCACCAATTCCATGAAGTTAGGAATATGTCATCACATGACTTGGATGGATGGATGGATGGATGGATGGATGGTGGACTGATGAGCCACCTTTAAAAAACGTGAACGTACGTGTCTCCATCTTCGTCCTGATGTGTAGCCAGAGCGATGCTGGTCAGCAGGTTGTCTCTCTGGTGAGCCAGATGGTGGTTGGGCTCCAGTACTGTGGGTAAGTAGTACACTGGGTAATGACCTGGACGTGGAAGGACACAGAGAGACACACATGTAAGGTGGGAGACAGAAAGAGAAAAGCAGCAGGGGCCCACACATGAAAAAGCTGATGTGATGAACATCTAATAAGGAAGTGTTCAGCACTTTACGCCGTATATTCCATATATATGATTCCCTGGGTTGCTCCTCTCAGGCTGCCTGAGTGAAGAGGAGCAGAGAAGATGCTGACTGCGCACACGTTGCTTCAGCATCACAGCGTCAACAAACAGGAGCTGAGAAGCACTGAGGCCCCAGGGCTCAGTGTGTGGTTCCCCATGATCCCAGAAATCAGTGCACATGCTTCAGCAGCCACAGGCATGTAGAATAAAACATTTCTAGGAGGTTTATGAGTGTACAAAAATAAACCTTACCGGCTTACAATGAGAAACAGTTCACAGATACAGTGCCTAGAAATCCTCACCGTAATGAATGGGATGCAAAAGGCGCATGTGGCATTTCTCCGCACTCTCCGCCGCCGCCGCCGCCGCCGCCGCCGCTGCCGCTGCACCGAATCCGTTGTCACCCAAACTCTGCCCGTAGCCCAGGTCCGCTGGCCGGCTCTGCGCCTCCGGCTCCACGGGAATCGGCCGCTTCCGAAACGGGAGTTTGAGCGAGGAATTGTCCGCTGTTCGCTTGCGAGATGCCGCTCCGCTGTCTGCGCTCCTGGCGGCGGCGGAGCAGCGCGTCTCCAGAGCGCTCGCCCCCGTGCACGCAGGGGGAGTCCTCTGCGCTCCGCCATCCGGAGTCCGGGACCCGGCGCCCCCGCGCTCTCGGTTGGTGGTGCGCAGATCCAGCGGCGCCGCGGCGAACGAGTGGTGGTCACCGTTCATGGTCATGATCCTCGGCATCCACCGGTGCTGAAGCGCTCAAGGTGCCAGGGAGCCTCAGGTGAAGAGACGCCCAGTGACAGTTAGGGGATCAGTGCGTCCAGGGCGGCACAGCCGTGATTCCCGGCTCCATGAAAGCAAAGGGTCAAACCGCTGAGCCCGTCTCCCTTGGTGCCACCGGTGTGTCCACATCCACCGATTCACTCAGCTTCGGTTTTATTTTCGGAGAAGAGCCAATGGCAGTTTGGCGCAGAGTGCGCGTGTCCTGTAGCGCACCTATGGCAACATGTGCAGGTAGAGCCCTGCAGCTGCGCTCCTCACGGCGACGCTTTAAACCGAAACAAAGCCACTGTGGCACTTTAATCAGACCGAGTGAGGCAGGAAAGGAGAAAGCACCCGTGTGAGTTCATCGTGATCTCGGCGCTTCCGATTTATCTGACTTTTGACTCAAAAGACATGCACTGAATTTCTCAAGAAAGCTCAGCAGGAAGGATGCAGCTCAGGGGCACATGAACAGAACATGTTGTTATCCTGGCTCTAAATGTGGGTCACAGAGGGCACCTATCTTCTCATGTCTACATGTTCTCAACTCACACTTGTGTTCATTAGACAGCAGATTCAGTTTAAAGTAACTGAGTAGACAACTTTACTTTCGCTAACCAGAGTTGGGTGTAGTCACAATAAGTACAACATGCAAAACAAGCTTTTCCAAGATGAAAGGAGCAGAATCTCCAGTCAGTTTGTTGCTTGAAAATAAAAAGGGAAAACTCTGAGCCACTCATCAGTTGATGCTGTGTCACAATCCATCGTGTCGCAATCTCACCTGATCACAATCACCCAAAAGATAAATGTGCATGCACAAACTTGCACACACACACACACACATCACACCTCCTCTCCAGGGCTTGAATCACATCGTTCTTGGTCCGCAGACCAGGCTCTTGTTACCCGGGTCACTTTGGGACTTTCCTGTTTCCACTGAAGTGTGGAGCAGGCAACGGAAAGTCAGGCCTGTTAACTAAAGTCCACAAAACACCCTGACACTGCACAAACACGCCGTGCAGCTGTCAGGGCGCTCAACCACCATTGTGTCCTCTGGCGTGAAGGGACATGGACCAGAATGAATGAGACAAAACCCTGAGGTGTAAAGGTCTGTGATATGTGGACACATTAACATTTACAGGCAGGGCTGGATCATTCAAAACACCCAGCTGAGGCCCCCTTGTGGCCAAAGGGCACAGGTGCAGGTAGACTCATGGTAAGGCACAAATCAATATATGTCAAAGTATATTTGTACATCTACATCTACAGCTTCATCACAACCCACCAACGCTACGACGAGGCCGCGCTGAGGCGTTTCATTAGATCGCAGTGACCACTCTCATGTGTCAGCTTCTCCTTCTCTCAGCAAGAATCTGTCCTCAACGACCAGCTCATCAAACGTTACGCTGAATACTGGGCTTTGATATATTATGCTATATTAATGTTACGGATTTAAGGATCTGAGGATCTGCATTTAAAATCATTAACAGAAATATTACAGCTCTAAAAAGTTTGACTTTTTGATGCCAAAAGAAAAAAAAAAAGTACATGTTTGTCTCTGAGCAGCTACAACAGGAAAGGCTGCTGGGCAGATTTCATCATTTAATATTCGATTTGCTTGTTTGACCATACATTTACCAAAGAAGCTGCCTTCACGTAGCGTGCTAACTCAGACTGCACACAAAGTTGAGGCTGGAAGGAAAATCCAGTTTTAGCTGTTAGCATTAACCAGAAGATGATGTCACATTTGTCCTGATGATGGCGCTAAAGGAAAAGTGAGGACATTTCAGCGCTGAGGGGACATCGGCGAACCGTAAGCGTCCTCCCTGTGGGAGCTGTGGGGAAGAGTCATTACTGGGAACCATTAATGCTCGCGTCTCATTCAGCCCAGTAAGGACAAGCTGGCACATCAGCATCGATGCCCCCGGCTGAAATAACGTCCTTTTAATTACCCAGCAACCTCTGCTCCCTGCTGACAGTTGGTTAGAGACGAGGAGTCTTTATACAGAAGCTCCTCTGTTGCTGAACTTTGACCTCTGTCTGTTAATAGGCAGTCTGCCTGTCTGTTACTCTGGCCTGGCAGCTTTTTAGATGTTTAGTTTAAAGTCACACCTGCGTCTTCTTCTCCCCCCCCCCCCCTCTCTCTCTGGTTGCTTGTCTGAGAAGTAGAGCAAAGCAGCAAACCAGTTTATCTGCCTGAAACCAGGAAACCAATCAAGTGTTGCTGCGAGAGGGCAGGGGAGGGGGGTGACATCAACACTGAGAGGAGAAGCAGCAGCAGCAGCGTCGAGGCCGCGACAGAGCTCCTGCTCCTGCTGTGACACATGGATCTGAGTGAGGAGGTTAGTGTGAGAGGCTGAATGTGAGGAGCACGGAGGGAGGAGTGAGTGAGGAGGAGCAGCAGTGGTAGAAAACTGTTTTCATGGCTTCTTTGTTCTCTGTTTCTTTCGTTGCTTCGCTCGCTCTCATAGCTGCACTGGGACTTGAGGAGAGTGGACGGACGAACTGTGGGCGTCCACATGTCCACTGCTGCTTGATGTACAGTAGAGTTGTTGGGCTCTCGTGATATGGAAGGGGGGGGGGGCTTCTGTCTGAGGAGGATTATGTATGAGCTTTTTGCATGAAGAAATCACTTTAAGGAGCACAAACATTCAGCCTGAGACACTGAACTGCAGGACGCCACTCAGGCTCAAGGACAGACTGACATTTACACTAGTGCATGGTTCACCTCACTCACACACACCAGCGGCAAGATGGCGGCAGCGGGTTCAAGCTCCCAGTTCCCATCGAGCGAGGACCGGTGGCTGCTGGACAAGGCCCTGGCACGGCTGGACAAACTCCACGAGCTGTGCACGAACCCCCGGCTGGGCCTGAGGAACAGCCCGCCGTACCTGCCCGAGCTGGTGTCTGAGACCACAGCGCTGCTCACGCTGGCCTGGCAGCCCTACAGAGGCTGTAAGGACCGAGGTGGGCGGGTGCCCCGGGGAGACGAGGCCAGCTACCTGAGCGTCCACGTCCGAAACCTGCTGGATAAGACAGACAGGGCGGTGCTGCTGTTCAAAGAGGGACGGGACAGGATATTTGAGGAGACATCCAGTCACAGGTGAAAGACACACGCAGCACACGGAGGCCAAATGGTAGAGAGACATTTTGGGTTGAAAATATTTGTAATATTATTTTCTTTCTCAAAATGCTGTTTCAAATAATTGACTTCATATATTCCAGACATTTTTTTTCATTGTTTAGTAGAAACATGAATTGATTGGCTGATTTAAATAAGGAGAGTCTGAACAGAACTAAGCTTTAAAGAATCTCACTCTGGATTTTCAACAGATCTGATAAAAACTTCAAATGAATAATCTACTGTGCCTTTTATGTAGAACCGTCGGACCAGGGCCTTTCAACCTGTGTTCTTTAAAAAATGACAAGAACCTACGCCGCAGTTATGTTCAAGGTTTTACTATTGTGATTATTATTTAACCACAGTGGATGTGGGCCATGATCCAGTGGCATAGCCACATGATGCAAAAAAAACAGCAGCAGTATATCCATCCATTCATCAGTGTATCACTTTTATCACGTATATTTTCTCCACATATCAGAAGATATATGCATCATCTTGAAGACAGACCGAATGGCCTCCTCACCACAGCCATGTCTGCATGGGCAGGCATGTGGCAATCTCACAATGTGGTCTACACATTGTATAAACATTCTCTCTTTAAATTTAAATGTCCCATGTGAAAGTTGTTCTCATTGCTCAGCTGCAGGAGCTCAGCTTGCTGGGAAAAACCCTGACTGCCTCCCTTTGTGATATAAGGCTGAAAAAAGCAGAAGTGAGACCTGATTGACGGCGTCACATCTGACGATACAATGTCCTGGAGCTGGAACAGTTTTGCATCTGACCAGAATTTGAAAAATGTTTATGCAAATGTGCAAAGTCCTTTATGCGTGCAAAGATCTTTGATAAAGATGCGTGTCGTCAATGCAAAAAAATCAATAATGTTCTATATTATGGAGGAAGCCTTAACCACAAAGAAAATAGCACACTCTTAAAATGATGTAATAACTTAGATAAAGTATAAAACATGAAGGCCCACCAGAGTTATATATTAATATACAGAACACATTTAATTCTGTATATCCTCAGTGAGGAAGAAACAAACAATATTTCTTTTGTAAGTAGAATCAAGTGGATTCAGATCTCCTCAAAATACTCGAGCTACCTCAAAGTACAATACTTTGCAGATAAATTCAACTCATCAAGAGCATTTTTCTAAAATTGCGATTCCACTTTTGCCACGGGCAAATCTGTCCGACACATCTCTGGTACGGTTCCACCAGTACGAGCTCGTGGTGCCGTCTGTGCTCAACACATCAAATGAGGGAGAGCTGGCCTGAGCTGACACACTGGCCACTGGAACATTTTGTGGTGACGAGCTGAGTGTGCTGCACAGAGCATCCGGCCTGTGAGTGTGTGTGGAAAGTGTCATTGCAATCTCAAATGAACTTTGAGATTACTTTAGAACTAGAAATAGTACAGTAACAAAAAAAATGTAACATGACACGATTGGCTTTTACGTTGACTTCCTGTCATAGAGACGTGTGTGTGTGTGTGTGGGGGGGGGGGGGGGGGGGGTGGGGGGGGGGGGGGGGGGGGGGGGGGGGGGGGGGGGGGGGGGGGGGGGGGGGCATGTGAGTAGCTTCCTTCATTTCCATGCCTACTGTCTATTTATGTTTGGCAGCGCAACTGAAAGTCTGCTGCGTTTCATTCCCAGGAGGCGCTTGACCAAACTGTCTCTGCTGTTCAGTCACATGCTGGGGGAGATGAGGGCCATGTTTCCAGACGGAACCTTTCAGGGTGACACCTACAGGGTGATGAAGACAGAGGCCGAGAGGTTCTGGTGGAATTCCTTTGGCAACAAGTGAGGATGTCCAGCACAAAACGTTGAGTTTTCTGCATTTTGTTTAGTTTTCTGAATGTGCTCTGTCCACTCCCTGCCCACTGGCAGGTGCATAGTTCAGTGGAACACCTTTAAAGAGCACCTGCGGAGTGTGCACACGTTTGAGGACGGCATGGAGTCCGTGGCGCTCAAATCAACCATTGATCTCACCTGTAACAAGCACATCTCTGTGTTCGAGTTCGACATCTTCACCAGACTTTTTCAGGTGAGGTCAACGATTCCTATTTTTTTGCTTGGTGAGCGTTAGTAGAGGAGACTGACACCACCATCTTAGCTTAGCGTAAATACCAGAAACAACAAGAAACCAGCAGCATCGTTCTGGACAAAGGTCCCTAAAAAGCTCACATTGCTCATAATTTTCTTGATCCAGACATAGTGTGTCATGTTTTAGGGGGGTTAAATGTCAGACAGTGTCTTGGCTGCTACCACAGCCGTCCAGTCTCCACTTCCTCCAAATATCCAGAAATGAAAGAACTTTCTTGCACCAACCCACCTGCCCACGCACCTTCTTCGTCTCACTTGTCAATCTTGACATCTGACCAAAACACCAAACGTCTGAAAATAACTTCTTACCTAAAATAAACGTTTTAAACCATCATTCAAGAGAATATCTTCTTTCCAATCCTCACACTCAGCTAAGCTAACTAGCGTTAGCTTTTATAGAGCAGTGTTTTTTTTTTTCATTCTCATCTCACACAAGAACAAATGAGCCTTTTCTCTCACCTGCAGTATTTTCTCCTCTTGCAGCCCTGGAAGTCACTTTTAAGGAACTGGAACCAACTGGCAGTGACTCACCCCGGCTACGTGGCTTTCCTCACCTACAACCAGGTGGAAGCTCGTCTGCAGAACTACCTGCACAAGCCCGGAAGGTACCAATGTTTGTTATGGATTGACTGAATATGCAATAGAAATAACTACTGAGTGATATTCAAGCAACTTATCTGTAAACAGCAATGTCTAAATGATTAACAAGGAACGGTCTCTCTTAGCTACATCTTCCGACTGAGCTGCACAAGAATGGGCCAGTGGGCAATTGGCCATGTGACCGTTGATGGCCGTATCCTCCAGACCATCCCTGAGAACACACCTCTGTACCTGGCTCTCATTGAGGGCTTCAGTGAGGGCTGGTTAGTGCACACTAAGCTCTGGATTATTGTCCGTTTGTTTATATATTTTCTCTCAGTGTGTGTGTGTGTGGCTGCAGCTACCTGTACCCTGATGGCCGTGATCTGAACCCCGACCTGATGAGCTTGTGCGAACCATCCCAGAGGAGCAAAGTCAGAGTCACAGAAGTAAGCGGATGCACCTTGGTCCTCCATCCCAGCGCCTCAGTAGAGGACCAGTGGCGTCTTGAAGCTGCACCCGAGACAAAACAAAGATTAGATTGTGTGACGATGTGTTTGGCCTCGTGTCTGACTCACCCACCCATGCCAACACCCCACAGGAGCAGTACGAGCTTTACTGTGAGATCGGCAGCAACTTCCAGCTGTGTAAGATCTGTGCAGAGAATGATAAGGACACTCGCATTCAACCCTGTGGGCATCTCCTGTGCCACCCCTGCCTCAGCGGCTGGCAGGTATGAAACCAACCATCAGTGTCTGTTTATGCACATTGTTGTTTTGAAATGTAAAATGGCTTCTTTCCACAAATTCATTTGCATTTGTCATCAATGGAAAATGATGACCCCAGTACATGAGAAGAGCTCTTGACTCTTCAAGTTCTGCATTTTTTCTCACTGGAAAGAAGAGCTGCCGTCAGACTGACGATAGATGAACATTAGTCTGAATGGACTCACATTCTGCAGTGGTCCCTCTCAATTTCCTGCTTCTTCTTTGATGACATTTACAACATAAATTCCGAACTCTACTGGCAAATTCCAGCACTGTGGTTGACTACAATCCAGCGGCCTCTGTTTTATTCACAAGGTGTTCGTGTCTGTGCCGAGCGAAACGTGTCAGTGTGTCCTGACAGGACTTCCTGTGCGAGCTGCAGGCTCACATCCTCTTTTAACTGTCAGCTCTGATTTAAAAAAAACTGTGTGGTTGTGTGTGGGTGGCATGAAAAGAAAATTAGATGCTTTGCTGGCAAGATGCAACACAAACACAGATGAAGCCGTGAGCATGAATGAAAACACCAGTCAAGCTGTGACATCAGTTAATCAGGGTCAGTGACATCAAGTGCAGCCACAAAGGTCAGAATCTGTACTACAAACACAGTGGAACATCAATTACACACGTGCCCCTCTCGGTTTTAAAGGTTTTAAAACACTTTAAATGGTGAACAGGCTTCAAACATGGCCGCTTCCAGCTAGGCTAGGCTAGGCTGTTAGGAGGTTAGGAGGCTAACACAAGATACTAAGTGCAGGCAGACCCACAGTTTGTGATTTGAATGTCACTTGAACTCATCAGGGTCACTGTTTACACAAACCAACCAGACTGTGACAGAATCGCAGATGACCAGAACCGTTGTTTGTGACCACAGCAGCAGCAGCAGTGGCTATGGCAGCTAACAGGAGCTATGGCAGCTAGCAGGAGCTATGGCAGCTAACAGGAGCTATGGCAGCTAGCAGGAGCTATGGCAGCTAACAGGAGCTATGGCAGATAGCAGGAGCTATGGCAGCTAACAGGAGCTATGGCAGCTAGCAGGAGCTATGGCAGCTAACAGGAGCTATGGCAGATAGCAGGAGCTATGGAGCTATGGCAGATAGCAGGAGCTATGGCAGATAGCAGGAGCTATGGCAGCTAACAGGAGCTATGGCAGATAGCAGGAGCTATGGCAGCTAGCAGGAGCTATGGCAGCTAACAGGAGCTATGGCAGCTAGCAGGAGCTATGGCAGATAGCAGGGACTCTCATGTGGAAGTAATCGAAGATTTCTGAGGCACTTGCAACCATTACTTTTAAAGCAATGTGGTCAACACATCAGGCAATGTAACAGTCGTCCAGACGGCAGCTCTGTCAGTGCTAAAGTGTAAAATAAGGAATCCATGTTGGAAAGAGACAGAGACACTCACTTCACTCTTTTCATGTTATCCACCCTCTCCGTCATAAAACTGGACTTTCCTTTTTTGGGGGGGCGTTTCCTTGACCCCGCCTGTGTCCTGTCAATCTCAACCATCCAGGCGAAGTCAGTGGGCAACACCTGTCCGTTCTGTCGCTGCAACATCAGAGGGATGGAATCCATTCTGGTCGAGCCCTACCTGCCAGGAGGAGGCCACCCCAAGGAGGGGAGTGAGGATGACGCTAAGGAGGAGGAGGAAGAGGAGGAGGAGGAGCAGGACCATGAGGACATTGAAGTTGTGGTAAAGGAAATGGCTGCCCTAAGGAAGGTGTGTAAATATGTTTCTGTTTGTCTGAATTCAAATGAAAACTCCTAGTGTCCTTCCGTCAGTGTCCTACAATGAAGCGGAAACCCAGTGTCCCCCTCTCACCAACAGCTCTCAAGTTTGGATCAGCAGGTGCCCGGCCCCTCCCTCTGCACTGGGCCGCATCCCAGCAACCAGAGCAACACGCCAAAGACCAAGGTGATGACCAAACATGTTCGCTCGTGCACAGACGTGTGTGTGTGTGTGGCGTGAGCTGGTGCCTGACGTGTTTCCCCTCTCAGGCCCACAGAGTCGGCAAAGCACGGAGGAGACACAAACAACAAGCAGCCAACAGGTGACACGCTGACACGAGCACAGGGACGTGAAGCTGAGACTTGAGCTCTGTTCATCACCAACCTGTTGATATTGTCTCTGAGGGGAAGCTGCAGTGGAGCGCTTATAAGACATCTTATATTGTTTGTGTTTTCTATTTGATGGAGAGCTGCTTTATTCATCTCAAACTGGGAAAGTGTGGAAATTTGTTTACACACTAAGGAAATAATAACAGTTATTTCTTTTTAAAAAGTAACACGAGTAACCTGGCGTACATTTAGAATGGTGCCACGACCTCTCCTGTCATTCTCAACAAGAAAAGAGGACAATGTGAAATGAAATTACAATGCGTTGTGTTACTTTCCACGAAGCAGTCAGGAGGAGTCACACGACACAGAGTACAACGACTCGTGCAGCCTGAGGTTGCCCCGCCCACACCCGCTCTCCCGCAGGTGATTGACAGCGGTCTCCATGGAGACCAGTATTTTCCACCCGAGCATGTTTCTTCTGATGCTCACCAAGGCGGCTTGTGTTGCTTTTCAGCACTGAGCAGCTCACAGAGGAGAGGACGCTGTCCTCACACCAGGGGGGCGTCAACAGTAAGTTATGACTGAAGCTTATTCACGCAACATGCAGGCGTCACCAGGTTACGCACACACTCATTCCTCTACATGCGCTCAGTATTTCCACCACAAACTGTCGCGCTTTCTTCCTCGACCCATGTCTCATCCTTCCACTGAGTTTTCTGGAGATTAATTTGAGTAGTTTTTGCCGTATAGTTGAATACAACTGAATAAGTCCTCCCTCAGTCTTTAGCGCTTTGTGTGATCTGTAAAAACGTGTGTTTGTGTGTAGGTGCTGCCGCGTGGCTCGGGCCAGCCACAGAGAGAAGAAGAATCGGTCCCAGAAAAGCTCTCGGAGATACGACGAGACCAATGTCATCCTGACAGAAACACGAGGAAAGTGATTGCGTGTGTGTGTGTGTCCACTGAGGCCTCCTGCTGTTTAATAATCTCACCGCAGGTTCAGCTCCAGTTTGTAAATCCAGTCACACACTGCTCTCGCCTTCATAATTAAAGTATCCTTAGACTTAATCCAATAATAAAAACGAATGAAATGATTGAGGCAGCAATCAAGAGTCGCAGTGAAACATTGGAAATGCGCTCCTCATCTTTTGAACTTTAAAATGATTCTGTTCTTATAATTTATATAGAAGTAAATGAACAAAACTAAACAAATGCAACTGACACGTACTTTGTTTCTGTGTGGTTGCATTTTTGAAATATAAATATGAACATCATCAATGACAGTGAACACCCCGTGGATTTATTGTGTTTTTGATGTTCTGGCACATGTGTGGTTGGGGGTGGGGGTGGGGGTGGGGGGGGGTGGAGACAGGTCACCACAGAAAGAGAAGTAAACTGAAAAGTGAGGAATTGAGGAAAGCAAAGAGGGAAAACTTTCTTCCTTCAGGGGTTGGCTGCCATCACGTCTTCAATCCAGTGCAGGAACTCATACACCTTGACGTAGACGCTGGGGTAGTTGGGTTGGGCACATCCCTGACCCCATGACACCAGACCGTGGAGTTCTCCTTTGCACACCAGCGGGCTGCCGGAGTCGCCCTGACAAACGGCGTGGATACAAAATGGTGAGTTCTCCTGCACGTGCAGAGATTCAAGTCGAGCGCAACCTCGGCGAAACTCACGTTGCACGCGTCTCTGCCTCCATCCATGTGCCCGGCACACACCATCCTGCGCGTGATCATTCCAGGATAGGAGTTGTGACATTGCGCGTCATCAACTATGGGCACGTCCAAACACTGCAGGCGGGTGGACATGTTCGCTACCCACGAGACATTTTACAGCATGTAGATCAGTGAACCAGTACCACAGTGTTGCACTTCCTGTCGTGACTAAATGATTCTCCTCCACAGCAGATTGAACTCATCTCTCAGTCAGATTGTATTTCATTAGAAACGTACCCTCTTCTTCCACGTTGGTTTTTCCCCAGCCAGACACTGAGCAGGGGAGCCCCCCCACCGGACAGAACGTGGGCAGAGAGACGGGTGCGACCGACCCGGTCACCTCCACGGGGTGGAAGAGCTTGATGAGCATGATGTCATAATCCAGCGTCTGGTAGTCATAACTGCTCATGGAGAGAGAGGCGTATAAAAAGGATCATTAAATCGAGCTGAATGAAGAAGAAGCCGGCGGGCGGGCGGCTGAGTGCTGTGCTCACTTTGGATGCCAGATGATGGTGTCGGGCTTCACGAGCTGCTCGGTGCCCTCAAACACTCGCGTGTCATGTTCTCCCAGCATGACCTGCATGTAGTAGGGACTGAAACGAGAGGCAGGACACGCTCTGAGCATCATACACCTACACACAACTTTCTGTTTAGCTCATCATATTCAGAATCAGGTTTTTGGTTTTACCTCAAAGGGAGAAATGCAGAAAAAAAAATCAAGAAAACAAGAGTGAGAGGATATTATGACATCAGTCTCCAGCCGTGTGTGTGCTTACTTGTACCAGCAGTGGGCGACAGACAGCACCCACTGCTTGTTGATGAGCACCCCACCGCAGAAGTGGTAGCCATAGTTGAGGGAGGCCATGAACGGGCGAGAGTGAGGCTCACACTCCTGTCCGCCAATGATGCGTCCGTCCTCACGGGGAACTGCCACTGTAACACACGCACCAAGAGCGAGACTCAAGCTTCAAATTCATCGACAACTTACCGTCCTGGATTGAAAAAGTGTAACATGACTGAAGAAGTGTGTATGTTACCAGCAGCCCCGACCATCAGCAGCAGAGCCAGCAGTCTCATGGTGTCTGGTGAATGATCAGAAGTCACTCGGACACACCCCAGCTCGCATTTATATCCCATCAGCCCCCACGCACTCACCCACACCCAATCCACCTCTGCCCCCCCCACCCCATCCCCCTCTTTCCGTCGACCACATCTGTGTCCTCGCACCTGGCACCTGGCACCGGGCATCAACCCAGATCTGCTCTCTTATCTTGTTTGCCCAGTCCACCGCCTGTGTCATCTGTGCCCCTCATGAAGAAGTGACACGAGGTGCCGCCAGTTTACGGTTCTCTAAAGTGCTGTGAGTTGCATGTGAGAAAAACAAACAACCGCACAAGCTTGGGTCGCCTTTTCATCGTTAAAGCAAAAACGGTTGGTTGATGCAAAAGCAGATAAAGTGCATGTGCTGTTATTTGGCTCCACTTTCGGCTGGCCTTGGGCATGGGCGTGCGATAGCCGAGGTGAGAAAGAGCTCATCTGGTGTCTCAGAGGCAGAAAATAACAAGTTGTTTTTCTCCCGGCGTCGACAACATCAAGAGTCGTGTTGTGGCGCTAATTTACTGTGGCATTTACATCAGTCAGAAGTAAACATAAGATATGGATTTAAATGTGGACGCGGAAGAAAAACGTGTTCTTAGATCACTCTGAACCATTATGTACCATTACTGCTTCCTTGTTTAAAGCTTGACTCTTTACCAATTAACAAATTAAATGATTATCTCAAGCCCAAAAACTTTTCACACGTCTCTCATACATCAGCAGAATTAACATGGGACATAAAAGCTCAAGGTTATTTCACGGCACACGACGGAGGCTGGAGAGGACAGAGGTTTGAAGGTGGGTGGAGGAAAAAGAGGGAGAGGAGTTGGGGGGGGGGGGGGGGGCAGGGAAAGTCAGGGGGGGGGAAGGGGGGGGGGGGGGGGGGGGGGGGGGGGGGGGGGCATGGAAAGTCACAGATGGGTTAAAGTATAAATGCAGTGAGTGACAAACGCTTCACGTCCAGTCTGGTCGTAGAAAGGCTGGAGGCAGCCGCACAATGATTGGCCTGATTGTTCTCGCTCTCCTCGGAGCTGCAGGTAAAGCTCGGCTGATGGTTTTAGAGCAGAAATGAATTTTGAAATCTGTCAGACGTGAAGTATTTTGTATTTTCTGAACACCACAGCTGCAGCCCCCACAGACGACAGGATTGTAGGTGGCTACGAGTGCTCGCGTCACTCCCAACCCTGGCAGGTCTCTCTCAATATGGGCTACCATTTCTGTGGCGGCTCCCTCATCAACGACCAGTGGATCATCTCTGCTGCGCACTGCTGGCAAAAGTTTGTGTGACGCTCGCCAGAGCATTCGGGGGCATTTTACAACCTGCATGATTCTGACCGTTTATTGCCTGGTTCAGCCCCTACTACCAGATTGCCATCTTGGGCGACCACCACATCTGGGTTCACGAGGGCACGGAGCAGTACATGTCGGTGGACGCCATCTACTGGCACCAGAGTTACGACTACGTCACCCTGGACTATGACATCATGCTGATGAGGTTGGCCCACCCCGTCACCGTGAACGAATACGTCAGGCCCGTTGCCCTGCCCAAAGCCTGTCCCGTGGCTGGGGACATGTGCACGGTGTCCGGATGGGGCAACATCTACACCGACCAAGGTGAGTTGCATCTGACGTGGACACTCATGGAAACAGAGATGTGACAAAGCGTCTCTGTACTTACTCTGACCCGCAGTGTTCAACCCATTCAACCTCCAGTGTGTGAAGGTCCCCATTCTGTCCAACACGGAGTGTGAAGGCTCGTACCCTGGCCTGATCACCGACCGCATGGTGTGCGCTGGATACCTGGAGGGAGGCAAAGATGCTTGTCAGGTATATTTCACACAGCAAAAAAAACAATTGAGCATGACGATGGGAGAAATAACCCCCAATTGTCTCCCCGCTCAGGGCGACTCTGGCGGTCCTCTGGTGTGTAATGGCGAGCTGCATGGCGTCGTCTCCTGGGGCTGGGGCTGCGCTCAGCCTAACTACCCGGGTGTCTACACCAAAGTGTGCTCTCTGATGCCCTGGATCAACGACATTCTCTCCAGTTACAGCTAGGCTGGGGTCAGAGGGGAAACAGTGGGAGACAGAGAAGGAGAAAAAGATGTGTTCTGTCAATAAAATCCTCCGTTATACGACGCATCAGTGTGTTGCTTCATGTTGACAATACTGTGTCTGCTTCTAATACACATGCACGTAAAGTGTACACTCAGACAATTCGAGCATATGTCCGTCTGTGACAACGATGAATTTAAAACTCACCAAGATAAACACAATGTTCAGTAAACAAGGGCTGCTCTAAAAAAAAAAAAACTGTCGAAACTCAGTTTAGGATGAAACAAAGACAAGTGAGTAACTGTGACAAATATATTTAAGTACTACATGAGATGCAGAGTCTGGATCCAACAGAAGCATCGCACAGTTCAGCGACAAACACTGAACTGGCCCCGACCCCTCACAGCACTCATTTCAGTCCAGGTGAGGTCCAATTGGTTCAAAGGCACTGAAGCCCCGCCCTCCAGGGACTCAACAGGAGGAGTTTCACTTATAGTTTTGTCCTTTTCAGAATCTGCTCATCTTTATTCATCACAATATAAGACGGCCTCAGGGTTCGAGTTGTCACATTTACTTCAATAATTCTTCTTGTAGTTTTTTTTTTTTTTAAATCATCTCGAGCTTGTGTTCCACTCTTATGTAATCGCAATGAACTATAAAACAATTTGAACAAAGGATAATTTGTCAACTGTTTCTCAATAGCAACTGTGATTCCTCTGTGGAATGAATGCACGAAACATCTCAAAACAACAATTCAGTATTTTGCTTTGAATGGTTTTATTTGTCATAGATGGAGCATGAACCGCACATGATGTTGAACTGATCGACTGAACTTAGTAGCGGGACATGGTTGTCTCCAGCCAGTCGGTGAAGATGCAGACCTGAAAATGAAGCATCAGGGTGAGATCAGTTCATCAGTGAGTAAAGCTGAACTGGAATTAAGTTCAGTTCTCTTGGGGAGGTTACCTTGGCGTAGACACCAGGATAATCCCTCTCAGCACATCCGTAGCCCCAGGACACAACACCCTGCAGCTCACCGTTGCACACGACGGGGCCACCGGAGTCACCCTGACACAAGTGGAAGATTAAGAAGATAGAGTTTATTAAGTCATTCCAAGTATTTGACACAGTGCTTCTGTTCGACCCTTCAGCGTCATACCTGGCAAGAGTCCTTTCCTCCCTCCAGGTATCCAGCGCAGAACATGGCGTTGGTGATCATGCCAGGGTAGGAGTTGTCACAGTCCCTGTCAGACAGGATGGGGATATCCAGGCACTGCAGCTTGTTACCGTCAGCGGCTGGAGAACGAGACAGATTTAGAGGACGCTGCACAGAGACATTGAGAGAACAACGCAGGAGTTACGACTCACTGGAGCTCATGGTGTCGCCCCATCCAGAGACTTTGCACATGGTGCCAGCGGGGGCACAGCTGGTGGGCAGAGCCACGGGCTGCACGTACTGGTTCAAGGTGGCGGGCTCGCTCAGCTGGATCAGCATGACGTCGTTGTTGATGTTGTAGGAGCTGTAGTTGGGGTGACGGATCACACGGGATGATCTGATGAACTGCTCGGTTCCCTCATTGACTCTGATGTTGTGCTCGCCCAAACGCACCTCCACACGGCTGCACAGGAGACAGAGGTTTGATTGACATGGGGATTAAAAACATGTGGATCCCTGTATGGAATACTTTGTCTTCACAACATAAAAGAGAGACGTACGACTTGTAGCAGTGAGCAGCAGACACAACCCAGTTCTCGTTGACCAGGGAGCCTCCACAGAAGTGGTAGCCAGAGTTCAGAGACACCTGATGGGGCTGGGAGTAGGGTGTGCACTCATACCCTCCGACGATCTTGTCGTCCTCCAAGGCAACTGCAAACAAAACCCGTCATAAGACAGTTAACATGTGTTCTTACCATAATGAAAGTAAGTACAACAACAACTGATTTCTATTAGAGGCAGTGGGGCACTTACAAGCAGCTCCGATGAGCAGAACGAAGACCAGAGACCTCATGGTTGCTGTGGGATCGTGTCGATGAGAGAACTTGACCAAGATCCTGGGTTTATATCCACAGACAGGTGAGCGGCCCTGCTCTCTGGGCATCCTCATTGGTCAGAGAGGAGCCAATCCCCACAGCGGGATGTTGAGGGTCGAGTAAATGATTTCCAGAATTACGTGGCAATAAAACACCACATGAGAAAGCTAAGAATGGTTTTCCTGTCAGGCAAACACATGTCATTTTAGTCTGTCTCGATGCAGTGGTTAAATTACTACATGATACTGAATAATAGCCATCCTATGCTACATGTTTTAGCTAAACCTGTTTTCAGTTGCGTTATCACCATGTTTTTTATGTCAAAAGATCCTTAGATAGTCTTTGTTTCTTTTGGACCACATGTGATTTGTTTGATTGAGTCACAGCGGTAACACAGAGGTGGAGGGGTTGCAGCAATATCTAAATCAGATTCATCAATCAACCCAAACCAAAAGATAGGTCTGAGATCGCCAAGCCTGTAGCCAGGCTGACAGAAAGTCACACCTCTTCTGACCCATCTACTCCCCAACCCTGAGAAGCAATGATTTCATGGGCTTCTTTGCAGATTAAATTGTAACTATTAGGGTTAAAATCCATAGTCTTCTCCCTCTTAGCTAATTATAGACCAATATCTAACCTGCCCTTCATCTCCAAATTCTTAAAGAAAGCTGTGGCTAAGCAGCTGTGTGACTACTTTGACAGTAACGGTTTACTGGAGATTTAAAATCCATCACAGCATAAAAACAGCACCGCTGAAAGACACTAATGACCTTCTCATGGCCCCAGATGATGGACTGCTGGACCATCGTGCAGCATCTGACACCCCAGACCACAAGATTCTGTGGTCTAGAACATCATGTGGGGATTAAAGGGCTGGTTTAAATCATATTTAGCAGATTCAATGTGTTAATGTTCACTTCTCCATGCAAATGCAAGTTAATCATGGAGTTCCACAAGGTTCTTGGTCCAATACTTTTCACTTTGCTGAACTTGTGACTGGTCCAGGGTGAACCCCACCTCTCTTCACTGATGACGTGTCCAAGTCGTAAGGACACAAGCAGAGACCTCATGGTTGCTGTGTCTGTGAGAGAACTTCACCAAGAGCCTGGGTTTATATCCACAGGCAGAGGAGCTGCCCTGCTCTATGGTCACCCTCATTGGTTGGTGAGGAGCCAATCCCTACAGCAGCGTGTTGGGGTCAAGTGAATGAGTTCCAGCTCTGCTCACTCACAGGAAGCTTCAATGACCAGAGGAAGCGTGGTCCCAAAACAATGACCCACCAGAATAAAAGCATAAAACAACAAGATTCTCCAGATGTTACAAGGATCACAGGCTAATATTCCAAGACTAACCATCCGTCCAGTCGCTATGCAGAAGAGTTCTATAAAATACTGGAATTTAATGTAATTTTGGAGTTCATGAGACTTCATTTGGAACAACTCTAACGTCACATGATGGGGATGTAAAGGGTCTATCAAAGCCTGGACAGAAACATATAGTACTGCACTCATTGCGTCAATGATCAAACTACAATAACAAAACACAGTTTTAAACTGTATCGCAAAACTGAGCAGAATACCTCAAGAAGAGCCTCATTAAAACACTGCAAAATATTGTGTGGTAGAATTTTTAGCAAGATTGTAAGAGTGAATTTTTTTTCATCTATGAGCACGTTTGGCGGTTTTGATTGGTCAGCAACAAGAGGGGTGGGGCTCAATAAAAGCAACTATCAGGCCAACAAAATCTTTTATCCATCATCGTTCAAACATGAGTGCTGTGGTGTTGGTGTGTCAGTATGGACCACCCAACGTTCAGAGTTAATGTCAGGATGTGTTTTCTATGGGATAGGTTATGCCTCCTAACAAATCTAATCCATTTAACATGGATTCTGTTTTTGTTTCATCACAAAAAAGGGTACTCAAAAGCATCAGGCCATGCAGGACCTGCTAGATATCCAAACTGAGGAGCCCTACCACAATCATATCTACCATAGAACATGAGTCATTTCATGCCTTGATGTTGTTTGTCTGTAGAGTCAGCATTTATGAACAACATATGGCTTTGTCGTCCTGTAAAACCCATATTCAGCAACTGTGGCTGTGAACTGGACCATCTGCAGAGCTGAGGCCATGTCTTCACATGTCAGGGTCAAAGATAACTGAATATATACAGCACTAAACATAGATGTACAGAGTGTGGCCTGCAGCAGCATCACATGGGATATGAAGTTCAGGAATAATCAGACCATTGAAAAACTATTCACTAATAAAATAAAGAAGAAACGCATCAACTTTCTAAAACAGTTTCCATAATATAATAATATACGTATAGAGCGGGTCAGAGCAGACCATCCCACACTTTACACAATATTTGCTTTTCCAACACAGCATTATCAGTCCAGGGCCCTGATTGGTGGAGAGTAATGGTGGGAGGCGTGTCCACAGAGATACCTCTCTATTTAAACCTGGTTCTAGGTGAAGTTCTCTCATCAACAGGATCACACAGCAACCATGAGGTCTCTGGTCTTCGTTCTGCTCATCGGAGCTGCTTGTGAGTCATGTGTTTCAGCTTCATATCAGTTTGAAATCATTTCTAAAAGAAACGTTCTCTTGGTTTCTGACTTTTTGGACTCTTGGTTGTTTGCAGTTGCCTTGGAGGACGACAAGATCGTCGGAGGGTATGAGTGCACACCCTACTCCCAGCCCCATCAGGTGTCTCTGAACTCTGGCTACCACTTCTGTGGAGGCTCCCTGGTCAACGAGAACTGGGTTGTGTCTGCTGCTCACTGCTACAAGTCGTACGTCTCGTTTTCATGCAGGGATGAACGAGTTTTCATCTACATCATGAAATCACATTCTAAACATCCTCTGTCTCCTGTGCAGCCGTGTGGAGGTGCGTTTGGGCGAGCACAACCTCAGAGTCAATGAGGGAACCGAGCAGTTCATCAGATCATCCCGTGTGATCCGTCACCCCAGATACAGCTCCTACAACATCAACAACGACATCATGCTGATCCAGCTGAGCGAGCCCGCCACCTTGAACCAGTACGTGCAGCCCGTGGCTCTGCCCACCAGCTGTGCCCCCGCTGGCACCATGTGCAAAGTCTCTGGATGGGGCGACACCATGAGCTCCAGTGAGTAACATCTGCAGTTTAAGTGCTCACAGCTACAGATTTAGAACTTTTATTACTCACAAAAACACTTTCCATTATACTTTGTCTCCCACCATGCAGCTGACAGTAACAGGCTGCAGTGCCTGGATATCCCCATCCTGTCTGACAAAGACTGTGACAACTCCTACCCTGGCATGATCACCGATGCCATGTTCTGCGCTGGATACCTGGAGGGAGGAAAGGACTCTTGCCAGGTATGACGCTGAAGGGTCAAACAGAAGCACTGTGTCAAATACTTGGAATGACTTAATAAACTCTATCTTCTTAATCTTCCACTTGTGTCAGGGTGACTCCGGTGGCCCCGTCGTGTGCAACGGTGAGCTGCAGGGTGTTGTGTCCTGGGGCTACGGATGTGCAAGGGTCGAACAGAAGCACTGTGTCAAATACTTGGAATGACTTAATAAATTCTATCTTCTTAATCTTCCACTTGTGTCAGGGTGACTCCGGTGGCCCCGTCGTGTGCAACGGTGAGCTGCAGGGTGTTGTGTCCTGGGGCTACGGATGTGCTGAGAGGGATCATCCTGGTGTCTATGCCAAGGTATAACTAGATGTCCATGTCTACCAATAATCTGAACTTGAAGTTATGATTTGCTCCTCAAGTCCTTGGACTCTGTGCTGACATGTCCGTCTCCATCCACAGGTCTGCCTCTTCAACGACTGGCTGACGACCACCATGAGCCGCTACTAAATCTGATCCTGTGATCGTTCAGCGCTGCCTTTCTTCCATCGTTCTTACGCCAACGTTGATGTCAACGTTTGAACAATGTGCAGCCTTTTAGCATCTATATCAATAAAGTCTCCAACAGCAACTTTCAAATGTTTCTTGTTTCTTGTTTCTTTCCACATCATGGCATACATTGCTTTAAAATATGCTTGGACCTTTCACGAAAAATCTTAAACCTTTCCTTCTATATAACGTAACAAAAATGCAAACAAACCACTACCTAGAGAGACTCAAGTGAAGTCAATGAATACAGAGCAAACACCACAACAGGTTAAAAAGATACATACATTATATGTGTGTGTATGGAGGCCTGTACAGGTACTACACAACAATCGAGCCAGTGCGGACATCTGTGAGAAAGTGTCCAACTGGCATTTAATTGCAGGACTGAGTCAGTGCCTGGACCTGCCTGTCCTCTACGATAAAGACTGACACCTCCTACCCCACGATGATCACTGCGCTCATGTTTCCTATCAAAAATACTGGAATTTCTCAGCTCGGCTCGAGCTGCTGGCCAGTCCTCAATTCTACTGCTTCTCAACAAACTTGGCTTCTCTGGTCCGGCTCTTCCTTGGTTCAAGTCCTACCTCACCAAAAGATCAAAGTATTCTGGAATGGGAAAGTACTGACAGGTGTTCCTCAGAGGTCAGTGCTTGGCCCGCTTCTCTACTCATTATACATAACTTTGCTTGGCAAATTCAACCATTCTTCCTTGCAAAACCTTCTATACAACACCAGATCAACTCCATTGTTTCCTATGAAATCTGCTCCGAACCTGGGTGTCATGATCGATGAAGGCCTAACCTTTCAGTTGCTCAATCATGCATCACATCACCCTGTACAAAATTAGATCTTACCTATCAGAGCACACTGCTCAACTCCTGATACAGGCACTCGTCATTTCTCATCAACTACTGCACCTCCCTGCATGCACCATCAAACTGATCCACAGCGCAGCAGCTTGTCTGATCCTCATCCAACTGAAAAGAACTGGCCCACGCTGCCTTTTCTTTCTAGATCTTTGCTTGTGAGGCGTTTGATGGAGTGCAGTATTTACCATTAAAGTGATCAACAACACCACCCTTTCACCCAGAGAATAATTTAAGAAAGAATAGCAAGGCACACAGCCCCATGTGTGATAGGATGCAGAGACAGTGTTCAATGGTATCAAAAATATAATTTATTATTTTCAAAATACTTGCAATGATAAAACACAACACGCAAATAAAAGAAAATCACCCAAGTGCAAACGTAGTACAACAGGAGGGACACCAACCCACCACCGTGGGCTCAGCACCTGAGTAGAAAAGAGGAGAGCCAGTTAGAAAATAATGAGCAAATGAAATAACATTGAACAAAATATAGCCCAATTAAATCTACAAAACCTAACAAAATCAACTTCACACGCCACAGCATCCACGCACAGCGGCGTGAAGCCGCATGGACAGTTAGCATGGACAATTAGCATGGACAGGTAGCATGGCAGGTAGCATGGACAATTAGCATGGACAGGTAGCATGGCAGGTAGCATGGACAATTAGCATGGACAGGTAGCATGGACAGGTAGCATGGACAGGTAGCATGGACAGGTAGCATGGACAATTAGCATGGACAGGTAGCATGGACAATTAGCATGGACAATTAGCATGGACAATTAGCATGGACAATTAGCATGGACAATTAGCATGCCCAACAGCTGTCGGCGCGGGGCTGGGCGGCGCGCGTGCAACGCAAGCAGTCGGGGACAGACAGAGAACAAGTCCAGATAAGGCAAACAAGTTTCAGCAGAGGCAAAACAACAGGGATATTGTGGACGGAACAGCAGCGCTGCGCCGCTCATCTCTGTCCTGTAAAAGTAATCAACAAACACGCGCGAGTGGCTGGAGGAAGGAAGCTAACCGGTGCTAACCGGTGCTAGCCGCTGAGCTACGGACCGGCCAGGCGGCCCCGGGGGAACGCGGCGTGACGCGGAGAGAGCGAAGGTGGTTACTTACAGGGCAGCGAGCCTCTGCGATGAGATGTCGCTGTTATCACTGGATGAGAAATGTGGGAGAAGTGCAGCAGTTTCTGACCCCGGCTTCCAGCAGGGAGAGGAAGGCAGGTGCTTCCATGCCCACTTTGCTGCAGCCACCCGCTGGTCCAGAGACACAGCCGTAACCAGGACTTCCTCCTGCTACACCTGTGTTTGTACTTGACCCTCATGGCCCTGTTGTGTGTCGGTCATACATATTTATGACTTCTGTCAGACCTGCAGACTCGCAGCCCACCGATTCAGGTCTAAACTGACCCCTGCTGCCGGAAGCTCTTAACAAGGACATTAAAATGAGCAGGAAGTGCAACACCCCAATTAAAGACGTTTCCTTGTTTCTTCTGTTCTGTCTCTGTGGTTGGTGTTACATTTTCAGATGTCGACTGAATTCGTCGTTGGTTCCGTTAGTTGTAGTGGATTTACTTGCAACACTGTTGACCCATGAAACTGCAAAGTTCCTTTTTTTTTTTTTGATAAGCAATAACATCAGATTATTGTTCCCTGGTAATTAGCTTATTGTTAAAGACAAATAAACCAAATAACAATAACCAAATACAGTCAAAATGAGCATATTATAATTTATAATGTGTTGGCATTAATCATAATGATTCACATTTTCTGATTTCGGCTCTCGTCTCCTCTGCAGCGAGTTCAGCGGAACCGTTGTCTCCTCGGTCCAGGACGAGGTCGGACAGTTACACCGACGCACCACCAATGTCAGCCTGCGTTGACACATCTGACCTGAACGATTCCTTCTGAACCATCGAGTCCACACCAAAGACCGCATCAGACGGCCTGGTTGAAAAGGTCACTGGCCTCCTTTAGAGCCCGGTCCCCGCTGCGTGTCGTCGGCTCCTCCGTGTGTCCCGGACTCTCGCAGGAAACTCTCGGCGGACAAAATGCGCCTCACGCTGCAGATGCTGATCTCGCACGGCCGGGTCGCCCGGAAGATGGGTCTGGGGCCGGAGTCCCGCATCAACATGCTGCGGAACATTCTGACGGGACTGGTCCGACACGAGAGGATCGAAACCACGTGGGCCAGAGCCGATGAAGTCCGCTTCTACGCCGAGAAGGTACCGGAGAAGCTAATGCTAATGCTAATGCTAACACGGCTGAGGAGATTTACAAACAGGAAGTTGTGTTTGTGAGTTGCAGCATCCGCTACAAAAATAGACGTTATTATTATTATTATTATTATTATTTTATAACTGAATGGAGGGCCAAGCAATACAACACCTAATATATTTTTGTTAATCTAAAGTAGGGCTTATATATTCTCACATATATGCACATAATATATAACAAAAATAAAACATATTTAACTGCTAATAAGTTAAGGTTGATATCATGAGCTTAAGTAAACTAGCACTAGCACTAAGAACATAAAACAACTAACATGTCCCTAGAATGGAAGCTAACAGAGCTTTTACCTCCACATAGGCCCAAGAGTTGCCTCTAACACAAAAAGGCTGCACCACATCTGTGTACAAATAATCAGATTTGAATTCCTTTCTTCTGACTGGGTGTGTTACCTGTCCTGTTTGTTCCAGCTGGTTGACTACGCCAAGAAGGGAGACACCGATGAGAAGGCAATGAAAATGGCCACTTTTTGGCTGACGGTACGTGTCTGCAGATTCTCGACTCTGTGAACTTTCCAAGCCGAGTCGTTCTGAATGTGAAGCAGTTTTTCACTCTGAGCGTGTTTCCTCTCTGCAGGAGAAGGATTTGGTCCCAAAGCTCTTCAAGGTCCTGGCCCCACGGTTCGAGTCTCGGCCCAGTGGTTACACGCGGATGGCGCAAATCCCCAACAGACAGAACCTGGACAGAGCTAAGATGGCCGTGCTGGAGTACAAGGACAACCCCTTCCCTCCTCTGTTCCCGGTGAGACGGGAGAACGGACTGACGCTCATCAACCAGCTGCTGAAAGGCTACAAAGAGGAGGGGGCGCAACAGCTAGCAGCAAAATCAGAACCCACAGGCCGGTGAGGAGACATCTGCACTTAGTGGCCTGAAGAGACTGAGCAGAAGTTAAACCTTCAACTGAAGCAACGGACGTTTCTGTGCGGGAACATTTCTGTTTCTCAATGTATTAAAAATAAATTTACTATCAAGAAGAGTTTTTTTTCACCTTGTCTTTGAGCACCATCAACCATGTGAGGACGGCTTGCTGCAGGATTCATCAGAATGTCCTAAACCTGTTGGAAATGGCCCATGTTAGAGTTGAAGGGAGCAGCCCTTTATAGCAAACATTTTGACTTACTCCTTCTTTAGATGCAGGCTTTACTGCTGTGAGATTCCTGTGGAGGAAGCTGCTTGTTTCCAACCCAGCTCTTTAATCTGCTATTTTTAGTGAATGTGCCTATAAAACATTTAACTGCCATGTTGGAAAACAGCTTCTAAACCTAAAAATAATTACAGATAATTAGAGCTACGTGTGAAGTTGACAAGCATCGTATAAAACTCGTAAACTATCTTTCCCAGAAGAAGTAACAGCACAGACACATTGAGGAGCTGAGGCCTGACAGGGACCAGAGGTGGAGAGGAGTTCACCCTGGACAGACAAAACCCACACAAACACAGAGAACATATATATATATATATATGTGTGTGTGTGTGTGTGTGTATATACCCTGTGTTACTAACAGTCCTTATTCCCTGGTACAAAAACTGTCACTGCAGAGCTCTTTAAAACAAGGACTGTAAATGAATTCATTTCTAATAAGTTAATCAATGTCTACATTTTACATGATCTGTAATTAATTCTAACGTATAACAGTCTTTGGTCTTATGGAGTGATGAGCTGGGAAATGATGAAAAGGTCTTCAAACATCTTGACATTTAATTTAGTGAAGACTGGAAATCCTTCATGACGAGGATCATCCATCAAGCTGCAGCATATTGCACAATGTTGTCATTATTTGTTTTGTCATGGTGGACAAATAACAGAGCTCCAAACAACCCGATGCAATATAATACAAACCCACAAGTCAAGTCTCGTTGAAACTGAAGTGGAATAGATGAACAGGAGGCGTATTCACTGTATTCTATTGGATCAGATCTGATGGAAAAAAGGACTTTGTGGAGAAAATAACTGAACTCAACATAACCCTAACCCCCCCCATGGCCCCCACACAGTGAAATGAGTGTGATTGGACCGAGGCAGGACTCGTCTCAGAGCCATCAGCAGATTTAGGCCCTTCCTGGAAAAAACAGGGACAGGGAGCAGTTTGCTGTGACACAGTCACAGAGCGGGAAACTGGCAGCGGCTGAGAAATAATTAGGCTGCAGCCTCCATCAGCCAGTGAGCAGCCCGGAGTCTGTCCCTGTGGTGTTTTACTCTAATGGACTCTCGTAATGAGAGCAGATTCTAAATATGATTTACAGACATTCAATTTACCCCTTTGGACACATGCCCTCGTCGTAACTGGAACACAAACACCCTCACTTGTTAGCGCAGGAGCCAAACAACACACACACACACACACACACAAATGCAACCAATCTTTCTAATAAAACCATATCTTTTTTATTATTTTGGCAAAAGGTGTTTATGTACAGCGTATATAGAATCATCATTTGACACCATTAAAATGCATCTGAACAGTGCTTCAGTGACGTGTGCTCTTAACCAGATCGCTCTGAGTAGCCAATAAGCTGTGCTCTTTTCTGTCATGCATACATAATCTCTTTTCTCCAACGTCTCACCCCGTGTGTGTGAGCGTCTCTGTGTGTGTAGCAGTGTTGTCATTTAAATGTCAACATCTGTAAGTCTGAAGCAGTTTGAATAAACCCGTCAGTCGAGTCATGGCAACCGTAGCATCGGGCAACAGCAGACAAAATGGCCGACGTGCCAAATATAAACCTGGACGCAATCAGAAATAACGACTAGTATTCAAGTATGAAGTTACACTCTGACAAGTTACACACCACAGTCCTAACATCCATTACAGCAAGGCCGCCGCCCATGCGTCCGCGGGCGGCGCCGCAGCAGAGCCCGGCTGATTTTAAGAATCAGAATTATCAAGATAAAACCGTTAAATTCATTTGTTGCTGATTTTTTTTTTTTGCCAGAAGCTGGTTGTGAACTAGATACGTTCTCTAAAGAGCCCGGACAGTCGAGGACGTGTTCAGACTGTATGTACAGGCGTATGCACGTGGAATACTACACGACGTGGTGTGGGTACAGGTTTCGAAGCAGTCAGGTGACATCATCACGAATAATAAACAGACTAAGACCAGGAACATTAAAGTGCTCCATGCAGGACAGACAAAATGTACACTTGTGTTTTCGCAGTTCATCTACAAGGCTTTTTTTAACCGTCATCGCTCAGTGTTCGGAGATACAAAACTAAAATATTTGCCCAGCTTTTCGTACGGAGTGAACATTCAAGGCCAAAAAGCTGACAAATACTATATATTCATGTTCCGGGTACTAGACAGGGGTGAGGATGAAGTTACTAGTATTTAAGTAAAAGAGAAGGCGTCTTGCCGGTTTGATCGAGGACGTGTCGTGGATGTGGGCGGAGCAGACAGGTCGATAAAGGTGGAGATCCAGTAACTTGAAAATCATCCCTGTCCTTGTGCCGTATTGCATCAGTACATTCACCAACGTCTACATACACACTGATGACACTTTAGAGCCGGCGTGTTCTGCACTCCCTGCGAAAACCCAAACAGCAGCGGGAAAATCTGCCGACAGCACGTCAACGTTTTTGCTCGGAATAACATCAGAATGCCGCCTGTCAAAAATATACTAAAGCCTATTGTATGTATTTACAAAACTATAGATTTCAATACACACAATAAGCAAGTATTGGGGGGGTACATGTATCTGCTTTTTGGACAGGAAGTACAATACAAACATGCTTTTTTTTCTCCTTTTTTTTTTTTTTTTACGAGTACCGAGAAGTGCCCACAGTAAACATTACGCTTTACATTTACACATCAGCATATCAAACCAGAATAACCAGCGGCAATATTAAAGGCATATTAGAATAGAAATGAACCCGACAAACTCCACTGAGAGTAAATATCAATGTTTTATCAAAATATGCCAAACATAAAAAAGGCTCTTTCTTTTACACGATCATTTGGGTTGAATGAGACTTTTCAATGGTCACAGCACCAACTGGAATTTAATGATGTGGCAAAAACGAATTTCCTCTTTTTTTGTTTTTCTATAGTGGTCGCTCTCTCCGGTTTGAGCTATTTACACACTCTCCCAGGCACGCCATCGCCGCCTCATGAATTTTTGAATCAAAGTATTTCAAGAATTTTGTTCATTTCCGCCTCGTGCGCAGCTATCATTCTATTGCTCTGGCTACATCCACTTTGTCATCTTTCTCCCCGTGTGCCTTTTACTGGTCAGCATCAAATATTTATTGCTTCTTGACTCTTTAACAAGCTCAGCTGTCTCCGGCAGGTTTTTTCCATTCACAGGTGAAAAGGTACCGTTTAGGGATTCACTGTTCTGGTGATTTCTCTTCTTCATCCTTCCAACCTCCAAACTTTTTCTCGGCTGTCCCTTTTGTCTGATTTCCACTTTTCGCCTTTATTTTTTTTAAATTGTCATTCTGTCCGCCCCCTCCGCGCCTCCCCTCTCGTCCCCCTCTCTCCTGACCTTTTCTCCTCCTCACGCCTTGGTCCCGAACCCTCCTCCGCCCTGCATGCTGAAGTATTCGGTGAACGAGGGGAGCCGGGGAGGGAGCGGCGGCGAGCGTGCGGCCAGGCGGGGGGGTATAGGAGGCGGGGGCAGTATCGACGTCAGGTCGGCGGCGGTGGTGATGATCTTCTGCTCGCTGTTCCTCGGCACCTCCGGCCCTTTACAGGCCACCGTCTCCTCCACCGTCTTCACCGGATCCTGGAGGGAGGAGCAACACACGGGTCAGTAACAGCACACAATGCATCAAACGCTGTCATGGGTACACGGGTCAGGGTTCATTGCACATGACCCGGGTTTGCTGACCTTTGACCCTCCGCACGCTACAGCTCATCAAACCAGAACTGACAGCCGACCTTCACTGAGGCCTAGAGGACGTGGTGGAGGGATAGGAGACATATCTGTCTATCTATCTATCCATCCATCCATCCATCTCTCCATCCATCCATCTTCCATCTCTCCATCCGTCCATCCATCTTCCATCCATCCATCCATCCATCCATCCATCCATCCATCCTTCCTGTCGCGCTGGAGGAGCTTTCGGGTCTTTATTTGCTGCAGCTCAATCACAAAAAACTGAAGCCGGCCTCAACACAGAACAAGTAAATCATGCATGAATTTATTTAATGGCGGACAAGAAGAGAAACAGTGAATTCTCTCATGGAGAAGCATTACTCATCAAGCGCTTGTCGTTTTGTCTTGTAGACACAGATAGAATAGAAAATTACCCGACCATTGCAAATCAAAGCGATACACTGTTGAAATGATAGTAGCGTGCTTTGAGTCATTACATTGACAGATGATAATTGCTTAAAAGCAGAATAATTCAGATGAAACGTGATGACTGAAGAGCCAAACTCATTCGTCCATTTAATAAAAAAACGTCAGTGTTTTTTTTTGTTTTTTTTTAACTCATCACGATTTCATTCTTTTATACATTTTCCGATTTTGGAAAATTTGGCTCAGGGGCACAGACCAGACCTGCTGTGAGAGCCTCAAACAATGGAGCCGCAGATTGACTGTGTTCCTGCACCAAATAACCTGTGGTGTAACAGTCTCACTTCCACGATGAAAGCTGCATTTCCTTCACTTAAAGGAGGACGGGATGCAGAGCGGAGTCTGTGATCTCCACCTCGACTTCAGGACCATAAAGTCTAAAGGCCAAGTTTAAACTGATGGGGTTTTATTAGACTTTCTTTCGCAGCCACACTCGAGCCTGGTCCTGCAGCGTCTTCCAATTAGACGTCTGCAGCTACTGCATCAATTATGCTGCCAGATTTCTAGCAAGAACCAAGAGCCGAGGGCCCATAACTACTGTTTACTCTGGCATTCGTTTAGAAAATCGATGGTGAGCGCCAGGTTATAAAGCACATAATGGCTTAGGAACAGCAGAGGGAACGGCTTTTGTTCCAAGCCACTTTCAAATAGAAATTAAAAACGTGTTGTTTTCTCCTCCGCACGGTGACTTTGCTATATTTTGTGCCTATTGACCGATGCCATGTAACTTCAAGACAGAAACTACAAAGGTCTAATAACAGTCCCAATGAATGCAGACTTACTATCTGTTTGAGAAAATCCAATCAAGCCTGTTGCCTCCAACAATGATAAAAGACTGAATAGACAGGCAACTAGGAGGCAGCGCTGTTCCTTAAACGCTCACACTGCAGGTTTGTCACTCCTGCTGCTCTCTGCATGTTCTACCAGTTTATCAGCAAACTCATCCATGTTCAGTGGAGGAAACAGGTTTGATTCACCGCAGCAAACACGACGTCTTAATGTGCTCCTGCCAGAATGGCTGCTTCATCTTTATTTCCTTGTAGCTGAGCGTTTTCCCATCAGCGCGTGCACGGGCAGGCCGCGCTCACTGTCACCTGACGCCCACGGAGGGAGATTAATCCCTACCCTCACGTCCCCTCACAAACTGGGCTTTTACACCGATTCCCTCAAACACGAGGCCTTGTTGATGAGACAGTTAATTTCAAGCTGTGTTAAACACGGGGATTTCAGCAACGAAAATATGCACAACTGAGATTAATCTAATTACACTGAGAGAGAGAGAGAATTAAAAAGCGATTAGGACAAAGCATAAACAGAATATTAACTCAGCTAGAAGTCCTACTTAAAGCCAGGACGTCCAGCGCTGTGATTCAACTCACTGATTGGATGGAGAACAGCTCGGTGAAGTTTGGCTGAGAGTCTCCCAGGAAGGAGCTGTTTCCGTAGGCGTGATGGGGGAAGCTCTCCCCCCCCTCGCCCCCCTTCGGGCTGGACAGCAGGATCCCAATCTGGGACGTCCGGACATGATAGGGGAAGTTCTTATTGGCTGCCGAGGGCCGTGTGATAACCTGAGGGGCAGAAGGAGGAAGTCAAACATCCAAGGGGGGGGGACTGACACGCATGCACCGAGCAGGAATATAAAAAGGAAATTTGCGTGAGTGGTACGGCCCATTAATGAAGCCCGATGTGTGGAAGGAGAAGAGGAGCTGGATAATGACGTGTGGAGGAGACAATCAGCATCATGACTCAAAGATGGTGAATAATGGATGAGTGACGCGAGGAAGGGTGTGCACGTGTGTGTGTGTGTGTGAGAGAGATACGAACGAGAAACACGATGTGAGCGTAGAGGTGGATGCCGAGCTGAATCCCGTTGACGATCTTCTCCCGGGCCCAGCGAGGAATCCCGTAGTTGGCGATCAGAGCCATGACGGGCACCGCGAAGAACCTGAGGGAGGGGCACGAGCACATTCATAATAAACACGTGGAGGAAATAAAATCAGATGCAAGGACAGTCTGATGATGAGAGGGAGAAGGAGAGATCAATGTGAGCGGCAGGATAATGAGGCAGGAGACAAATACAGAGATAATATTAGTCTCTGTAATCTACCCTTCATTCACCCTCACGGCAGAGCGATGGCAGAAGGCTCAGCAGTATATGTACTTTCTAGTACTATTGTGCACACACATATATGCAGCATAAAAATATTCTAATAGGAGAGATCTCATCAGCCGAGTCAAAAAAACATGTTTCCCCCCCGCTCGCTGAAGTATAATGGAGCTGAGGCCGGGCACTCA
This sequence comes from Pseudorhombus dupliciocellatus, assembly GCA_016785235.1. Lineage (NCBI taxonomy): Eukaryota > Metazoa > Chordata > Actinopteri > Pleuronectiformes > Paralichthyidae > Pseudorhombus > Pseudorhombus dupliciocellatus. The sequence goes on from JAFBJW010000176.1 coordinate 54,430, forward strand.
ACATGTAACGTTAAACAACTTCTCACTCCTGCACATTAAATATTCAAAGTGCGGGAACCTCGCACAGTTAAATGTTTTATTTTTCCCTACCTGCGGCCTCCGGTTCAGACCATATTACACGGGGGGGGGGCTGTGGAGCTCTCACCATAGCGTGTACGTGGTGAAGAAGGGCACGTAGAAGGGCTGTTTCTCCGGGTAGTGCTTCAGGGAGACCAGCACGGCGTAGCAGAACCACACGTAGGCCAGCAGCTGCAGGCCCATCAGGCCGTAGCCTGCGGGGCTGTCGTAGGCGTACAGCACCTCACCTGGGTCAAAGAACTGGCACAGGAACACGCGACGTTACGCCAGAATGAACACACACGCGCTCAGAAATGGGCTCAACTTTTACACAAAGGAGGAGTGTCAGTGTTCTTGGCTTCACACTAATTACCACGATGGATCGCTCCCGGCTCAGCGGCTGCACCGCGATGCCCGAGCCAGAGCCCAGCGCCTAGCGTTCTGCGAGGCTTTGACATTGACACCTCTCCACAAGGAGGTCATCGGTCTGAGAGCGCGTGTGCGTCACGTGCACCTTCTGCAGCAGATGCATTTCACAGTCCGGTGGCGGGGCGGCGTTCGCCGTGCAGGGTTACTCTTGCTACATAATGCATCGGCCGAGCTGCTCTGCGTGGAGCTTCTCTGGAGCCGACAGCCAGAGCCCGGCCCCCAGGAACACGCTTCAGCTCTACATTTCGGTTCCCGTTGTAACCCAGTTTGGCGTATTAATAGCCGGAGCTCCCCAGAGTTTTGAGCTCTTTCACGGCAGGGAACGCGCGAGAGGGCGGGCGGCAGGTGAATTGCGCCGCTTCCGAGCCACATTTCGCCGTGTGAGAGACGGCTATAGGCTCCTGCATGAAATATAGCACAGCTACTCCGCCCTGCACGATCCCCACTGGGTCATTGCCATGCTGAATCCACTGTCCCTGAATGTGCCGTCATTACATTACTGACTGCTGGAGCCGCCGCGGAGCAACGCTAACTCTCCTGAGCGTGTTCTCAATTCACCTCAACACGGAGAATTCAGTTGCACATCCAGAACATGAAGACACAGTAGAATTAATGAGAGCGCACGTCTGCGGAACTTTAAAGAAACCATCACTGATTTATGATTCGTTATCTCAGCTACAGTCGTTAAATCATGCAGCGTGTGTGTGTGTGTGTGTGTGTGTGTGTGTACCTCTGCCTCGTAGATGAACAGAATGACGTAGGTGATTGTGTAGACCGTCATGTAAATGCTCAACTTCACCGACCCGCTGTGACTGATCCTGGCCCTGACACATAGGGAGAAAACCAAAAGGGTCAGAGGTCACGCTGGGCTCAGAGGAAGATAAGAAACAAAGGAACCCACATGGGAGGGAGAGAGGGAGGGGAAAAAAAACACACATCCATTCGCTCTTTTCATACTGAAACGCAACTTTGCAGAACCACACCAGAGCTTTGGAAGTGCACGATCAATCTGTGCAGGGAAAGATTCATGGACAAGACAGACGGCGAAAAAGAGTTGTTTTGCTTCACAAAAAAAACAAAAAACCTAATGCTTCATTATTTGCAGGAGACAAAAAGAAGCATTTCAGCAGAACGCCTTCATCAGCATTTCAAACGTGCTTGAGCTCAGAGTCAATTAGCAGCGCACACGCCAGAGGAACGTAAACAGACGGGTTTCAACGCGATGCTAAGTTCAGGATTTTTTTGACAGGGCTTTTAAGAAGGTCGAGATCACAGTCCTGAACCCAGCTAGCGCACCGTTCACTTTATACGTTCAGCGCGGAAACTCCTCCACGGAGATCAAGTGAACCTGAGGCAGGACCAACCTTCAGGTGATCGCCACTGCGACTCAAAAAAACCTGTTGAAATGCAATTTAACTCGCTCTCGACAGCCCGGCCCGCTGAAAGGCTTCTTGGGATATTTTGGCAGAAATGGAACATTTCAAGAGCTGCTGGCATAATGTTTTTTTTTTTTTTTGAGCCTGACGACCAGCGTTTGAAATCGGAAAAGAAAATAAGAAAGAGCACAACAGCCAGGTGAGCGTGGGGCGACACATGTGGAGGCAAAAACCTTAAAAAACATTTCATTTGAGTAGGAAAGTAGGAGTAGACAAACAATCAAGAAAATGTTTCTACTTGAGTAAAAATAAGTAAGTACCTGCTTTTAAACATATACATTATATAAACAAGTAACAGCGCTTACAGCTGTAATCCTTGATTTAATAAACTGTCTGTTTCTGATCGTGCAGCTGGAAGTGAACGTTGTCGTTCATGAACAGATTCATCAGGTGTCATGATGGTTGAATCTAATTTAGCTGGAGGCGGGGTCTCATCGGATTGATGGATCATTATCGATTGGAAAGCATTTTCCTCCGCTGAGGAAAAGCGAACGTCAGAACGGGACAGCGCGGTTGTTTTGGGGTTAAGGTCGTCCTTCACAGGTTCACAGCGCAGCAGCATCAGGTGTCCGTCCACACCGTCCGCTCCCGAGCGCTGACGGACTGTTTGAGTGACGGCTAACACGGGCACGTCAGGAGATAGTGTTATGAGTGTGACAGGGAGAGACAGAGGAAGCATAAACACAGCTGCAGACGGCTGACAGAGTAAACACAGATACATCAAGGCTCAAGCAAAAGACACACACACACACACACACACACAGAAGGCACGAAAAACAACAGCACTCTCTCTACCTGGTGACAGTGAAACCTTTGCCCAACAATATGAGCATCAGCAGGAACACCAGGAAACTGACGGAGAACAGTAATTTCCCTGGAGACAGGTGGAGATGAAGAGAGAGAGAGAGAGAGAGATGGAGAAGAAGACAGAGGGGTAATTAGGTCGCAGTTTCCCAGTCCATGATATCAGAGGGGAAGATAAAATCACGTCGTGTCTCACACACACGTCAATGCAGCTATTACAGCTCCTCACATCTGTCATCGTCCACCCTGTCAGTCAGTCAGACAGACAGACAGACAGTCAGTCAGTCAGTCAGACAGTCAGACAGTCAGTCAGTCAGTCAGTCAGTCAGTCAGTCAGACAGACAGACAGACAGACAGACAGACAGACAGACAGACAGTCAGTGGCTAAAGGAAGAGCAGAACTCACCGAGTATTTTCAGGCTCCCGTTGCCAACTCCGTCTCTTGCATACAGGCCCCAGTAGACACAGTGAAACAACAGGCTGAGCACTGCCAAGTGGAAGAGATGTAGGGAGGACAGAAACGTGAAAACAAGGGGAGGGGGAGGGGGGGGGATAAAGAACAGAGGGTGGTGGGATGGGAGGAAGGAGTGAGAGACAGAAAGGCAGAGGAATTGATAAAAGCCGATGAAAAGGGAGCAGAGGACTCGGGAGAAGTGGGAGGAAGGGAATTCAGGGGTGGCAGGAGGATCCAGAGCAGATTTGCAGGGGGACCGCGAGATAGCGAGGACGAGGAGGGGGCGAGATAAGGGAGGAGGGGAGGAAAAAACGAGGGGATGGGGGTGAGAAGGAAAAAAAAGAGGGGTGTTCATCAGTGACAGCATGCTCCACTGAACACTGGCAATACTTTCTGTTCAGAGGCTAATAATGGTGATACTATCTCAGGCCTTGAAGTGGGGATTAAGGTATGAGAAGCTGCAGCCACACAAGAGGCTCATCTGTGTGTGTGTGTGTGTGTGTGTGTGTGTTGAGGACAGAAGCACTCACCCTCCACACCTGCCGCCGTCATAAACATTTTGTAGGTTGTGTGAAGAAGCTGTCTTCCCTTCAGATTGTCTGCAGGGGAAAAAACAGAATGAGATAGAGGTGATGAAGGTGTGTGTGTGTGTGTGTTGTTGGGATGGAGATAAAAAGGATGGAGATATGGTAGCAGATGGCGGCGGAGCGAGAGAGAGCTGCAGAGTGAGAGAGGCAAAAGAGAAGAAAGAACAAGGGACTGGGCCAGATAAACAAGGCAGGAGCGGCCATTAATATGCATCCATCTCCTGATCTGGAACACGGACACGGAGACGTATGGGACGCTCCATCCTACGAGCCAGGGACAGCTCTGTCTGCAGAGGAAGAGTTTAGGATCTCGAGCATCTATTAAACCTTTTTACCAGATACGAGTGGGACGAAAGAAAAGCAAATAGTTCTGTTCCTCCAGACTCAGATTTTCAGATATCACAACTCTGAGGCTCTGAAACAACCAAGATGATGGTTTTTTTTTTTGGTTAAAACTAGATAAAAATGAATTCAAAAGCAACATCCATCCAGAAACAGTATCTGCTCAACGATTCATCATACACAGCTTTAATTTGAACTACAGAAGAAGTCGTGAGTGCACAGTGTGAATGCTGCTGTTGAATTTTTCATCACTGTAAGCTCCACAAACAGAATTCTGTGGTGACTCCGGTTCTGTGAATCTCTGTGCGTGGCTGAGTCACAGACTGTTCACGAAGCTGGACGTTCATTTTCCATCAGGTTTGGTTTTAATTAGGTATTTGTTGCCATCGAACCGCGAGAAAGGTCACAAGCGCCAGCTGAGGCTGATTGATGATTGGCCGAGCGCACGTATCGCTGGGATCTGGCGATGTCGCCTCCATCCATCAGCCGCCACTGCACAAACTCATGACTCGGTCCATTTTTAATAACATCAACTGATAAAAATAAAACCCACCGGGAAAAAACACCTCTGTGTAACATGACATGACCCATCCCCTAACATGGAGGAGGTGGGATTTGATCTGCCCTATACTGCAGCGAGCCACTAGGGCTTCACCTTTCAGGAGGGGTCATGTCATCCATCTTTCCACCAAAAGAACCAGGTGCTAGTTCGGTTCGCTGAGTTGGTTCCAATCACGTTCTTCCCAAGACCCCGTGGCAGCTACGTGGTGAAACCTTTTTAGAAGCACGTTTGGAATAACTTTCACTTCTTCCCTGGGGCTCTTCTTCTCAGTTGCTGCAGGTTATTTATGCGCCGGCCTTCATGTGACAAACTCCCCGTCTTGATGCTAACGCCACCGCCACCTTCTCCACTCAGGCGTTCGCCTTTACACGGAAACACCGGCCCTGCTCTCGCCATCCTCTCACGCTCTGCTCTGACAAACTCCTGGCTCCAGGGAGGGAACGGGCACATGCTGCACCTCCACTTATCTGAGGAAACATGAGAACTTACTCCTGCCCCATCGGGAGAACGTGCAGACTCAAGAATAGGGCACTTTACGGCTGCCGCTGCGCTGGGAGCCGGGATCAGCGTCTCAATCATTGATGGAGAAAGAGAGAGACGGTACTTACAGGCAAAGTAGCAGGAGAGGAGGAACACCATGGAGAAGATGATCAGGAATGTGATGTCTGTCTCCAGGATTCCTGAAGAGGAGGAAGAATAATTAATGAGCGAGAACGGCCCAAACACACGGAGGAGGGTGAGAGAGAGAGAGAGATGAGAAATCAAAAGTTGAAGAATCAATATGGAGGTGAAGAAGAAGAGACGGGGTAATTAAGGAAGAAGGAAACAGGATGGAAAAAACAGAAGTGCAGGTACGTGATGAGGATGTTGGATGAGATAAGAGGCAGAGAGGAATAATTCATTTAGAAGCGACTTGGGTCTCCTCTTCCTTTCATTCCGTCTCTTCAGTTCATCTATCATCATTAATTCATTCAGCCGTCCCGTCATTATTGTAATTTGCTCAGTTCACTGTGCTTTATTGGCCGTGCTAAGTGCCATCAGCCATTCGCTCCACAATCTCTCTGTTTTCTGACTCATCTCTCTCACCAAACTCGTCTGCGGAGAAATGCTGCGTCCAGAACGACTGGCCGTTGGTCAGTTTCATCTCGTACTCCAGCCGCAAACCGGCGCCCTGTGGGGGGGGGTCAGATGAGATTAATAATCCACAAAAGGATACAGGCTTTACAGACATTAATGCTTAAAGCTACGGCAGAGAACACGAGCGCTCTCAAACTTTTTTACGATATTCGTCTCTTTGCAGCGCGAGGCCCACCGAGCTTTGGATGGAGGAAGAAAAAGACTTTATTATTTAAAGTCTATGATCCCACAGAACAACAATAACAATATCAATGATCATGAATAGCAACGGGCCACTGTTTTAATCTTTATATCTTTACCATTTTCACTCCACTGCTTTCAAACCAGTGTTTAGATTTTTACAATCTCACTCCCCCGTCTTAAACTGATTTTTTAATGTATTTTACTATTTCTGCATTACCTGCACTATTCTGTATATATCAAGTATTTTTTTATTTTTATTTTACTGTCTTATCCTTTCCTATGCTTCTTCTGCACCTTCATTCTCTTGAGCTACTTTAAAAGTGTGTGTGTGTGTCCATTGTAAAACGTTCTATTCCATTCGAACAGTGGCTCAACAAATACCACACCTACTTCTACTGCACTGTGCAGTATCACGAAGCTGCTGGGTGTGTGTTGGTGGAGGGTTAATCCAGCACAGCACAGCCTCCAGTTTAACTAGCTCGGTCCTCAGTGTCTCCCACACTCTCCAGTTCCAGGAGGAGTTGGAACTCTAATCCCCACCGGTGCCGGACGCTCTGTTAATTCAGCTCCTCGGTGTAATGGCGCTACATCGACCTGGAGGTGCCTCTGTGTCCCCCCCCCCCCCAGTGAGAGGAGAAGCCAGGAGGGAGGGAGCGAAGCGGCGCCTCCAACGTGACGATGGCCCAGATTAACAGGAGACATAAATAAGATATCCATGGCAACTGTTTTCTCTGATTTAATGAACAGTACTATCCTTTTCAATTATTTATTCTCCCTGCCACACACACACACACACACACACTTATCTGTGCTAATATGTAGCGCTCTACATCACAATGTTCTGAAAGAGGCCACACAGAGAGAACAGCTGTGTGTGTAAACATGTGGTTAACCACCGCTGGAACCGTGTTCATTTTTAGCTGCTGCACAAACGAAGAAGCAGAGAGAATTTGGGAGGTGAAGAGGGAAAAAGAGAGGGATGGGGAGCAGGGGGGGGGGGGGGGGGGGGGGGGAGGGGGGGGGGGGAAAAAGGGGGGGGGGGGGGGGGGGGGGGGGGGGGGGGGGGGGGCAGAAATGGGTTGACAATCGGAGCACAGAGAGCTCATTTCACACACCAAGTTCAAAGCCGATGGAGTTCGCGCTTGTTGCCGCGGAGTGAGGGAAAAGAGAGACCGAGGGGGGGAAAAAAGAACTTTGATTTCATTTGGCAGCCTGAGACTCCGTCTCACTCCCTCCATCAAGGAGGGCGAAAAGCACGGATCGTTCACTGCTGCAGAAATCAATACGGACACAAAGAGCAGGGAGACGGAGATAAAGAAAGTGATAGATGTAGAGGCAGAAAGTTGAAGAAGCAGGGGAAAAAAGCAGGTGGAGAGCAAAGAGAATAGGAGAAAAATGCAAAGAGCGAGGTGGGGGGTGCGTCGCTCTGCGTGACAGACAGAAGACTGGATGGCTGTTTGTTGCAGATGTAAAGAGCCTCCACGCTGAAGGTGTTCTCACAGAAACAGCTTCTGATAAAGAGCTGGTTTACAGTCGAGCACCAGCAGCAGCGCCCCACCCTCCCAGCTGACTCTCTCATCCACAACGTCCTGTCCCTGAACACTTGATCGAGTCTTTGAATCATCGTCTATTGAACAGCATCAGCAGCTTGAGAATGACATGTTGTCTGTACCTGCATCACCTAGCCGCTCGATGCTAACGCTTTGAAACGTTTAGGTTAGTTTAACTCCAATCATCTAAGCGTCTGTCACATGCTGCTTGAACAGCTTCGCCTCCCCTGGGAGCGCAACATGGATTTGATCCAGGGCCCAGAAGTTTATATTTGTGGGTAAGGCTTTACCCAAAAGTCAGAGATCAGAGCCTCCTGCCTCAGACAGTGATCACGTGGCCGAGCCAGGCTCATTTCTGCTCGGAGGGTTCGTTTCATTAAAAGCTTAATAGATTATGTTCGGCCATAATAAACACTTCTCAATTTCTCCACTCCTGTTGGAAAGAGCACGAGGATGAACGGCTCACAACCGCAGAGAGGCCACGTTATCGAGCGGCTCCGTTTCCTGTTTATTTTCAATTAATGGGCCCTAATTAGTTCCAGACCTCTAACCATCAGAAGAGTTAATGAAAGACAATAACGGAGCAGTCTGAGATATGCATCAGCTTTATAACAGAGGTAGAGCTGGGTACATGAGCGCAGTGTAAATATATAGAAAGTGAAATACATGCATGCAGATCCATCAGAAATGCCAATTATTCTTCATCCTGAGTGGCAGAGGTCCTCCTCCCCGTACATCTCTAATGATTACATAATGATTTGTTTTTGCAGCCTGATATTTTCCTGCTCTGATTAGTCTGGAAATGTTAAAAAAACTAAAACAAAATCGGCATCATATTTGACCATTTCGTGCATCTGGCATCGACAGTGTGTGGAGGTGAGGGCTGACTTTGAAATCCACTTCAGCTCAGGTAAAGACTGAGATGCCAGGTACATGAAAGCGCCGGATGAGACAGACGGGAACAAAGAGAGGGAAATATGTGAGAGCGGAAGCCCGGAAGAACAGCACCAAATGAGGCCGGAGAGATGGCGAGGAAAAACCCAATTAGAGACGGGCCGACAGAGCGGCGCAGGAGACACAGAAGCAAACAGATATGAGACGGAGACAGGCCGCTGGAAGAGCGGGGAGCAAGAGACGGACAGGTGTGAAACCGAAAGAGACGCGAGGAGACGAGCGACGAAGGGTGGAAATTGGCGTCAGGGCGCAGCACGTATAAGTCCCTGGGAGTGGAGACGGGCTTTTATACTCGAGTCCAACAGCATTAGGCAGCGTGTCCATCAGGGACAGCAAGCAGCACTCCACAGGAAGCATCCGCTCTAATCATATCGCTCTCCGGCCGCCACATCCACGATGCCAGAGCACGACAACACACCCGACAAAAAAGAAGCCGCACACAAGGACACGAGCGCTAACACACACGCGCATATATAACAAATCGGAATCAATGCCAGAGGCGTGACACTGACAGGGCGGGGGGTGCAGTGATTCACATTCAGAGGATCGCTCTTGTCCTCGCCTACTTCCCAAAACATAAACACACACATCAAACAGCAACACACCGCTGCTTGGCTCCCTCTCTGCCGCTGCCCTGAGTCCCATTATGAAACAACACAATCCTTAAAAGTCCCCGAAGCGTTCTAATCAATAGGCTTCAGCTGAGCGTAGTTTAGAGCAGAGTGTGTGGTGGTGGTGGTGCAGCGACGCCGTGGGGGAGATAAAACGCTTCAGTGTCCAGAGGCAGATCACAGACAGAGACAGTGCAAATACAAGATGGGCTGTAACATCTCATGAGTTGGGAGCACCGGTGGCTCACTGGTGTTTAACATGAGCTGCTGCTGGTCTGCAGCAGGGTTTCATGAGCCACGTCTTTAGCAGGATCACTTCAGAAGAAGCATTCAGGCAACTGCAGGAAAAGAAAACATTTCCATTACGTCGTAATTTTTTACGAGACTCCGGTCGTAACCGTCAGGATCGGTTGGTGCTTCTTCTACCTGCCGCGAATCCCAGGGTTCAAATTTAAATGCAGATTTCTTATTTAGCCTTTTCAGGCCACTTCTGGAATGTTAATCGCTGCCTGGTGCAAAAAGGCTCAAATGAGAAAGCGCATGCTGAGACAGAAATGAGGCTCAGGTTGATTTAAAATGTATCAGGAGGCAGCATAAACAGTAGCCTTAAAACCTGCAGCGTTCCACTGAGGCTGCTTGCACCTGCACATTTCTGCTTGGCCGTGAGTCCATGACTCAAAGTATGACAACTGGTTTTTTGGACATGTTTACTACACTTCACAACGTGCACGCTGATCCCCCAGAGGAGTTACTCTATCTTCACGTGTGACGTTAATAATGCCGCTTGTCTATCTGGAGCGAGGCAGTGGCGGTGCATCGCCATGGCAACCACCCCGGCCGGTGTGGGTCGGAGGGTCAGCGCTTACCCCACATTTGCTGAGAGCGATGTACCACCATCTCTCCCTCACCGAGCGGAAGCTGCGGCCGCCCACGCAGCTCAGAACCTCCTCGTCCCCGTCTCCCTCCACCTGAGAGAGAGAGAGAGAGGGAAGTGATGCACAAAGGATGTTGGGATCTAAAGAGGTGACATTTGTTTACCTCAGGGAGGCACTGAATTATCACAACGGAGCGGCAGCCTGATATATCCAGATATGAGCACATTCACGTCCCAATATAGTCGAGATGTGGCAACGAGATCCTCAAACTGCTGCGACAACAGAGCGACGCCGGCTATCACGCTTCCTAATGTGATAAACAAACACGGCGTGCTGCTTGTTGAAAGGGCGATAAGAGGAATATTTAAAAATGATAAAGAAAGAAAAGGCGGGAGAGGAAAGAGCCGTTCTGGTTGCAACGTGACCAGAGCACATTCCTGGCCATTCGCTCCTGCTGTCTTTGGTTTGCTCCTCGAAATCTGCCTTGAGCCGAGCCCCTCAGCTTGGAGAGAAGGGATCGAGACACAGGATGTCCATTCAATGGACAACAGGCTCGCTGCTATGTTTCAATCACCACTCTTAAAAAGCTGGACAGGAAGTGTTGTCTCAGGACTTTAAACACCCAGATATTGTCTCTCTGAGCACGAGAATAAAACATATACAGAATTCTCTGGGACAGCGGGGGCTCCGTACTTTTGCCGTTCTGCCGTTAGAACAGAAACATGGAGAGCAGTGATGGGCCGCTCAGAGGTCACGTCATTCAGCGTACAACTACAGATCACAGCGGGGGTCTTGCTCAGGGGCCCTCGGGCAGGTGCGTTCTTACCACACAGCCGGACCAGGTGTAGCTGGTGGTGAGGTTGATGACCTGGTTGTTCTCCGGCCGCAGCACGGCCTCCTTCTGGTAGCAGGTCTGCTGCAGAGTGAACACACTGGAGTCAAAACATCGACGAGCATGATTCATCACCGCAGAGCGTGTGTGTGTGTGTGCGTGTGTGTGATGGATTCCTCCTCGTGTGACAGGCAGCTAAACGTTGGTGCGGCGTGAAGGCCGCTTGCCTCCTGAGCTCTGAGCTGTCAGCTGTCTGGAGTCTGCTCTCTCTCTTCCTCAGTGTGCGACAAATGGTGGGTTCCTAGTAACTCCTCTTCATCTCCGTGTGTTCTACAACACGTTAAATGAATTCAATATTAATACACTTTGAAAAGAGCGATGGCACCAACAACCACAGGTCACTCTGACTCCATGGACTGATGGTGTTGATGGTGTTCTGACCCTCTGTGCCTGTGCTCCTCTGACAGCAAACGATCAGGCCACAGTCACAGCGTCTGATGTGGAGCTCCTGACCCGGATGTGCACGTGTTTCTAATGGAGAGCTCAAAGAGGGAACAGGCCAAGCCAAGACAGATAACGTCTATTCGAGCAAAGCGCTCAGCTCATCGCTCAGGACCGGGCCAACAGGAAGATCCCTCCGAGACCCGGTACGGACCGTTCCAGTGTGCTAACGAAACCAGCTCGTTTTATCCTGAGCAGCCTGAGCCGCGAGCAATGCTTTCAGAATGTGAACATGAACAAAGTGGGAGTCACGGGGCCTCTTCGACTGGCACGGTGACATGCACATTAGAAGATGGGTGCGTATTTCTCTTTAATAACAGCTCGTCAAAAGACGTGATGCAGAGCGTGTCAGTATCTCACCTTCTCAGGCCTCTTGTACACAGCTGGCCACTGAGAACTGTCATCAAAGTAAAGCAATATATTCTGACAGCAGCGAGACTGCACAGGGAGACAGAGAGAGAGAGAGGGGGGGGGATTAGGAGAAAAGCTTGGGTGGGATGTGCACAGATCAGTGAGGAGGCAGCGAGACGGTTTGAGATTTGAGATTTCGACGGCAAATACTGTTTCCAAAGTCTGCGGGCTATAACAAGGCATGGGTAAACAAAAAGGAAAAACTGAAAATACGGAAAGATAAAGAGGAGAAGGGGGGAAAAAAAGGATGAGGAGGAGGAGGAGGAGGGTGCAGCAGGAACAGCCAGAGGAAGAGAGCGATGGCTGAGACGAGGCGAGAGGACGACAGTCAAGTGAGGTGATGAAACGATGGAGAGAGGAAAGTGTGTTCATGATGCAGAAGCATAAAACTGTCATCAAAGTAAAGCAATATATTCTGACAGCAGCGAGACTGCACAGGGAGACAGAGAGAGAGAGAGGGGGGGGGGATTAGGAGAAAAGCTTGGGTGGGATGTGCATAGATCAGTGAGGAGGCAGCGAGACGGTTTGAGATTTGAGATTTCGACGGCAAATACTGTTTCCAAAGTCTGCGGGCAATAACAAGGCATGGGTAAACAAAAAGGAAAAACTGAAAATACGGAAAGATAAAGAGGAGAAGGGGGGAAAAAAAGGATGAGGAGGAGGAGGAGGAGGGTGCAGCAGGAACAGCCAGAGGAAGAGAGCGATGGCTGAGACGAGGCGAGAGGACGACAGTCAAGTGAGGTGATGAAACGATGGAGAGAGGAAAGTGTGTTCATGATGCAGAAGCATAATAAAGACACACAGAGGGGCGTCCTACCTTCGGATAGCGGAACCGGAAGTCCAGACGTCCAAAGTCGGTGAGAAAGCAGAAGCGAGTGAGGAAGACCCAGTCCTGTGGTCAGGGGAGAGAAAGGAACAGGAACTACTTCACAGCAGACTCACAACTGGTCAAAAGCAGACTGGTAAGTCCACAATGCCCTTGACCTTTGACCCCTGTGTATTCAGTTAATCCGTGGGTCGAGGTGAACCAAATTCAAATACGTATGGTCATGGTGACCTTCGACCCCTAAAGTCAGAACCTGAAGCATGAAGAACGTCCCCCGGGATGACAGATGGACGGACAACCAGCGAACACATCACCTTCCAGGACGTCAGGGGGCTTCATGGGTTCGAGGCTCACGCAGCCTGTTGCTCCCTGACTGGATCAGACTTCACAGCGATTCATCCGATAACCGTTGAGGCGTTTCGCTCAAACCACAAATGTCAGCGGCTGTAGGAAAAATCGGGGATCACCAAAGTCGGCGGCGCCTGTTGTCTGAGCGCCGTGAATGTCAGCGTGAGCCAGTCCATCAGTTGGACACCGAGATGTCACCCGGCATAAATTAAAATGTAATCAGCTTCTATGACGATTGTTCTCCCTGGACGTTAGCTTTAATGACCCACACACGAGCCGCATCTCCAGAGCCTGGGACGTGTCCAACAGCAAGAGACAGGAGACGAGTGGACAGAAGGGGGGGGGGGGGATGAGAGGAGCTTCAGAAAAGCGAAAGAGGAGGTGGAGAAGGAGCAGGAAAAGAGGAGATGGATGAGAGATGAAGTGAGAAAGGATTTATTCTTAAGTAACATGATTCAGCCATAAGCTTGGCAGCATGAGACGAGATAATAGTGCTGATGGTGAACTTCACTGAGCTTATGTAAGTCCCTGCAGCAGCGGGGGGGGGGGGCACTAACACCACATCATTTATACGAGACCCCGAGAGGTTCACACCAGCAATGAGACATCAGATTCAGTGCGCTCACGACACGCGTGCCGATGGCGCCCGATAGTCGCTGCAGACGGAACCATTACTCACGTGAATAGATAGATTAAAGAAAGAAGAGATTCCCGTGGAGATCGGGAGAAGAAAATAATCCGCCGTGTGCGTGTGGATCCTGATCCCAGTGAGACGACGTTCTAGGTAATAACTCTTTAAAAGAGAGTTCTGGTTTCCTTGAGTGTGTGCAACTGAGTGCAGCTTAATTGAATTTTAAGGGACTGATGGACCTTGGCAGAGATATGTGCTCCACTGAGCGCCGCTCTCCTCTGACAGAGACGGACCGTGGTGAAACATCCCATCATTCATGTCTCATTAACAGGCTGGTGATTCTTTGAAATGAGTTCCACGCAGACACCAACACGTGTTGGCTTCCAGCACCAAAAACACCCAACTTCAACTTTTATTTTGAAGGCATTTTTTACAGGCTCTTAATGGCAGATGATTGAATCCCGCGCCCAGGCTGCGTTATGCTGATGGGTTTCACAAGCTCTACCTCTGATAATAAAAATCCATCGCAGGAGCGAAGCCCCGATGAATTCTGGCGGTTTTGACATGTCCAGCCACCACACACACGTTTCTGCCTGCGGAGGAGCTGGAGTGCAGGTCTTATTAAAAGCGGCCGTAAGGTGGCTAGTTGTGAACTCCTCATGCCCCATTATACTGTAATTACCTCGGCCCTGCATTCTTTCTCCGTAAACAAGCACAGTCATTTCTGCGCTGAGAAATAAAGTGCAAGCGGAGCAGCACGGCGTGGCCAGCGCCGCCGCCGCCGCCGCCGTCATATATCACAGCAAACTAAACCATGGCCATATTTCAGCCGCTGCCAGCCGGCTTCAGCCCCTGGAGACTCTGGGTTGTAATTCATGGCCAAATCCAAAAGTCAGTGAAGCCTGAGACTCACTCCCACTGCCGTGCGTCGTCCCGGGTGACGCTGAAGGCTGTAACCATGACAACTGGGGCAACAGAGGGAAGCACTGACCCAGAGATGAAACCCTGCAGAGAGGAGAGAGAGGGGGGGCCTGGTCGGGATGGGGGGTGGGGTTGTGAAAGGACTCCTTGTTGAACACACACACACACACACAAATGTCCTGCACCTCTGGGAAACCACAGCACATTTAAACTCACAAACGCTAACTGTGTCTTCTGTCTCTTACGTTAACTTGTCACAAACGCTTGGGCCACAAATGGTCTTCTCCATGATCTGCCGGCGGCGGCAGATTCCTCACATCAAAGGAGCAGTGACGTCTAATCAAAGTTCAACCACAGACGCTAAATGGTCAAAGTGGGCGGGGCGTCCTCGTCACAATAAAGGGACGGACGATGGTCAGACTGTCCCTGGCTTGAAAGAGGAAACACACTCCGCTCCGTCAACACTTCACAGCCCCGTCCTGAGGATTCTCTCCTGGGCAGGAGGAGGAGGAAGAGGAGGAGCAGGTCAGGAGCTGATGCTGGATGATGAACCCTACAGCTCACAGGCTGGGCTCCGGCTCGTCCCAAAAGGTGTTTGATGGGATTGGGGTCAAGACTTTGTGAAGAAAATCCTCAAGAAAAAAAAAAACTTTCAAACTTGATTCTGCTCAGAAGAAGCTGGCGCCCCCAGTGATTGTTGAACAATTTCTGGAACAATTTCCTTTGAGGAGATTTACACTAGAATTGAGAACTAGTATCTTCACCTCTCGATGATGAAGATGATGGTCATACTATGCAGCCCAAGGCTACAGCTCTAACGGGCTATCGCCAGCCCCTCCCACTCCAGTGTGAAGAACACGAGTGTATTTCTGAATGAATGCAGGAAGCCGACACACGCTGGGACCGCCGCCTCCTTAGATCCAACCACACGTTGCTGAGACACAACACAACAGCCCATCATGTGACCTGACGGCGCTGTCTCTCGACCTCCTTCACGAGTTCCGTCACGGCGGCGGCTGTTTGACGCTGAGCAGAATCCGCCCGACGCCATCCTCCGTTTAAAATGTTTGAAACGCAGCGACAGAAACTCCTCCGCCAAATGAGTCTGCGAACAAGTGCACATGCGAAAAACTGCGTAGGCCACCCAGCATCGATCCTACACGAAAGTATAATCCAGGCTTTAGGCCAGTGTGTGTGTGTGTGTGTGTGTGTGTGTGTGTGTGTGTGTACCTCGATTCCCTCTTAGTCTTATTTCCCTGTGGTCGCTGCATTGTGATGCACAGTCACTCCACCACCTCCCCAAGGGTGTGTGCACGCTCGCACGTGCGTGTGTGTGCGTGTACATAATACACACCATTAATCAAGCGCTGTGCCTTCATGCGCTATTTGATCAATTTAGCATCTCTTTCTCTTCCCTCCCGCTCACTTTTGGTCCTTTCTTCTCTGAAGCTTTCTGTCTCTTTTCTCCAGATCCCTGTTTGCTCGCTAAGCCTCATTAACAATTAATTACCAATCAGCTCTTCGAGTCACCCCTGGACCGCTGGGCTTCTCAATGATTCATTAGTCAGGGTTACACAACGCTGCAAAGCATAAACACACTCACGCACCAGCACGCACACAAACAACCACACACGCGTGCACGCGCTCGGTCCCACAGTGCGTCCCTCCGGGGGATCCACACACACACACACACACACACACACATATTAAAGGAGGCATATGGACACATGAAACTCCTCCTTGTGTTTAAATACCTGCACACGGAGTCCTCGTTAAAAAGAGATGCAGGAAAACTGATTGGGTTGGACGCGGCTCCCGACATTTATTACTGCAACGCCACGCTGAAGTTTACGCGACTTTGAAAGCACCTGCTTGGTGGACTCCAACGTGTTCACGTGGCATTAATTAGCAGAGCGCACGCCGCGCCCCGTCACGTCCTGATCCTTTCAAGTCCGGCAACCCCGGTGAAGTCCTTCATTTGAAAAGTGGCTTAATATGAACCCGACAGCCATCAGTGTGTTTTCATCTGGTGCTGTTGATTTAAGGCCCCGAGAGCTCGAGCATGATGATGAATATGGGCTGCTGGAATTTGAAATTACAACAAAGGACTTTCAAGGGCATCTGTTCATTTTCATTAATTTCCAAAAGACAAAAAAAAAAAAAAGTTTGAAAGAAGTTTAAAGACCTTTCAGGTCTAATCCACAAATTTTCATTAACTGAAAGACCAGTGACATTTGAACCTGTCTCCGGTGGCTGTTTTTAATGGAATAAGGTGGAAAACTAGAGCTGACTCAATCTGTCATATTAAACATGTCACGTGTCTGAGCGTTTGAAAACCTGCAAGAGGAACCGATGAACCGAAACATCTAACAATAACAGACCTAATTACATGAGCTCATCCAGCAGCGATGCATCCTGGGAGCTCATCATGATCCAATATTAACATGCTAACTGGCTAACAGAGTTGGTCCGTCACGTGCAAGTTGCCATGGAAACATACGCGCGGCCCCTCAAGTCAGTTTGAGGGATGTAAATTTAAGCATAAAGACGGCGGCTGATGTGTCAGACGGCCGCGCGTCACCCCAGGGGAACCCTGGTTAAAACATCCTCTGGTGTCACTTTCACTTTGGCTGAACATGACCTCGCCTCTGATGTTCTTCTATAAACCGCAGCCTGCTCTAGTTTCATCTGACTCAATTACATTTCAATGACAAGATTTGTGGAAAAAAAATCCTCAGAAACGCTTCAGCCCTTTGGTAAACAGCCGCTTGGCTGCTGCATGGTGTGTGTGTGTGTGTGTGTCCTGAGGTCAAACCAGGACCTAGCAGATATAACACTCGTGTGACACAGCTGATTCCTCAGAGGTCGTTATCTCTCAGCTGGGTTCAAAACGATGACCCCCCCCTGACCTCAACACTGCCCACTGCCCCTACGGGGGGGGGCGTCTTCATCAGCCCTCAACACGTACACAAATAAAGGTCTGAGACGAGACTCTGATCACGGAGTGCTTTGATATTCTTTAGTTTTGTGAAATTATATTTTTGCAGAAGGCGGCATTTAATCTTTGGGTCGGCTGTGGCTCCTCCCAGATTAATGATGCTTCAAGTTTTCGTGTTACAAGAAGTGAGGAGGCGATTTTATTTTCAAAATGTTGATTCTCCAACAGATGAAAGGATAAATAATAAATAATAAATAATTGCAGAGGATTGACAACAGAGCAAAGGTCTGGAGTCTTTCACTCTTCACCCGCGTTTGTTGGTGACTCAGTTTGTGTGTCAGCAGCATTTCACAAATTCCTGCTCAACTTGGAAGGACGGCGTATCAGCCAAGAAAGAAACCGATCCATTCTGTGAGATCGAACACAGAGGCTGCTTCAAGTTGGTTTTTTAATCACTTCTCTTTCACGCAATTTCAATATCGGAGGAAATCAAATGAGGCATATTTAGGGGACTGTGGGAGATTTCTGGCAGATCAAAATAAAAACCTGGATCTAGTGGATTTATATATGGTTTTATGGGACCGTACAGGCTTTTGTTTGCTTTGTCTTTTTATCTTCCCATCACTCTTCCGCGGTGGAGATTACGATTTCATGATCGGTTTTGTTGGCTTGGCTGTAAAGCTTGATTGAATTTAAGGGGACTGTTGGGGGTTGGCAGAGGTGGGCGCTCGACTGGGCGCCACTCTGGTCGCAGGAAAATAAACCCAACGTTGACGCTTTGAAACATTCGGCCACGGTGCTCTGCTGCTTTGTAAAGGCTCTGAACTGGTCAGCTGCGTCCGCTGGGTTTTAAGTGGGCTGAGCTGTGCGGTGGGATTCTGGCCCCTTTGTTTCAGCTGCCAGAGGAAAACACCAAAAGCAATAACGTTTTTTTTTTTCTTTTCTGTGACCCAGCACGTGAGTGGTCGCAGGGCGGCGAGCAGCTTCCAACACGTGTGGAGAAGAGGAGTTTATGAGTGACACTGAAGGAAAGAATACATACACACACACACACACACACACACACACACACACACACACACACACCACTCTGGTGATGCTCCATGTCACTGGAAGCATCAGCTGCCAAATGACAGCAAGAAAGAAAACGGAACATTTCTAGAATGGGCGGGTCGAAATTTGCCTTAAATAGATTCTCATTCATTTTAAAATTCCTCTTCTAGACAATGTCATGGACATGTTTCTACACTTTGGGGGCAGACTAGTCCAACTCATGGACCAAGAAAAGAATCAGCGGACCAAGCGGCGATGAGCCCGGCCGCGCGAAATGAAACCCACTAATTCTGCTCTTTTAATTTGAAAACCTCGCACTGAGACACTGTGACGGTGCAGACCCTTCTCGTATTTACAGCGCGGTCGAGAAAATGAGCGTCAGACCCAGAGTCACGCTGCCCAGCGAGCAGCTCCACCTCAAGGGCATCTCAGCCGCCGTGATGGATGGATGACGGCCTCTCGTTCAATTTATCTATTCTGATCCCTCATCGCCATGCCGGGGATTCAAACCCGTGACTTCAATCTCGCAGTTCAAGACACATTGTGAGATTTACTGTAGCCGGGGGAGCGTGAGCAGAAGAGGTCAGCGAGCTGCAGAGGGAGGATTAACGCGTCTTTGTCTCGTGTACAAGGTGCTACAGGCGGCTCCGTTACCAAATGTGCTTTTGCTGCCAAATGACCTTTTAAAGAGGACGTGAAAACCTGTGATACACGAAACACCTGGGTGCACGAGGCGGAATCCAAACACTGATTAATGGGAGGGACGCTTGTGCACGTGCGCGTGCCCCACGGGCTCCTGCTGTGGGGTCCAATGGAGCGAGTGGTTCAGAGAATGAATCAACTTCAGACAGCGTCTCTCAGGCAAAGAGAATCTGCTGCTTTCACACTCCCACAACACACCCCAGGTCTGGGAAGTTTTGTTGTTGTTCTTCTTCTTCTTCTTCTTCTTCCTTTGTTTGGTGGAAATGATTTACGACCGACAGTGATGTTCGTCATCTGTGGTGACCTCCGGCTCAGGGGTCACGAGTTCCCTCAGCTCAGAAGCACAGACACTGTCCTCAGAGACGCGAACTCTCCGACCAACTCGTCCTTTATCGCACTGGTTGACTCTGTCTGCACAGTGGCCACAACAAAATGGTAGCCAGCCCTCCTGTGCAACTAGTCCGTCAAACTCCAGGAACTCGTGGGACGGCTTCTCCTGATCTGCAGGAACACTTCAAACTCAGAGCCTCAGAGAACAGGTGGGGAAACAATAAAGCGAAGAAGGAGGGAGGGAAGGAGGCAAGGAGGCAAGCGAGCTTCTCCAGGACTGGTCCACCTCTGCGCGCCACCTGTAACGACTGCTCTGCTAATGAAGCACACTGACCATTCACCCGCAGGAGCGTGCACGTCTGGGGGTCGATACACGGGGGTCGGGAATAATCGGGCACTTGTGGGATGAAGAGGAGGATGAAGAGGGTGAAGAGGATGATGCTGGTGCCAAAGAACCACGAGGATGAAATATGCGCCACAGATGACACGCACGCGGATGGAGCGCGACTGCGAGGCAAGAGCTGGGAGACGTGCGTGTGCGTGTGTCATGCACATCCGAGGGAACTTGAAGGCGCAGCGGTCGCAGCTTCTTCATCCGCCGCGGAGGAAACTGGGACCGGATACGCAGTCCGCCCCCCCCCCCCCATCAGTCAGCGGCGGGGCCACGGAGGGGCAAAGGAAACACGCACGCCACGCACACGCAGTGCTCACCTCTTTGGTGTTGACGATTCCCTTCACGTATTTCCCGAGCACCGAGTCCGCGCACAGGAGGCTGCACAGCGCCAGCCACGCGAGTCTCTCCCCGGCCCTCACCTCCATCTTCCTCGCTCCCCCGCCGTCGCTCGTCTGAGATCCCGGGCTCCCAGCAGCCCGCGTCTGAGGCGGGAGCGCGCACGGAGGCAGGGCTCCAGCAACAGGAGCGCGCCCGCAAGAGAGAGAGAGAGAATGAAGGTGTGACAGGGAGAGGAGGGGGGGGGTGTCAGTGAGAGAGAGAGAGGCCGGCCGCGTGCACGTTGGTGGATGTGCATGTGCCCATGGGCCCCCCCCCCCCCCAGGAGCAGAAGCTGGTGCCGCTGTGCGCGCGTCCAGTTCCGCTCGTACTTTGGGTTTGCGACACACGCACGCGCATTAGAAATGCCATTGCTGATTGCGATCATTGGGACACACGCACACGCACGCACGGTTAAAGTTCCAATTTCCTTGTTCCTGAGTGGGAGGACAGATCTTTGCATCAGGAAGCCACAGGAATACTGCAATACACACAGAGTACTACAACATAAACATGAGGAATGTGTACAGTTCAAGAGTACTGCAAAGAATTCAATGGGAAGGATGTGCACAAAGTGAGGCGGTGTCAGGTGTGTATATATACTTGATTACAGTGATTAAAGTAACATCAAATAGTAATACTCAGTAGTACCTCACAGTTCCAGTACTTCCAGCGCTGCATGTGCTCTCCCCGTCTGTGAAGAGAAAATCAACGGTTATGACAGAGAGCTCACAGAAGGTCGTGTTTCTACTGAATGAAACTGATGCATCAGGTTGCACAAATGAACAATGAAGAATATTATTAAATAATTATATTGCTGTGAACGACTACTTCATGAGGTCAGACACCGCAGCACATCCATGGGAGAATATATTTATTTCAATCAAAGTCAACAGAGGAAGAATCCAGCCTACTTATATCAGACAAACACTGGTATGAAATCTGCAAAACCAAAATAAATCAAATTAAATCTGATCAAGCAATCTGAAAGTAAAAATATCTACATGGATCATATAATAATGTACATTCTTTTTTTTATTCACAGGTTTGCACTTGTGGTGTTTTCAATAAAACAAAATAAAAATGTAGAAAATACAGTTTAAAACAACTTCCAGTCTATGGCTTGTTCTTTTCAACGGATGATCTAACCCTAAACCAGCATTGCATTTTACAGTGCGGAGACATTTGCCTATCGGCTGCAGGACGACTGTGGCATCGACTGGCACCTGCTGCTAGCCACGAAAGAACATGAAGCGCGTTACAAGACTCATGGTGCAGTCTTTGGTTCTGTCTGAAATTCACTGAAAGTTGCGGAACGACGTCAGCAGCGGTCGAGGTCGGGCGCTTATGTAAAAAGAATCAAGCGCCAAGGGCTCCAGGTAAACGTGCTACAGGACGTGATATGTACGTTGCTGAGTATGAAGTCCAACCTTGAGGTGATTCAAACACAAGAAACAACCAATTAACATGAAACGTGGCGTGACGCTGGCGTGCAGCCGTGAACGCTGACCTGAAGGTGGAACCAGCGAGCTCACTTCGGCAGCAGCTTTGCATTTTTCATTGCACTTCATTGAAATCAACTCGGGGGCAAAGAAAAGGTCCAGTGAGAGCAGAACAAACCACGGTCGAGGTCTACAGTACGAAATGGAACCACTGACACTAGTGTGTTTGAGGAGTGTGAAGATGTGGATTCTTCTCACACGGACACGGAATGTCGGCTCGTAGGCACCGGCAGCACGCGGGCAGCAGCGGAGCCACATCTGGAATGGGAGAAGCAAAGGAAACACTGAGATGCTCTTCGGTCCTTAAACGCCACACGGGCGCCGGCCCGTCAGCAGTGGGACATCTTGAGGGGAGGAGTCACGAGAAGGTCAAAACACAGGCGGGGAGTTGACACAATTCTCTTTTCCTCGAGTGAAGAAAGTGCTGAGGATCAAACCTGCCCAGACCTGCAGCGCCAGGGGTCCGACTCCACCCAACAACAACAGATGATTCACGGATGGCGTCTGTAAGGTGCCATTCCCAAATGACACAAGAGGCTGGTGTGCACGTGCAGGCTCCGCTTGAGGCCGCAGGAAACCCACAACAATAGAAGCCGCGTGTGTACAAGCTTACATACACTCCGTGGAATGCCATACCGAAGTACCGCGAAAGTGCCGAGCGAGCATTAACAGCGAAGCAAACTTCAGCCCGGCGCGTCTGAGAGAATGAGTGTATTACTTTCTTCCTCTTCACGGCCCTGGTTCTCTCCATCAATCCGACTAAAAATATTGCGGTAAGTACCCGGCGCTGACAGAACCGAGCGCGGCCTAATCCTGTAGCATGACTTTGCTGCCGAAAATCCTGCTCTTCTACAGGAGGGAGGATTTTGCACTCGAGAGCTTCGGATAAATCCTATTCATCACACAGCATCTCTCTCCACAGACCTGGCAACCCCAGCCCCGCCACCGGGCAAGGGCAGGACAGAGCCAGCATTGTTGGCATCTATATTTAGTTGGACCTGATAGAGAGGCTGACCCTGCGAAGGACATTTTAGTGCACTCCAAAGTGCCAGAGTGGCATCTCGCTCAGAGGAGTGTCCTTGGGTTACTGAAAACAAAGTCAACCCCAAATGTGATGGCAGGAGGAAGAAAATCTGGACCTCCACGGCGCCGGCCAAACACAGCATATGAGGCATTTACACAGCACGCTAACGATGTCTCTCCTTGTCCGCTGTCCTCCAGCCTTCCCCTACAGCGTCTGATCTGTGGAAAACGGCTGTCGGGCAGGAAATCCCCTGGCCCGACTGAAGTGGTACTTTGCCACAGCGCACACGGCGCAGGAAAGAAGCGAGCGATAACACCTGCCGAGCAACGGGAACAACCCGGGGAGAGAGTCAGTGCAGCAGAGTTTGAAATATGTATCGACAGCCGAGGGCTGAGCTTCCCCGCTGCCCACCTCCCTCTCTGACATCAGCTCTGAGAGGGAGGAGCAAAACTTGAAATAAAAACATTTGGCCTCTTTCAGGCAACTCACAGCAGCGACTGAGGATGAGGGCCTTTAGAGGTGGGACCCAAGCTGTCCAGCACGTACTTGCAGTCCAAAAAGGACGCGTCTCAGCGCGTCGCCACAAATCCCAAACGCAGTGTTTGCATTAATACTCTCAGCACAACAAAAAGCACCAGGCAGCATCTTGATAAGGGGACCAAGTCCCTGTGGAATATTCCCCACGTGTTCTGTCCCATGAAAATACACGAGTGAGAACAGGGCTCGAGTTTCACCGGACAGTCCCGGGGTGTCAGAGCAGCAGTAAATATATTAAACAACAAAAAATATGACGCACAAATCAACACGGGAACCCGTCAAGGTTCAGATTATACTGCAAATACAAAAAAACAAAAGGTATAAATAACAAACTACTGCATAGGGTTAAAACTATGATTAAAAACTGCATCCGAATCTCAAGAT
Organism: Pseudorhombus dupliciocellatus; assembly: GCA_016785235.1. Classification (NCBI taxonomy): domain Eukaryota; kingdom Metazoa; phylum Chordata; class Actinopteri; order Pleuronectiformes; family Paralichthyidae; genus Pseudorhombus; species Pseudorhombus dupliciocellatus. Next base: position 78,120 of record JAFBJW010000176.1, read on the forward strand.
GCTGGTAAATCAATTCCTCCCGTCTGGAGCTTTTCTTGTTGCGTTTTGCCTTTTTAATTCTATTTTGGCGAGAGTCCACAGAGTTATTATCCTCGACGCGAGCTGCGTCGCCTGCCAAACGGCCGTAATGAAGAACACAGTGCAGGGTTATTAAGTGTGATTCAGAGTGGCGCCCTAAAGGACAAGTGGCCATTTTGATACGGCTGCCTCCGTGCAGCGGCGTATCGCGCCCCCACCGCCGTCTGATTGCGGCCAGGATGATTCAACCGCTCAGGCTTCGTCTCAAGAACGTTCCTCGGAGCCTGAGCTGCTGACGTGTGCTCCACGTGTGGGCGAGCGCTGCTCTTTGATCTAAGGAGCTTTGAAACAACCATTCGATTCTTTAACATTAGTGTCGTTGGTGGGCGGCGTCTTCAATTTTTTTTTGTCTGTCCAATTTGCGTTGGTGCACCAACAAGAGGCAGAGGAAGATTTCTGTTTTAAAAAAAACTACCCCCCCGATCTCTTCATAGGATCATTTCTCTCTCTCGTCTTTTTAGACACTGTCCCGCCCACATCGGTGTGACTTTCATTTATTCTTTCTTCCTTCCTTCCTTCCTTCCTTCCCCCGGGTGAACACCAGTGCTTGTTTTTTTTTTTTTTATTCTATCCTTATTTAAGCTCCAATACCGCCGGCATCTGCGCTATTCTGAGCTGCTACAGTAACTAAGTCCTCCCCATCAGCGATTTTGACTCCGCGCCCGACATCTTGCTCCTCTTCCGGGATGGGGCCAGTAAAGGGGGAGCCGCCTTCCCCAGAAGAGGCCGACACACCCCTATCGGTCCGTTCCAGCTTTCGGTGCTTGCGAGGCTCCGGGGGGGTGTCCTTCTGGGTGAAGACAGCGCGGATGCGCTCCACGCACACGTTGGCAGCCTCTCTCGTCTCCTTGGAGAGCTGCGATAGGCTGAGGAAGCCATGGGGGAGGTCGTCCACCACACACAGAGTGACGGGCTGGTCCAAGTTCCTCAGACGCTTGGCAAACATCACAGAGTCATCCAGCATGGGGTCTAATGCACAAGCCTGAGAGGGCCAGAGAGAGAGAGAGGAAGAGGAGGGGAACGGGGGGGGGCATAAATGGTTAAAATCAAATTAGGATTCACTTTAGAATCTGTCAAGAATCTTAATGAAGGGATGAAGCAAAGGAAGCCAAGCGTCCCACACTCTTTTGTCCCTGCTGTTTTTTTACACTCTTGCTGACTCACTGAGCCACTTTAAAATCAGAACCTCATTTTCATATTAACTCAACCTAATCCATCTCTTCCATCACACTGACACAGTGTTTGCAGTCTGCAGTCCTGAGGTCTCTGTCTGTATCTCTAAACATCTTGCCAATGCATCTTTCTCCCTCTGGAACCCCCCCCCCCCCCCCCCCCCCCCCCCTCCTCCTCCTCCTCCTCAGTGACAGACTGATCTAGCTCTACTGCAAAGTTTAAAACCTTTAAACAATCAGCCTCCTCACTGCAGGAAAACAAGTTGCAGGGATGCAAAAGATTAGGGACGCACAGGCTGAAATCTTACGAAAAAACAATCATGTTCAGTGAGGTGAACGGTGTCTTCATCATTCTGTTGATGACTCTTCTTCTTACCACGATATGAACGGGGGGCAGGCCCGTCAACATGCTATCAGGGGCCAGGAGAGGTGAGCAGAAAGGATCCTTGACGACCGGAGAGCTGTGCAACCTCATCTCAGCCAGCTGCTCTGATCGCAGAGGCTCGAACCCCAGGGGGAACTCCCGGGTGTGGCCCAGCTCAGACCCCTCCTCTCCAGCAGGGGGTGGTATGGCCACTGAGGACAGGTCACTGGACATGGAGGGATCGACGTCCTTGCAGAAGAAGAAATTCACGTCCTCTGGCTGCACGACGGAGGGAAGGAGGAGTTAATCAAGTGGCGTTGGGCGGCACTGAGCGGTCAAGGTAGAATGGAATGTCACAGATAGAAGAATTAAGAGGAAATAAGGCATAAAATATTTGACAGGCAAACTTGCTTTTATACGCGCACACACACACACTCATAACACTTTGTCCTTGTGAAAATCTAATAACCTTGGCTCAGAGCCTGGCAGGCTTGGCTGAACACTCCCCATTTCAAGGAGGAAAAGCATATTTAAAATCTTACGTCACCTCTTCTTGCTATTTATCCCAAGCCAGTCACTAATCTCGTCTGCCTGTATAAAAATACATGCAGGGATAATCTGCAGTGCCCTGCCAGTACCTGCGCTACTGAAAACTGCAGGGGGAGAAACACTGTTCGATACAGGGCCAAAATATCTGCTGACGGCATGATTCACCTGCACACTTAAAGGCGCCATGTATGAAAGCAGAGCTAATCTGATTAGCGCTAAGAGGCTGGTGGGAGTTTTCCACATGGAGCGTCGTCATCAAGTTGCAGACCAAGATCAGTTTAATCACAGGCTGAATTCCAACGAACAACTCAGTGTCCCTTTGAGTTCGCAACTTAACTTCCTCTGGATAAGAGCATCGGCTGAGAGCATGCTAATCTCACTGCAAACAAGCTTAGGGGAAACGTACTGTGCGCTCAGACAGCAGCGGCGCGCTGTGCAAAGCGGAGCTGCTGTGAGAGCCCAAGTCCTGGCAAGTCTGGCTCTTCACAGATAATTTCCTGGTTGGAAACTCTGAGGGTTCGGAGGGCACAGGGGGGTCGGCGTGGGGAGAGGAGATGGACGCCTCCGATATGCTCTTCCTCACTGCATCTGTGATTCGGCCAGAGAGAGAGAGAGGGGGGGGGGGGTTAAGTGTCTGAGAGAAAAACAATGAGAACATGAACAGCCATCTGAATTACAAAACTTATGAGGGATTGAAAGGTCACTCTAATTCACTTGGGGCCAATAGCAGTTGGAGGACACAGGAAATTAAATACAAAGTAGTACACAATCACTTTTACTTCTTCTAGCGTTTCCACTTATGGCGTGTCCTCTGGTTGACAGCCAACCGTTAAAAGCCTAAAATGCAAATTGTAATATCAGGAAGAAGCGCAGAGAAGTGGGTGGAGGAATTCCAATAATGCTGTCATGGTGATATCATCGGCCCGCCCCGAGCCTTCACAACACAGCTGTAAGAGTCGTCATGGCTGCTCCGCTCACAAAGAGCTTCCCATCTTCCATGGCTTCAATAATGAACCATCTCAGCACCCTGATGGCCGTTTAATAATGTACACCCACCAATGACATTCTCATTAGTTTGGGACTTGCAGCTTCGGGGGTGTCACCTGGCGGAGCGGACACCAGGGAAATTACAATCTGCAACCAGATTTAAGGTGCCGACAGTTAACAATTACTGTCAGAGCCCCGCCGCTCCAAACAGGTGGATTGTTCTGAATGGGACAGCCGGAGCGTTGTGCAACTCGCACGGATAAAGTGATAAATGTTGAGCTGAACACTGAACAAAGGGGATCCATTTCAATGGCCTCCTCCATGTGGGCTTTACGTCAAGTTTGAACCGAGCGGAAGTTGTTGAAGCCAAATTATTGAAATAAGCCAAGTCGCTGGAAACTGGAGCCCTGCAGATCTGTGAGACTTTGACAGAATAAATGAAGAAGATAGGGATTATATTCAGTTTCTGTTAAACCCTTTTTGTCTTTTCTCTCTTACTGCATATTATTTACAGTAAAGTTTATTGTGAAAAGCCACGTTTTAATCACACATGATTGTCAGAAGACTTTGATAATAACATCAATGGAACAAACATAGTCTGTGAGGTGAAACCAGGTTATTCTGCTTGTGCAACATGTACTTCGCCCGTCTTGGTGTTCCATCAGTTCGGAAGAAGAATTGATGACGTGCGTATGGCAGATAATATAGGGACATTCCAGTGTGCCTAAGAAGGAATTATTAACTAGACGACAAATAGGTGTATGTGATCTTCCTCTGCCTGTGTCTGTGTAAGAAGCTTCTCTTAACCTCAGGTGACTGTCGCTGTTGGCTGATTTGAATTATTATTTCTATCATAAATTCTTGAAGACCTATTGTTGTCTTGCTTCCTCACCCTAGAGACCTCTGCAATGTAAATGTAATGTAACGTAAAATTGTGTTCTACTCCCTAATACTGGCAGCGCTCCCTTAAACTTCATATTTCTACAGCTCTTCTGAAAACATGGGCGGAACACACTCCCCCTCGCTGAGATCTGTGTCAAGATGCGATCAAAGACATAAGCAGATAGCATCTATAGACAACTCTGAACACCAAAGCTGTCTGGCAAAACACATTCATGCCACCCACACACCATTTAAAGTTCTGGCTGGCTGCGTGCACAGAGAGTGGTTTACCGGCGGCTCCTGGCGGCTCCTCTGCAGCGGCGCCGGGAGAAGGCGGGGCTCTGTTGTGATCCAGCAGCGAGTGGATCCAGTTGGAGGCTCCCTGTCGGAAATCTCTCAGCATCAGTGCAGTGTCTCTTCTCACCAGGCTCAGCGTGCTCACCTTCTCCACCTGCTTCTCCGTCTGCGGCTCGTTGCCTGGAGGACCAAGAGTTGGGGGGGGGGGGGGGGGGGGGGGGGGGGGAAAAAAAAAAAAAAAAAAAAGAAAGTGCTGTGGGGGGGGGGGGGGGTATAAGTCTTCGAGTTTACTGGTTGAAAGGAGACTTCAGAAAGATGATCTCTGTGTTAGAGATGGAACATTCCCGTCCTCTGGTTCAGTTCCCCTCCTCAGGGAGGGATGAGACAAAGTTGGTCAGGTGACCAGCGACAGTTTACTCTGCCTATTACACGCATCGATGGCGGCAGCAGGACAAACAAACAGTAACAGTACCAAGTGCTGAATTGTTATTGTTAGGGGAGGTTTTTCCTCTGAAGGAATCTGTGGTCCCAAAGTTTGATTTGTCAGATGTACACAACCTTCTAATTAATTCACTTTTATATTAGCTACACGTTGGATTAAAACAATGATTGAAAAAGAGAGATTGAAGAGGGCAGCACAGTTTTATGATTAATAGTTGTTTGTTTCTGGACTAAAATTGAATGAATGGCCAGTGAAGGAGTGACCGTTCAACAACAAAACCTGCTCTGTCTTCATTTCTCCAATTCAATTTGGCCCTTTATTCATTAAAAAGTATTAAATTAAGGCTGACACAGCTATAAAATGCCAATGATTGCTCGGCTTTAGCAGCAACACCAACTGAATATTTAAAAATTAAGGATATATAAAGATATGTAGAACATATGTTATTACTGTAACTATTGTTACACAAATATCATTATTAACAAGTCAACAACACATCTGAATTATCATGCTAGGAGCATATTTGATGCCAACAGCAGAAAAAGCATAAGTGCACACACACACACACCTGCGTAGGCACTGAGACACCTAGAGAGCACGCTGAGAGGAAGCAGGGGATCCATAAGTGAGAGCAGACGAGAGGGAGATGCGTAGGCAGTCAGCAGGGTAGCCGGGTAGGCCGCCACGATGCCATCTGGCATTCGAACGCCAAAGGCTGCAGCCCGCATCGACGTCGTCAGACACAGATTGCCTCCCGCGCTATCCCCAGCCAGACATACTCTCTCTCCGGTCCATCCTGCAGAGACAATAATGGAATGCCGGGTGAAGAGCTGAGGAGGGAAGACAGGCACATCCAAAAGAGAATTCAAGTGGAAAAAAATAGATATTGAGCATGAAATAAATGTGAAATCCATTAAGGTGCAAAACAACTGACAAGTATCAACAAACAGGTTGTGTTCCCTCCAGCATGACGCTGCTGATGATGCTGGTGTACAACAACGTGAACGCACTGCAGTCCAGTCACTGTTAATTTGACAGAGTGTGCTTCAGCGATCAGATTTATCCGAAATCGACCAGACGTCCTTCGTTTTCTGCCTGAATATAGAGCATCAAAGCAATTTGTGCCAGACTACAGAGAAACATGCACAGAGGACGACATCCCGCTGAAGCATGATTACTTTCAAAGTGATGAATGAATAAGGGAATTGGAAACTGGAATAGGTTAGGGTTTTTATTTTTTCACACCACTATTGTGCCTAATAAACGGGATTATGTGCACAGGGCAGGGGATTCAATTACAATACAGAGTCCACTCAGGCCAAATGCTCTCAACGCTCAAAGTGGAGGAGAATGTGAGGATTACAAATAACCCCTGTACTCAAATAACTCAATAAATACATGGCGTCTTAATATATTAAATAAATAAATAGCGAGTTTTTTTTATATTTTGTTGACTCCAGCATATATCCCATAAGAGGATTCATGATGAATGCATGTGGTCTGCGTGTGTTCCAGGACCCTACACACGGCAAAAATAGAAACACTCCATCTTCTATTATTCATCGTTATGTTCCGAGCTTGTCCGTGAATGCGCCCGAGTTGAGATGTGAAACGCAATCTGTACATCAGGGACCCGAGACCCTTTGTTCAGAACTGACTCTATGAGAAGAAGCAGAGCAGTGGGTGCAACATGGGGACCCAGACAAACGAGGCTGTGAGGTGTGTTGGTACCCAGCAGGTGGTGGTTTCTCAGAGCCCAGCAGTAGGAATAGAAGCACTCCTCCAGGGCCCTCGGGAACGGGGCCTCAGGAGCCAGCGAGTAGTCAACTGACAAGACGGGGACACCGAGGTCCTGGGACCAGCTCTTCAGATAGGGCTGCACAAGACAAAGTTATGGAGCAGTGAAGTTATAGATTGAGTTTGACAATAATAGGTTGTTAAGTTTATGAGCACCAGAAAGGAGCAACAATAAAAACCCAGAGACGGGGAGACAGAGAGAAAGCGTGGTGGTAAAGAGACGCATTGTTAAGAAATGAAAATAAAAAGATACTAAGGTTATATGCCCCTCGGATGTCATCTGTCTGCTTTCTACTTTATGGGCGAGAGGAAGGAGGATTGGGGCCGCGCTCACAGCCATCACCGTTTCATTTCTCCTCATTTGGCGATAATAAAGGTGTCGACGTGTCCTGGTTTGCAGAGTGTGAAAGTAAAAGACAGACAAGGGGATAGTGTGGATTAACAGTGATAGTCAACAGAAACAAGCGTTCACCGTCAGAATACTGAGTGTGTCTCTCTCTCCAAGCTGTACAGTCAGTCCTCACTACTCCTACAAACTAAGGTGAGAACTTCACTGCACAGCAGCGAAGCAGTGACCTTGAAATGTGAGCAAGGCATCAGAACAGATATCAGAATGAACCCTTCCTTCTGTCTCTTCCAATACACACTCTGTGGCAAGTTGTGACGAGGCTGACACGTTCGTGCATGACACAGTGATTGGCTGTGAAAAATAAAAAAAAAACAAACGACAGCGTCAGCGGCGCTACAGCACCACCTGTCACAAGCAATCCTACAGCGCGACTGGCTGACGAGCGAGCGTGAGTCCGTGCACTGTTGAGGTCAGCCAGTGTGGGTTTGCAACACTCAGCAAAGGCACTATTAAGGTGTGTGTGTGTGTGTGTCAGCTGAGTGTAAACAACAGCGATTCTATAAGAGACGAAAACGAGTGTCAACGTGCACGTCCACCAGCAGCCCGGACAGTTGATCATCAGTCTGGGCATGTGGTTGTGTGTGTTTTGTTGGGCTGGGACCAAGGCTGGTTAATTGTGTATGACTTAGGAAACTCTTATACACCCTCCAATCCCAGATCTGTGCTCCGAGCAGGAATTAATGGGAGCTGCACTGACTCTGAGACGGTCAGGAAGAGCAGTTAATCAGCAGGCTTCTCCCTCCCCTGTCCAAACAGTGTGTGTGTGTGTCCACGCCTGCGAAACTCAGAGATGCCAGGACATTCATTACGGAGATCTCAGTCATTTTGGCCAGCGAGAGCACAAAAGGCTCCTGAAACTGAAGGCGAGCTCTCCATCTCGCCCAGAGGACAGGAGAGATAGGATCAAGGGAGGGATAAGGGATATGAGAAGTACAGAAGACAACATTGGCTTGTGCCCTCTGAGAAACTTTCTCTTTGTCTGCCCTCTATTCCTTAGCCTTGCCTGAGGGATTAAGCGAGGAGAAAGCACCCAGTGATATCAGGAAGCAGGAAAGTACATGTCGGCCAAATGAGACAGGGACGAGATGTGGAAAAAACACTCAGAGAACAAAAGGGATTCTGGGAGATATTAGAGAGTGAGACCGAGGCCTGGAAGCAAAAGGGACAGTCTGACAAGTTTTGCATTAGTGCCCAGGGTAATCTTTTTCTGCAGGGTTGAGCAGATCTCTGCTAATTCGACATGACAGCCCGCTCACCCCCCGTCTCTGATTGCTGCCTCACATCCTGTGGTTGCTATGCAGCCGCAGATCAAGGATGCTCACGTCCTTGGTGATTTCACAGAGGCCTGTCTTCAAGTGGCTGTAAGTAGCCTGGGGCCACATAAAGATTGCACATGGTCACAGATGACCACATCAGCGTGGGTACAAAGGTGGGGCATCGAAACAGACGGGCTGGACACTGCCTGAGGCAACTACTGTACAGTCATTGGTATCAACTATCCATTAAAGTGGTTTACAGAACTACTTTGTTTCACAAAGCAATTATGAGAAAGTGTTCAATCATGCTCATCCAGAAACGAGACCTTGCACAGGTTTTGCTTTTAAAAAGGAAGGAGGGCAAAGCGAGTGACAGGAATCAAGAGTTGGTGTGAAAGAGAGAAGCGAAGGGCATGGCCGGAGGTTCATGTGTCTGTATTCATTTTTCACAGATTAATTCAATGTAATTAGCTTAGGGGCTCATTACGTACCAAACTATTGACAGAGGAGGTGCCCCCCCCCCCCCCGATTCCTCCACTGTCAACTAATGTCTGTCTCCTCGTCACTGTAATTAGCTGAGGTTCAATTACAATTCGCCTGAGACAGTCAGAGCGTGAAGTGTGCAGGTGGGCGTTGCTGCTGCACAGGTGTAAGGTGTAAAGGTGCAGTGATGGCAGCATGTGGCTACGATGATTCTTTCCTTGCTGGATTATGATCAAATAAACCATCACTGATATCACAAATAAATCGAAAACTGTCACATACAACTATGACTATAAAAAAACATGCACACACGTGAATAGTGTTTTGTTTTTGGAGAAACTCCCAAAGGAAACGGAGCTCGATCCCGCTGGAGAGCACTGACATACCTCATGGGACTTGGACGTCTGGGCCACAAAGCCTCCCCCGTGGAAGTGGATCAGCAAGCAAGGAGAGGAGGGGAGTCGCTTGGCCTTCAGCCCCAGCGACAGAGAGATGGGGCCTCCCTCAGAGCGGGAGAGAGACAGCAGGGTGTCACTGTCCTGGAAGAGAGCGAGCCGGAGAGGAATTATCTAAAAACATCAACTACTCTATTGTTTAGAGAACATGCCAATCCATTCTCTGTGTATTTTATTGACAGGGGTCAGACTGGCTGTTCTGCTGCAGCTTGTTGTCAGCCCTTCCTGCGCCTGCATGAGCTCATTCCCATTCATTAAGACAGGTAGTTTGCCACATTAAAAAGGAAAGTGTTGTTTTGCTGGAGCGAGATCGATGGCCGAAACACGTCTGGTTAAGCACCAGTCTCTCAGGAGAATTAAGGCTGGAAATCTGTCAGTGATACCTTTGAAGGAGGAATCTGGAGAAAGATAATGAAGAGGATTAAATCCAAGGGGACACTTCAAAGCTGTGGCTTATTGGAGCAGCTCAGAGGAATACGAGACATACAAAAATTCTGTGAAATAATTTGAAGCATTTGCGTCACTGGAAGAGGCAAGGTCGTTAATAAAGACCCAGAAGAGGAAATTTGTCACAAACTGGGTCACACAACAAATACTTAACACTAGCAACAAGGATGTAGCACGAGAAAAAAAAAGAAGTGTTTTGCATTAAGTTTCGGAGCGAGAAACTTTTTTGTTATGGCATTTTCCTCGACAACACTGGAGCGTAAACTGAATGGTGATTGAAGTACCTGTCCTTCACGCAGGTCATAAGAGATGAGCCTCATCTGAACCGCAGCCGTGCCAATGTGGGCAGACGGCGGAGAAATTGTTACAGATGCTCTGTGGTTGGCCGCCAAGGGAAGGTCAAAGGGCACGGGGGGCACGGAGAGAGGCCGGTTGACTTTAACTTGAGTGGATGTCATACTGGCCAGACTCTGGAGGGAGAACGGTGATGGAAAAGAGAGAGTACAAGTTACAGAGCGAGTCAGGTCATTGGAGAGAAAGAGAAGCCCGATGAATAAATCATGAACCCCATTGAATAAATTGAATTTCACTCTATTATAACTAACAGCCTGTAGGCCTAAATGCATAATGATAGAAAGGTACTTCCTACCAAAGGGAAGTAAAATATCCCTGATACCAGTTTAAAATTAAAAATGGGTTCTGTGGGTTAGCAGTGACAGCGCGGCGCTATCGCAGATGTTTCAGTGAGCATATGTGTCTATATGGTTACAAATAGGAAGCATTGACACTCACCGATGGGAGTTCAGTCTCAGTAATGTTCCAGAACGTCTTCCAAAAATGGACGTCCAGGTTCTGGGTGATGCGTTCAAATTCCGCCCCTCTCAACTCAGGGTCAATGGCGTACTTCCCTGAGGTGAAGAGCGAGCTGGCTGCCACCCCTGGAGGACGGAGGACAAAATGAGGAGGGTGTATAATGTGTAGGAGACACCAGAGACAAGAAATGAAATGAGAGGAAGACAAAGACAGGAGCTCAGAACAATGGGGATGAGAACAAAGAGAAGAGAGAGAGTAGGAAGGAGGGCAGGAATGATGCAAAACTAGAACTGCTGCTAAAATTACAGGGAAGGAAGGGAGAGGGTGGAGGACAAGAGAAGCTGCTCAGGAGAAGACAGCAAACGTCAGGGATGAGGTTTCAGTGGAGACAGGCCGACTCGAAAGGGGGCATTTGCTTTTTTGTCGTCACAGCTCTAACATTTTTTGCCACAGGATGGTTCCAGTTTGCTGTGCAACAGTCACGTCTGACCAGAGGCACTTCATGGTATTCAAACCAATTCGAGCCTACATTCTACAATGTTAGAATGTGAACGTTCAGGTACCTCAAGCTTTACTCTGAATGAAACAGATAACAGCTGACAAAGCCTACACAACACAGCTGGGGAACCAAAGCAGCTCAGATCATCACGTGACCTCTCAGTTCACTACAGAGGACTATGAAGAAGGGGCAGGGGGTTCCAGGACACTCACCATAGGGCGCAATACCTCCTGCCTCCACTGTGACGCAGCAGAGAGCACAAAAAAAAATCCATAAGAGATGAACGATTGCTTTTTCAGCGTTAAATATTTACACACGCGCGTGTCTGTGCGTGTTGGTGCAAATGTGTGTATGATTGCAAATGTTCTTCCATCTCTGCCTCGGTGCATGACTGCGAGCCTGTTCAAAGCATTTTGAAATATAGACGAAACACGCCAGCTAGCCTTCAAGATTCCAAAGGATGAAAGAGAATCTACGATCCAAACACACAACATCAAAAAGGTACACAGTCGGGGGCCAAGGAGCAATGTAAGAGGGATGAGCACGGCGCGTGAATGACAACGAAGCAGCTGGATGATGAGAGAGTGCAGCGGCCGACAAGAACATGCTGACCTATTCCTGACTGATGCCGCTTGTAGTTCTCTCCAAAGGCCACAAGGCCGATGGCGATGGTCTGGAGACAGGGTCGGATGGATGGAGTGAACTGGCGAGACGGACAGAAAAAACAAAGACAGAGTTTGAATTCTAATCCATTAACCTGTAAATGAAACAGCGACCACTCCATCAGAGAAAGGTTAAACATCAATAATAAGAAGGTCAGATGAGTCTTAGACATTATGAATTGATGCAGACACTAGACAGGTTTCATCTTTTATTCCCCTGTAGGCTGATCCTCACCTCTCTCCACTGAGCCTCTCTAGTTAAGATGAATGAAGAACAAGGGAGGAGCACCCTCCTTTATTCCTACTAACAGGAGTCTTTTTGCAGCTCTCTATTTCTTCAAATTTAGATTTCTGCCACTACTGCTCTCTGCTCAGGGTCAATCTCTCGTATTCTAAGAAGTCAGCAAGGCAATGTACTGGTATTTCCTCGGTCGACAGGTCACGTCACATCATGTAAGGAAATTTCCACGCAGGCCACAAAGCCAGCAATGGCGCCTCTGACCTTCCTTCTGTCCGACTACCTGCTGCGATACAACGCAGCCCTTCTCACCTGAAAGCCCAGGCAGCGGCCGTAGAAGCAGCCCTTGTGCATGGACGCGTACTCGCGGACGAAGCTCTCGCTGAGGCCACTTTCATCCTGGAAAAACAGGTTGCCAGAGCTGTTGTCATGGAGCAAGCGCTGAGCCAGGTAGAGCAGGGCACGCAGCTGACACAGGGCGCTGCAGTACGCCTCCATCTCCCCGGCGTTGTGCGCCACTCGGAAGAAGATGCTGCGGCGGTTGGCTGCGATGTAGCGCCCCTTGTGGATGATGTGGAGAATGCAGCACCGCACCACCTAGAAAAGAATGGAGAATTTGTTTGGCAACAATTAGAAGCGACACTTTCAAAACATCATGAAACCATCTTGATTTTATAACACTGAGGAGTAAAGCCGGTTCAATTAAATGGCATCAGTCATACACAAGCCATGTGATATTTACAAAATACTTCATGTAGTGATATGCATGGTGCACATTAGGCCAGTACTTCTTTTATAACAATGGACATGTATCATTTCCAGGTATAATCTTGTTCTTTAATTGTGCAATCATTAAAGAGGCATGTCCTCTGGGTCTACTTACATTATAATTAAGATTAGGGTGGTAAGCTTGACGGGGGGAAAAAAACACGTGCGTGCCTGAGAGCGAGCATGTGAATCGCTCGCTGCTTCACTCGGGTGTTACGGATTACACAGAGTAGCACTATGAGGGTGAGAAGGATTAAGAATGTGGAAATTGAGATGCTGGGGGAAACAGAGCAGGATTCATTTGCTGCTCTGTGAGAGCCATTCAGTGGTGGCGTGCTCCCGCCGCCGAAGGTCAGGATGTTTCCTCAATAAGAGTAGAAGATAAGTACAGTAGGTACAGTAGTGCTAGATATACTGTTGCTGGAGGAATCCATCTAAGCTGATTTTCAACATAAAATCAATGGGTGAAATAAACGGACTGACCTTGAAACAAAGCGATTTCAAGGCAAAGAGATGCTGGAGAATATTAATCAGAATGAAGTGTGCAATAGAGATGCACACATCATGACTCATACACACACACACACAGAGCTCATAACACGCCACAGCCTACCTTGACCAGCGAACGGTAGCCATTAGCAGGTATGTGTGGGTCGAAGTCAAAATGATGGTAAACTGAGGCGAAGCCCGAGATGACCGGCTCCAGACTGCGAGCGTGCTCCTGGATCAGGTTCATCGTAACCACCAGCCTCTGCGCCGCGTCGCCCTGTGTTCCTTTGGCTCCTCCCGAGAAGAACGCGGCGTTCTCTTCGCACACGCTGTACAGGGCCGCAAACACCGCCTTGGTGTCCATGACTGAGGCAGCGAGGGCGAAACAGAAAAGCACATTAGCTTCAATACGTGCATTCATATGATTATTATGCATTCCATTACAGAGAGACTGCTGGCCAGTGTAACTGATGGCTGACAGAGGGGCATGTATCCCACAAACTGCTGCTTACACCACCCTCTCTCTCGGAGTGGATGCATTTGTCAAATCAAGCACAATAGAGTTGAATTGAAAAGGCGTCCAGGCCTGCAGACAATGAAAGGAGCGGCCTGATTTTCTATTCAGCATCACCCCCGTAACTGTAATCAGCATGGAGACACGGTAGCGAGCAGGATATCAATGGATATGGCCAACACAATGTTCTCTTACTCCTATTAACTAGTCCCCCGCAGCCTGGCATATGAAAGCTCACTGGCTGAAACGTGTTAAGCAAGCCTTGAAATTAAATGATGTAAATCCAAGCTAAGCAGCAAGAATCCGCAGAGATCTGGGCAGAGCCCTCTGCTGACGTCACGCTGCTGGGAACAAACTCAGATTAGTCATGCGCTGACAAAAAAACACACATTCGCACTCGCGTAAGAGTACACAACTGACAACACACAGCCGAGTGTGTTTATCAAGCGTGGATCCCGCACCAGGACCCAGCTGTCAGGTCACCTGAGACCTCATTTTCCACAGCACCTCCCCCTGGGGGGGGTGACAACAACTGGGAGTCAGAGAGTTAACGGCTGGCTCCCCTCTGACCCAAAGAGCATCTTGTGTGTAGTTATCTGTTCGGGGGGTTTTGTGCAACCCTGGAATAGACAAACAGGCAGAGGGACGACCTCTCGGACGGAATGAACCTCTCTTAGGAATTACACTGACACAAAGTGACGTTTGGCTATAACTACTGTCTTGTGCCATGAGCAAATGGGAATGACATTTAAAGAAAGTCTCTGCTGTAATGTGATAAAAAGCTAAAATGATCAGCCATCCTTGCAATTAGCTCACAACTACCCTCAAACTTCTGTTTTGAAAACTTCAGCGCAGACTATGGGGGGGGCAAGGCAATTATTTTATACATCCCTAAAGCAACGTGTCAGGATGAGGTGCTGACGCTGCCTATGCATTCTGCAGAGAGAACAGATTCTTCCCCAGTGAAATATTGTTTTGAGGGTTAAAGAAATAATGGAGCCCTAATCACACTATTATTCTGCCATGGCCTGCCATTCAGCAAGAGTAATAGGGGAAGCGCTTTCAGTTTGCTGGGAGGAATCAAAAGCCCGACATCTGAGAGGAGACATTCATCAGCCAGATGACTTCCAGCACACACACACACACACACACACCTGTACTCTCATACACATAATTAATGCATTCATTAGCCTCTTGTTCTAATCTCAACCATCCCAAGAGATTACCTAAGCCTAAATCCAACCCTTTACCCTCATGCAGACCTGTAAAGTTAAAATGTCTTTTGGTCCTCACGAAGACGGAAGAACACGAACACACAAAGGAAGCTCATTCTCTCATTTTGTGTGTGTGGAGTATACGGCTGCGACGTTGTCAATGCTCTCTTGAATTTCGGGGGCATTTCTTGGCCCTGGGAAGACAGACTAAAGCAAATCAGTGCAGCTAATGGAGCACACCGCCGCTGTCTAATTTGTCCTGTCACAGTTACAGTATGAGCCGCACACACGAGACTCCTCCATCACAGCATCAGTGTGTGTCTGTCCACACGCTGTGAAGTTCATGCAGCGGCTCCGGGCTAAACCGTAGAGGGTCCAGCATGTGAAAGGAATCCACTGTCCCATGACTTCTAGATAGAGTCGGCAAACAGGACGTATACATTAAGCTGCTTGAATTAGAGTGAGGTGATGATCTATAGATGGAGGCATTTTCTCTTTTCTCGCATCCCAGGAAGAAGCTTTACAATGTGTCTCTACGTGAAGGCGTCTACAGCAACGAACAACTTGTTAATATCACTTAACAGACAACTAAAACACACACACACACACACACACACAGAGTCCTATATCCAGCTGATGGCATAAGCCCTATCACAGCAGTGACCTCAGAGTGCGCCATGGTCAGGCAGTTACACAAACACGCTGCAGCAGGATCAGCTATAGAAATCAGATCAGAGCGGGCGAGCGGCCAGAATTAAAATTACATTGCTTCATTAGAGTAGAGGGAACAACTCTGGGCGCCCAGCGAGCCAATAGCTGTTACATAGACAGAGTAAAGTGTGAACTTTATGAATAGATCAAACTTGTTTGATGACAATGGAGCGAGAACAAACAACACAGTCCGACTGCAGGGAGCCAATCACATGCAAGCATGAAGCTGCTGATGGTTCAACATGTGAGACACTTCTGTTTGACGTGAGAAAACCCATCAGCCTCAGAGAGAAACACTGAAGCTGCTATGATAATGAAATACCATGTAAAACACACACCTATTTAACGCTTGAGCCTTGAGCACATTAGCAGATGTTGTGACGCAATTTAATTTTTTACAAAACAACTGCAGCTCCTTCAATTTGGATCTGGGATTTGACCATAAAGCGATGTCAGTAATATTTTGATCCATGTCCATTAGTGACCAACGGGGCAAACATTCAATGCTTTCACAGTTTGACTTCATACAATTTATTTTTCATTTAAAAGAATGAGGGATGTGTTTGGTGCCTCATTGTACATTTAACTGTAACGAGCGTCTGCACCATCCATCCTGCCTTACAGGATGAGTCCGCTGCAACCATTAAGCTGCACCTGGTCTCGCCACATTAAAGATGGATGACGGCGGGTATTAATAAGTCATGTACAACAACCAACACCAGCGACAGTACACACATAACGACTCCTGCAGGGCTGAATTAAGTGTTTGTATCAAAGCACCTTCAGGCTGCTGCTGGCACATAGCAGGCGACTGATGGCGCATAGACTAACTAGTGAACACGCTAGGAGAGAAGCAAAGGAAAAAAGTGTTTACCAGCTTCTGAGTTCAAGTCTCTGTCCTTGTCTGTCTCCTCTCTTCCACGGAAACAATGACAGCATGGAGAAAAAGAGAAAGAATGAGAGAAAGGAGGGAGGGAGGACAGAGATAACGCTGTCCAGTTGGTTTTGTTCTGCCCCTCGATGTCCGGCCGATGGACGTCAACCTCGTCCTCACTGATCTCCTCAGAGGTGACGTCTCATCCCTCCCGTGCCTCTTTTAAAGAGCCGTGGGGCTGTGGACAACCCGAGCTGGGTTGACTTTCTCCCTGTGACCATGTGCCATCTTGCTATTGGCTGTTCAGCCGCAACTCCCTGTGACTTTCGCCCTAATGGGACGACTACAGCAGACACAGGCAGAGACATCAGCTTGAGATTATGAGGTGAAAACAGGGTCACCATCTCAGGGCTTCTCCCTTTCACCGCTTAAATCTATATATTTCATCTAACAGAAAATAGCAGTCGTTACATTATCAACTGCTTGTTAAAATTAGGAAACCAGTGATAGATTATCCTCCAATACGGCTGATTAAACAAATAATTTCAGCCATTCACTCGTCACAATCAACTGATCAGTCATTTCCCTGATAACAACAATGGACTGGGTGGGGTCGGGGTGACGTGGCTGCTCCACCTCTCACCTGAGTGATCCAGACTCCATCCACAGGTCATGTCTGAATGCAGCTGTCGTCACACTTTTTATTGTTTCACTGAATTCAAGTTAAACCTCCTCTTGTTTGTTTATGCAGCAGAAACGTGCCATGCGTGCCAACTCTTGAGAAACATCACTTTTTGGCAACGACTGCAGAACATGGACAACATGTTTTTCCCCAAAATAGAGAGAAATATGATCTTGGATCAGCGCCGTGATGTTTCTTTGGTTTAGTTTTGTTGTGGTTACTAACAAAGCAAACATGTTTTGTGAGGCCACTTGTTGCTATTTTCAGAAAGTTTGGTCTGTGGTTTGGATTCCACCTCAAGTCCTCACGTCTCAGCCACAACTCAAAAACCAAAGGCCAGACTTGAGCTATAGATGACGTCCTAATGTAACTGGAGAAGCTTCATCAGCCCATATCTTCCTTCATTAGGATCCAAGCCACTGAAAGCCGATCTGAACTGCAGTTAATGCTTAACATTATAATGAACCCCTCTGGCTTCCCACATTAACAAATCAGTATTTCATCTGTTTGATTAACTGTGCAAAGACATTTGAAAATAGTAGCTCGTTTGTATTTTTAAATCAGGTCCACGCCCATTCTGAGAAGCCGGAGAGTCAGCATTGATCTAAGACTACGGACCTGAAAGTGTCACACCTTGAAGTTGAACACACTAAAACACCCAGAACATCACAACTCTCTGCAGAAGCATCGACATTCATCACGTTTATTGGAAATGGACTGATCTTGGTCTTTGGCAGATATCTGATAGCCTACCAAGGCCGTGTCCACGGGAGGCGGGCTGTAACAGCCAACAGTGAGCGGTGAGGAGAGAGAGGAAGTGGCAGCAGCAGGGGCTCTGTCATGTTGAGCTTAAGAGGCTTTGACCCTTCTCCCAGTCCGAGCACAACAAGGCCAACCTGAACAACAGGAAGCTAGCAACAATGAGCCGCCGCTCTCACGCCACCAGGACACGTATGGCTTCGCTTCAGCTTCAACGTGCCACATGTTTAACGGGAAAGAAGCCTGGAGTCTTGGCTCCGACTTGTTGGGGGCCTGACACAACCGTTTGGATTATATAAGACATATATGTCAATCTCATTACACGCGCCTAAGGCTATTAGAAACACACCATTCACAAATGAGAGGCTAAAAATATTCTAATTAGTGCAGCAAACACAATGTTAGTGCTCTGACAAAGCAAGAGGAAGCCTTTAGAAAGTCCTGGTGCTGTGGGACTGGTCGGATTGTTCCAGATTACTGTGTGACAGTGGCCTAGTTTTCAGGAGAATAGAGCCACAGAGGGAGTCCTTTTAGTCTCCACAGCAGGCAGCGTCCTGCCGGGTCCGATACCTCGTCTGAACGTGCGCCAGCATTAAAGAGTCGTGGTCCAGTGCAACAGGATGTTTGTGTTCCTTTGACACATCGCTTATCCAAACTTCCTCTTTAGTAGATTGTGTGTATTTAACCTGAGATGATCGTTTCCCATTTTGAGTTCAATATATCTCATGGATTATTGGATCTTCTGGTGAGGTTGTGACTGGCTGCTGATACCACAGACTGTATGTATAGATGACATGAAAGCTCCCCGAACATAGAGCCAGGGAGAGACTCCACCCCCAGAGATATATTCACTCTGTGGTATGGGGGTAACTGGGTGATGGTTAGTGCAGTACACCATGTTTGTATAAGTCCTGAAGACGCCCTGACCTGGGTGTTTTTATACCTACATGCACTTGGTACTCTTGTCCATTCTGCCAGTGCACCTGTGGAATACTGCTGTACTCTGTAATCTCCATACTGAGCATGTAGAGTTACTGTCTATCGCCAAGAAGCGAAGAAATAGGAATCGATCGCTGAAGCAAAAGCAGGAATGAATCTATCTAGATACACACAAAATACCAAGCTATCAGTTCAGCTGCACACCAAACAACACAACACAACACACACACTGCAGCTGTGAGGACCGGTGGACATGTCCTCACACTGGCCTCGTAGCTACAGAAACCATCACGCGCGCGCCCCGCTGTCGTACCTGTTCAGGTGGGTCCTGTCAGAGTCCGCAGCTGAGAGCAGAGACACATGTCAACACCACAGCTAGTGTGTGTGTGTGTGTGTGTGTGTGTGTGTGTGCGTCATCACTCTATCTACACACACTGGAACTATGGGGGGGGGGGGGGGGGGGGGGTCGACTTGTCTCGGGTCCATTCTCGGTTCATCGTGGTCCCGAACCGTGACAACCCTGCGACCCTGCGGCTCAAATCCAGCCGCTTCACTTCGGCTACAGATGCTAATGTAGCGGCTAGCGGTTCATGTCGAGGGGGGGGGGGGCTTCAAAATGGAGACGTTTAAAGCGACAGGGGGAGGACGCGGAGCACACTCACCCACTGGACCCTCTCTGTGTTTGGACGAGCGCCTCCCGTTCACCCCCTTCTCCAGCCTGCCTCCTCCGCCGCCCTTCTTGTTCGACGCCATCTTCGCCCAGTGCTCTGACGACGGGGGGAGCGCGCGCCTCCTCTCCGCTCCCCGCTGACATACCTGCCTGGGAGCGCTCGGGCCCCGCCCTCCGCTGGGCGCCGCAGCCAATGGGCGGCTGCGGCGCGAGCCGGCAGCCAATGAGCGACGCCCGAAACACCAGCGAGCTCCCGCCCCCTGCTGCCTGTGGTTGCCAGCTCGGGAGCGGTCAGCTGATCACAGCCATGAGAGAAAATACAAAAATACAAAAATAGATAAAAACGACACAACTTTATTGTCTGAGCAATGGCAAGAGACAAACGCACTCACATGGATGGAAGAAGCTACTCACAAAGCAATATTAATATGTATTACATGATTTTCAAAGCTACGCGAAGCTCCAAGCAGACGGAAATATTGCTTAGAAACATTATGTTATAGGTTATTACAAATGTTTTGCTGTTGTCAGGTGTTTGTCATCTTTAAACTAACGAGAAATAAATACTTTGGCATTCATTGTTTTATTTATTGACATTTATTTTATAATCTGCTGTTATGTTTTGTTTATCAGGAACTTGCTGAAGCTGTTGTGATGAAATTGTCGCTCTTAAAACTTTAAGCACTTTTGGCTTTAGAGCTGAGTAATAACCTAATTCCCTGAGGCGCATCATGTGCCACATGAAAAGCTCAGATTAGCAACGTTTATTTCTGAGGTCAAAAGCTGATTAAATAAAATGTTGGTTAACATTTAACTGCAGGCTATATTTTAGATTTCCCCTTTCCCCTACTTCTTCTTCCTCCCCTCCTCTGTCCCTCCCTTTTCTTGCCCTCAGGGTTTCTCCAGCTGGATATCCTCCTCTTCCTCCTTCATGTTGCACACGTCCTCGTACAGGCCGTGCGCCTGGGACCGCTCGATCTGGTCATATGTGGAGCTGCAGTCTTCCAGATTCAGCCCCTGGTGTGAGAGATGGTGGAAATCAAGTAAACACAGAAACACAGCACAATGAAATCTGTTCGCATTAATGAGGTGAGATGTTCCTTCAAATCTCTCCTTCTGTTCTGAGTTGAATGAATTATTTACTGTTTTATCACGCGACTCAGACAGCGAGTCATTGAAAAGGTCACCTGATATATGTTTTCCTGTTCCACCTTCGCTTTCTTCTTCTGTAGTTCGTTAAGTTTCTTTGACTGTGGGAAAGGGACAGAAACAGAAGTGGGTAAATCTGTGCATCGTCCGTAAACGCATGCAATACATTTCAGTTGGAGGAAGTTCTTCTGTGGGAGAGGTCAAAGCAGAGCTGGGCCACTGAGTGTCCTCACTTCCTGTGTCCCCAGTGATCAGAGAACACCAGGACAGGGTGTAGCTGACACATGGCTTCATTTTGAAACACGACCTTCTGACCTTGGAGAGCAGGGTGGCCGACGGCAACAGCACACACAGCAACAGCAAGATCCCCTCAGCCATCAGGATCGTGTTCTTGGTGCTTTCCCTGATATTCAGTGTCTTCCTCAGTGGATCTGGAGATAAAGAGTTTGGGGTTCTATTCAGTATGAGAATATAGTCAGATCAAATGAAATGTGGAGCATCGGGCCAAGGCCCAAAACCACAGGTTTGTATTCATTCACCACAAAAATATAATAATGTTAAAGAAAAATAAAACTCCAGGCCCACACCACATCCTGCTAAACGACAAAGATGCTTGTTGTTATATAATTGTGCTATTTGGAATAAAGTATATAAACCAGATCAAGGAGCAGTTCATTTCACACCTCATCCTCAGAGGAGCTAAACGTTGGTTTCTCATCTCTGTGACGTGGCTATGATGAATGTCTCTGCACATTAGCTTGATCTAATCTCGGTGCTATTTGAGATAATAAATGACCAGGAAATGGAAGCAAGCAGCTCCTCATACATTCATCTCGAGATTTGGTTTATCAGGTGTCCACGGTGAGTAGGGCCCACTTGAACCCCCCCCCCTGCCAATCACTCACCGTAGACGTGCAGGTAAGTGCCATGAGACAGGACGCTGCCTTGACTGTTGTTCAGCCTGCACTGGTACAGGCCGGAGTCTTCGAGCCGGACTGCAGTGAAGTTGAGGGTGCTACAGTGTTTCCCAGATTCCTCGACGACCCCGGCAGTCACGCGGCCTGAAATGCTCACGGTCAGAGGGCCTATGGTTTTTTTGCCACGATAAAAACTTCTGGCCCAAGAGGACTGCAGCGACCGGTCAGTGGCGGCGTAGCAGCACTTCAGGTCAGCCCGTTGAGAGAGGGGCGCGCTCAGGTAGGGCCTTTCCGCACTAAAGGTCACCGCACCCTGAGATATATCCACTGTGGAGGAAAGTAGTCGTCATTTTACATGATAGCACAATCCAAACATGAAAGTCTCTCACGCTGGATAACACATGCATGCTAAAGCAAATGCAGCGGAAAAACAAAACAGGAGATGACAGCTGCCATCTGCTCTGACAGGAGATGCAGTTCACTGGAGTGGAACTCAAATAAAACGTATAAATAGTCAGGTTGTTCAGAAAATATATGCTGAACAAAAGATTTGACAGTGTTGAAATGCCCATACTGACCCAAAACACAACATGCATCGATTAAAATAGTCACAATTTCACCCAGATAGAGTTAGGTCAGGTATTACAGCGTCATAATCAAATGAATCAAACTCACCTGCAAAGCTGCAGAGAACAACGATTGCTGCGATCCCCATCTTATTTGACAGACGTTTAACCTGATTACACAAAAAGAATGGAGGTAAAAAATGTTCAGACGATGCTCATGTCGTCACCGTGGCTGTTGTGAGACTCTGGCGTCCTGCTGTTGCTTTACTCAGTCAGGATTCACACTTGAATGAATGTGGACTGGCTCATATTTACATAAACGCTGCGTCTGTGACAAAGAAATGCCAGGAAGTACACACAGTTTAAAAGAATGAATGTCTATGTAAGGCATTTAACCATTAACTCTTATCTGTCTGCTGTACGTACATGGGTTTATGTTTAGTAATCTATAGTTCAATAAATCAACATAAGCAAACCTCTGACCCCTGCCTTACATGGACACACCAATCTATAAGACCAAAACGGACTTCAGAAAAACACCGATCAGGTTTTTATTTCCCCAATTTATTTAAAAACATTAAGATTTTTTTTTTTTTAAAAAAGCAAACGTACCACAATTTACCTTAAGTATACATCATTTAAGAGCCTCTTGCACAATAAAAATCCAAACCCAAATACACAGTATAGTTCTTGCATATTCTTTGTCTATAGATAGGCGAGCGGGCAGAGGCCTGCATGGCGGGACGCAGCGTCTGTTCACCGGAGGGCTCGACTCTCATCGCTGTGAAGGCCGCGCTCCAAACCCTGCGACCGACCAATCAGAATCCCGGGAAGATCCCTCGACGCTGATTGGCCATTCACGGTCAACACAGTCCACCAGGGCGACAGTGAGTTTGTGGAATGGAGAGCCCTTTGTTAACAGTCTGATGGTCAGAACAAGGCACCACTCTATAAATACACGTTCTATACATATAGGTATTTGTATATAGAATACATGAGGAATTCATCTGGAGGAGAGAGAGCCTGTCGGTCGACCAGTGAAGAGCGAAGGCAGTTTAACGGTTCAAGAAACAACCCTGGTTGAGATCATCTCTTTACACGCGTCCCTCTCGTACGTGAAGTCGCCACGGTTCCAACATTTGCATCGTCGTTGAGTTTGTTCGCGTTGCAGGCAGATCCTGCCTCTCTCACCATTACAGCCGAATGCATAGTATACATAGTGACGACAAAACAAAAACCTCCCCGACCCGTTTAAGTACATCAATGAAATACACATCGTATGGAAGAACTGTGCGGCAGCAGGTGGCCATGCGTGTCACCAAGAGGTGTATGTTGCTAACAAGCTTAATAAACACGAGGAGGAGGAGGAGGGGAAACCTATACTTTCTCTAGATTTTTCTCCTTCAAAATATAATTTATATACAATTTGTAAAAGCAGGACATGGGGACAGTGATGTCATGATGCTCGAGTGATGGCAGCAGCATCTGGGGGGGGGTGTTATCGCAGGGCCGGAGAGGAAAGATGACGCCGAGATTTAAAAAGTCCTCCTTCCTTGTCTCCTCTGCGTCCTCATGTGGCCTCACTGCTGCTGGAACAAGTCCCATGTGTTCAATTTAGCACCAGAGGTGTCGACAGGGTTTGTGTATCCAGGACAGAAACAGAGCAGCTGGTGGCAGTTACACACACACACACACACACACACACACACACAAGTGAAGACATTCACTGAAGCGAGAACCCAGGGATCTGCGGATTCAGTGTGGGTTTGGTCAAGAAGCGAGGAGCAACATTTATCTTCTTCTCACATGAAAGAAGAGAAGCAGTTGTTGGTTTGAACAGACGACCCATCCTTTGTTCCCGTTTGTGCTTCTGAAATCCCGTCACCTCAGCAGGTGGCGGCTGAGGAGAAGAAAAGCAGCTATGGCCCCGCCCCCGCCGACACGCTCACATACAGGTCACACACGTCAGTCTGAAGACCGTGTGAGGCTCAGCCGTCCTCCCACACGTCTTTGGTCCTGTGTGCACGGCCTCATCAAGGTTCCATCCACAGATGCTGCCAGGGAAGAATGTGCTCGTTTCTTTTCAAATGACATGTTTACGTGATGAAACTTAGACCCACATCTGGATGCAACCTTTGTCAACTCCTCTGGAACACTGGGCCCTCTGAGTGTGTGTGTGTGTGTGTGTTACAGCGTTTTACTTCAGAACAGTAAGTGCAAATCCTGACCTCATGTTTACTACACGTCTTCCCCCGACCGTCTAAACTTTCAAATCACCTGCTACACGTTCTCTGTTTGCTTTCCTATGCTTCGTCTCCGACACACTGTCACCCCCCCACCCCATCCCCCCTGGGCGGGGAGACTCACTGACCTCACAGGACTCAGAAGAATAAATTATTTAAAAAAAAAAAAAAAAACAGCCATACATACAAACAACTCCTCATTATTAACAGCATGATTTCCAATAATGACACTATTTATAAATGTTTGCATGTGACCTAATTACAGTAAGAACCCTCCAGAGATAGCACTTCCTCACACATACACACGTCCCAGCATGCCCTGGGGCCCCGAACTGCAAAAAACACGTCAAATTGATTTGATCAGAGGAAAAAGTGCATCTTTGCGGTGCTTTGGCGTAGACGAGAAACAACACTATATATCAGCAGTAGTAGTTCAGTACATCGGCAAACGTTACTTTGGCCCACGAGGCGTCCGACCTGCAGCTAAACAGCTCAGCTAGGGTACATCTGCTTTTGGCATCAGGGTCAATTGGGTTGAAGCGTGTGTGTCTTTGGCGTGCGTGTGTGTGTGTGTTACAGCAAAATGTGCTCGCTGCATTTTGTTGTGGGAGCCTGCCTCTCTCTCTCTCTCTCTCTCTCTCTAAGTCTCTCTCTCTCACTCTCTGTCTCTCTGCCTCACTCTCTCTCTGTGTCTCTCTGTCTCTCTCTCTCTCTCTCTCTGTGTCTCTCTGTCTCTCTCTCTGTCTCACTCTCTCTCTCTCTCTCTGTCTCTCTCTGTCTCTCTCTGTCTCTCTCTCTCTCTGTCTCTCTCTGTCTCTCTATTGCTTCTGCAGCCCTTCCCACTCAAAAGTAGGATGTCTTGATGTCTCGATGTTTTTTGTTTCTCTTTGTTTACCTCACACGCACGCAGACACAGACACACATGCACACACCTCCCAGGATCTGCCACTGCACAGAGCATGAAGCCCCCCCCCGTCAGGCAGAAGACATCCTGCTCAGCTGTAAACAACCGTGACACAAACAAATTAAGGCAGCGTGGGGCTCGGGCACGAGGAAAGTTTTGGAATATCCAGGGAAGGAAAGTCAGTCCTGCACTCCAGACCAGCACCAGCAAAAACCTAGAGAGGAGAGGGAAGATGAACCGTGACGAGGCTTTCATTTCATTTCCCATTCTTTTGTTTCCCTTTATTATTCCCATTCGATTCATTCACTGAACTCTCGTCAGAGGAAGCGAGGAGGAGAACAGAGCTGATAAAAACATTGACCTGCAATCGTTACCATGAGCTCAGAGCAATTAAGCTTTATCAGGAGCGAGTGAGTTCCCAGACTTTTCTGAGATACATTCACGCTGCCTTATCGTATTTATGGAGGTTGTTTGGGCCAAATGCAGCCTGATAGGGAGCCTGCAGATAATACTTAGTGCTAGAAAAAAACTCCTCCCAAATCCTGTGCGAAAAAGTATTTAAAATACCTGTTAAATCCAGATTACATCTCACAAAGATGCAAATAGTCTCTTAAGTAAATTAAACCTGATTTCGTCAGATGGTCGACTGCGTTTTAGTTTAAATAACTATTCCATCATGTTGTGTTATTAATAGTAATTACATGGACAGATTCTTGACCAGTAACAAGTCAAATGATCATTGTCTCCTCACTTCTAAAAGTCTGAAGTCACGAGCCCGTGCGGCGGTCTCACCTGGTGACCAGCAGGTGGCGTGATGGCGTCTCACTAGAAGTTACCTCCCTCCAGTGAGAACTTGGAAAGAGCCTCCTGCAAGCGGTGGTGCTCCTCCTCTACAGTCTGCAACACACAAAATCAATATCATCAAGGACTCACACACACACACTCCTCTTAACATCCTCTCTTTGTGGACCTTGCTGTCTCTGTGACACATCCCATCGCAGGCGCTGGACATAATAGCCATTTCAGAGAAGTCCAATTTCACAATGCAATTTTCGCCTGAGCAATAACAGCAGTGGTTAAATGGTTTTCTACTCCCTAGTTTCTCTTTGCTGCCATTTTGGCCCCATTTGTCTCGAGTGCATCACAGCGCTCCTTACTCGAGTTATCTTCAGAGAAATCCTCCATCGCCAACTCTGCCTTTCTGCCGCTTCCATCTTTTGTTACCGGTCTCGTCTTTATCTGCACCTGTCGCACGTCTCTATTCTCTGTCTGCGTTCGGCTCACCTGTAACCTCTTCAGATGTTCCTCCAGGCTGAGGAGCCTCCTGCACACTTCCTCCATCCGCTCCAGGGACAACACCAGCGGCGCGCTGATGCTCCCCTCGTCCTCTGCTTTCGTCTCCGCCATCTCTCTCTCATAACTCTCACCGTTCTCCTCCTCTGCCGTCGGGTTTTCTTCTGTGGACAGAGACGCTCGATTAAAAGTCTCAGCTGCAGAGAATTCTGAACTTGGAAAGGTTTCCTGTCACAAATGAACTCGACCAATTTAGAGTGATGAATTTGTCTCAACAGCCATTTCAGAAATAGGTCTTAAAATCCCACCTGAAGATTAAACCAGAGGAAAAATGGATTGTGTTGTTACACTAATGAATTAACCTGCGGTTTTTCAATCACGACGCACTGGAGCATAGAGATCATAAAGACAATCAAAGCTACCTGGACGTCAAGGCTGAAAGCACTTTTAAATGAAGAGGTCAATAATCTCTTTGAACACTGGTGGAGACATTTTGGATGACGTAGGCCTCGTGTTAACAAAGCGTGACAGGCCTAGTCGTGTTCATCGTGAAGTGTTATCGCTACTCCATCGTCAGGAGGCCGAGCACGAGGCAGAAGCGCCGTCCATCTTCCCATGGAACAGCAAACAGCACGGTGGCTCACCTGTTGATTGACAGCTGTCCACGTCTGGACTGCGTGACGCCTCTTCTCCGTTTTCTTCAGCAGGCTGCGAGTCCTCCGACAGACTGATGCTGCCGACCAGCAGCCTCTTCAGCGACATGACTATCAGATGAGACGGGGAGGACAGATGAACCGAGCGCACGGAAAGATAAGAGTCGCAAAAAAAAATGTTTGGAAAAGCTTGAGGAAGACTCTTATTCACCTTCATCCAGAGCACTGCTGGCAACCTTCTCCTGGTCGCTGTTGGAGTGGCCTATCAAGTCGAAGCCTTTGTATGACAGGAAATCAATCAGCCGGTGCCTGAGGTCTGAGGACTTGTCATCCGTCAGGCCGTCCTTATCTCGATCTGCAGACACACACGAGGCTTAACTTGGCCGACAGCTATCAGAAATGTGTTGGGAAAACAAATTTGTGCTGTTTATTAAGTGTTCAGCTGATAAAGCTGCGCCGTCTCACCGCTGCTGCTTTTCAAGCCTCCATTCTCCGTCGGGCTCAGAGGGGCAGTCAGCCTGACCGAGAGAAAATGAGAAAAGAAATGAGATATTCTGAGATGGGGGAACTTTGGCGGCCGATGAAAAAAATCTTGCGAGACGAGTAAACACAGACAGAGATACGTACGGGGAGGGAGAGCCTCCACCTCCAGGAGGCAGGTTCAACCTCATGGGTGCTCCGCTCTTTTTCAGATCATCCACTGTTGTCTTTATTATGTCACTCCAACTAAAAAAAAAAAACCCAGACAAATAAAATGCATTCTGTGATTTCCTGGCAGAAACAACAACAGCGTGCTTGTTTCTCTGGGTCACGCTCACTATCTCATCTCTCCGACGGACTGAGCCACCAGTTCGTAGATCTGAGCGCCGCTGTCCCAGGTAAATATCACGTAGAAGGCCTTTCGATCTGTCGGAGCAGGAGAGAAGCAAAACGAGGCTGACTGGCACTCACCCACAAAGGCCCGTGTAACGTGAAGTGCTGCGCGCCGCTAACCTGTGGCCACCTCGCGGAGGAAGACCGAGTCGAGCTTGATGATGGGGCTGAGCATCTGCTTGCCCTCCTGCATGGCGATGTTGCTCTTGCTCTGGCACTTGAGGACCATCTTGTCGTCCTGCCGCTGGAGCAGCACCAGCAGGTCCCCGAGCAGCACACACTGCACCTCTGACGACGAGCAGCGGGAGACGAGTGAGACCATCGCCTCTATTCTATTGTCTGCCTTTGCAACTGGCATCAATGTAAGAATGTATATTTATGGCTCTATCAGCTGTATTTAACTGTTTAAGGAGAAAAAAAATGTAATGTAATATTTTCAAATTCAATTTCAAATTATTATAAATTATAACAATTTTCTGAAAGCCCCCAAAGATAAACCCATTATTGAAACAGAAAGTGTTTCTCATTATACTGAACTGACTTTAAGAAATAAAAAGTGTTGTCCCTGCATTAGAGACAGACTCCAACATGTATATTTACCAATTCCTTTCTCTTTAGTGACTTTCCAGATGAGAGGACCTTCGTAAATCATCTTCTTCTGGGTCAGGTCAATGTTCTAGAGACGACAGCGGGAGCGTCGTGAAACAACTGCACCAAAACCGAAATGTAAAAACAATAAAAGACACACACCTTGTATTCTGTGTAAAGCTCGTTGCTTGGTTTGAGCCCTGACGTGTCCAACCTGCGCTGATAGTCCTTCAGAGTCTGAGGACAGAGACACGGGGTCAGAAGGAGGAGGGGCCGCACAGCTCTGAACCAGCAGAGACCTTCAGGCCTCAGAATGAATTTGCTGGACTCCGATCGGTGCTCAATCACTGCCCGGCAGCGTGCTGACTGATGGATTGTGTGTTTCTCACCAACAGGTTCTCCATCTCTTTGACCTCCTCGTTGACATGGTTGAGGATCTTTCTGCAGCACTCTGCGCTCTGCTGGATCCTCTCCTTCTCCGTCAGGTCCTCTGTGGAGAGAGGAAAACAGCAAAAGCCATAAATCAGCAGCGTGCACGAGGATCCGGGACAGGCAGGAATCGATTGTTGTGATGTATTCGGCCATAGAGGAACGATCGTCAGAAGGTCGCTCAACAGAGACTCAGACGTCAAATAAAATATGAGCTTTTCACGTTCAGGGTTTGGGAATAAGATTATACATTCATACAATAATGAAAGGATTAGTTTTGCTTCATAGCTGTTTACAACGTCAACCCTGCACACCTTTGATATAGCTTCAAATAGTTGGACTATATATGTTGACTGGTTGAAGTCATTAGAACTGCAGGAATAACAGAGAAATGATACCAGCTTTCATTTACTAAAGACACACACACACACACACACACACCTGTGTTCTTGGCAATGTTCTCCAGCAGCAGCGGGTACTTGGTCAGACGCTGCATCTCTATAGGAATGATGTCCTTGAGTTGCAGCCGGCGACACTGAGGCTTACTCTCTGCATCCTGGGACCACACACACACACACACACACACACAGTCAGAGAGAGAACATGTGTCACTCGTGCAGTCCTCTGATGAATCAGCACTGACACACACAGCAGCGTTTGTGTTTTACCTGAATGAAGGAGTTGAAGCGCGTGTCTTTTTTCTGCCGGCTCTTGATCTGGTCCAAGGCCCACGACTGGTGACTGCAGAAGCGGGCGGTCAGCTTCTGGAACCACTCCCCCTCTGTACCACCGAACTGGGCACATTCACAAACACAGCAAACACAACAGTCAGTCCTGTGCCAGAAGAAGAGGAGAAGCACTGGAAAAGAATGAAAGTGATTAAACACTGACCACTAACATAACTGCAACAGCCAATAACTGAGTTCTAGTATTTGGAACAATCGCTGTCCAATCAAGTTGTGAATTAAGGTGCCAGCACAGATCAGTAACACAAACACAGGGACAGACGACGTAAACAGACGACTCCATGACTCACCCTGTTGAGCACTGTGGTGCTGATGGATTTGACGATGAAGTTATCCTCCAAACGCAGTTTTTTCAGGTTCTCGAGGAAGTTATCTGGATTCACAGACAAACACACAGCTCATACAAAGGGGAAACACTGAGCTCTGTGTGTAGCCTGGGAGGACACACAACTCCAGGCCAGAGCCACTCACAGTGCATTTCAATGATCTCGTCCAAGTTGGGGAAGATGGCGGCCAGCTCCGTGGCGGTCAGGAGCTCCTCCCTCTCCAGAGGCTTCGAGAAAACCATCTGAAGAACGCTCAGCATTCGCACATGGGCGTGCTCCGTCGCATACAACTCTGAGAGCGGGGAGAGAGGGAGGGGTTCAGAACGGGCAATGTTATGAAGATCCTCGTGAATCCCCTCCTCACCGTTGATGACCTCCTGCCTCTTGGTCTCCTTCTTGCTGAGGCTGGACAGAGCTTCGGGGGAGGCCTGGTCCCTCCAGTTGGGTGGGTCCTGCTCGAACTCCACGAGGCGCGGGTCCATCTCCTCCAGCTGCGGGGAGGGGCTGGTCGGGGAGTGGCCGGGCCCCTCAGGAGCAAAAGCTGGTCCCTCGAAACTGACGAAGGAAGGAGGCAAATAATAATTATTGGAGATAACTGCAACTTTTCAAGTCTGGATCCAGCTGAAGAACACTCCTGAATGAGATGTCTTAAAGCAACACTATGTCATCTTGTGCTGATCAACAGCGCCCTCTGCAGCCACGTGTGGTGATACAGGGCTTCTCAGCAGAGCAGACCTGAGGATCCAAGCTCTCAGTGTGTACTAACACTAACACTGGGGACGTTACCAATAATCGAAAGTTCAGTGGAATTCAAGCTTGATTCTGGGAATTTAAGCTGCAGTTATTCTTGCAGGAGATCACAGAGCAGCAACATTCCCCCCATCATGTCAGCGTACCTTCAAACTGATGTAGAGGAGGCTATTTTCAGGTAAAAAGCTTCCATAGTGTTGCTTTAACACTGGCTATTGCTATTAATCTTCTAGCTCCTGAAAGCTTACAAGGACAAATAACAAGCAATGAATAAGGTTCAACTGAAATTAAACTTGTGCTAAACAAGGACTGAAAAGGCAATTAACATTAAACCCCAGGGTAGAGCAGAACAAAGTAATTAAACATCTGAATGAGGTGACGATAACTAAGTCCTGACATTTACTTTAGCACTCACAGTCGGTAGAACCTAGTAAACGGCTGCGCTGTGTGTGTTTACCACATGGCCAGACGTCCCCCAAAGAGGCAAATGTCTGACCCGCACTGAGAGGGACAGCGTTCATTCAGTTCACAGGAGACAGAACAGAGCTGTTCCCCTGAGAAATAACTAATCTCATCCCGTCATTGTGTTGAAGCCTCTGAGGCTATTTCAAGCCTCTGGCCTCCTGTCTGTCCCTGCCGTGCGCCTCTGCAGACACGGGCTGTCAGAGTTTGTCCATCTTACGGATGGAGGTGCTGGGGAGAGAACGGAGCAGGTGTGGTTGCGGAGGAGGGCGGCTGGAGGTCCACATCGCTACGGGAACGGGACTGTTTGGCCCGGGAAGAGCCGCGGCGACGAGATGAGTGCCGGTCCACGCGGGCACTTTCGCTACGACCCACTTTCCTACTGCAAGGAGGGAAGGTGGGAGAGGATGGTGGGGGTGGGGGATAGAAAACAGAAGATATGGACAGACGGATACGGACAAAGAAAAAGGGGACCAAGAGGAGACAGGGAGACGAGTGTAGAGGGAATATTAATCATGAGGGCGAAGGAGAGGAAAGTAAGTTGAGGTACATCAGACAGGATCGAGCCCCAGAGGGTGGTTGTATAGGAGGAAGAAGGAAAAATCACATAAACAAAAGATAAAAAGAGACAAAATGAGTGGCAGGCAAATATGCATGGAATCTGTCATGCATATATTAGTTGAAACACAGAGAGCATAATACAGAGTGTGCTTCATGTGTAGATACAGGAGCTACTGGGAGCCACAACACAACTGATGGTACAACAACATGATGGTAAGAGGGCCCTGCATTGCGTCTACACTGGAACCAAAAGGAACCTGAGTATTGAATGAAATAACATCTCCATGTCAACACAACATGCATCCACATCCACCAGAGACTGACGTCAACACATCGAGCTACATCTGACTCCTTCACAAGCATGTTCAAATACTTAGCCAGGCAGTGGTGCGTGTGCGTGTGTGTGTGTGTGTGTGTGTGTGTGTGTGTGCGTTATGTCTGGATCAGTCTAAGGCCTGAAGCATGTCCATGACCGTGTCAAGGCGCAGACACCCACCTTGTCTTCCGTCTGCAAAAACATGGGGACACCACATTGTTACACACCCACCTTCAAGCAACTACTGTAAAGCCAGAGCAACAACGACACCAAAGCAAATGCACCCCCCCCCCACACACACATGATCTAAAAACCGCTGTCTGGGTAAAAACGATGCCAAAGCCCCTGACACAACACGGAACTGCACACACACGCTGGAGACAAGCGGGACAAAGGACGGGCCCTGGCCAAAACAGATGCAGACACCTTAACAAAGCACAAGGGACGACAACAAAATCTGTTAATATGTAATGGAATAAACTATTAATGAACTAAATAACGAATGAGTAGATCGCAGAGATAAAACCTCTGCTCAGTTATATTTTAAAAGCACTACGCAAAACGTTTGGCATCTTATAATCAGTGATGTGTAACCAAAACTACAAATGTCTACATATATATATATAAGCAGTGTTCCCAATATCCCATACAAAACACACAGGAACTGCACAGAATGCAACAGAAAGTGAACATGAGGAGACGGACAGGAAGGTGTTAGGAGGAGAGTGCACGTGCCTTTGTGAGGGAGACAGAGGAGGAAAGGCCATGAGGGAGAGGGAAGGCAAGGGCTGGAGGGGAAGACCGGACCGAGGTCGCCTGGGGAGAGTCCTCCTCACAGCTGCAGGCTCTGTTAGCTAGCGAGCAACGGGCAGCGAGACAAAGCACGAGGCGGGGACAGACCGCTGGGGAAGCTTTACCACGCTCCCTCAGCCTGAGCACTTCACACACGTTTAGCTTCCTCGATTCCCCTCAGCTGCTGGCTCTCTACACTGAGCCCCTCCCATACAATCTAATTATGATCTGATTACACCCTCTAATCCTGTAATTGCTTATAATCTCTGACTGAGTCACTGCACCGTGGTTATAGTGTGACACGCTACACGCTGCTCTCTTTATCACCGCCCCCCTCACCTGTCTTTCTCCACAGTCTCCTCCGTGGGAGTGTCGCTGGGGGAGACAGGCTCCCCGACTGTCAACACACCCCCGGGTCCGATGGGGCACAGCTCCGACCCTGAAGGGGGACCCGTCAGAGGCAGAGGCTCCAGGCCTGAAGGATTAGAAAGGGATAACGAGAGCAGATGAGGGGTTATGTACTGTAATTATGTGGTGCTTCCATCCAGTAAATGAGCAACTATGCAATATATATCTCTTCAACAGTAGCGCATTGATTAAGTTCATCTGTTTTTAAAAGGTATTCACACAAGGGGGACTCATTTATATCATATAAAACTATTGACCTTCTCATCTCAAATGCTGATACAACAATGATAAACAAATACATTTTTTAAAAGCAGCCACTATCCATGTCTCCTGTTTTTACATATATACTTTATATATTGTTAAACAATTCCTGTATTTACTGCCATCTGTATACAGAAACTTCATTAAATACCAAGTTAAACTCCCAGTAACAGTACAGACAATACTTGAGCACAGAGACACTCGTGCCTTCGCTGTGTGTAGACTCCGGGCTGTTGGCGATGCTAACGTTGTTGCCCGAGCCGTCACAGAGTTCGATCCCTGGTACAGACGCGTTGCTCCCAATAGAGCTCGGCTTCCTGCTGGGGAGGGAGACTGCAGCCTCAGTCACGGAGCCTCTGCCCGGAGCTGGACCCTTGCGCTCTGGATTCACTTTATCCTTTTCCACTGCAGAAGATGGAGAGAAAGATGAGGTTTTTAAAAAAGCAGCTGACGACGCAGAGTGAGCGAGTGACGGAGACTGAGTGACACGGACAAGCAGACGAGATGAGTAGGATGCAATCAGGGCCTCTGCAGTGAACAGGTTAGTTTGGAACGAGGCAACAATCACAACCGGTGCATTCATTTCATGTGCAGTGAGTCTTGATGCTGATTCTAAACTGCAGTTCATTCTTCAAACAACCACAACGGAAACTAGAATCAACTTAGCAGTGCCCCTCCCACATCCCCTCCCAGTCTGGCCTGGGACATGCACACATGCTTGTGGGTTGATTAGTATGGATGTGACCGGTCTACAGGTGAGAGAGAGGGTGGCAACGCTGGGCGATTTGTACCTTCAGCCTCCATTTTAGGTTTGACCTCAGCTGTAACAGGAAAAGAGGGCAGGACACAGTGTTCTCATCTCCAGATCTTTACAGACATGTAATGATACTTCACAGTACTTATATTGAAATGTCACAATCGCACATGATCACCAGTATCTGGGTCATGGCCTGCATGCATATTCAGATCATAACTTATTTTTAAAAAACAGTCAGAATTGGTGGGAGGTAAAAACGTGAAGTCCAATACATACTGTTGCCTGCAATCCAGCTGGGGATGCCAGGAAACCCCCCCCTCGGCTTGCCCTTTGTGGACTCATCCTTCTTGTTCTGCAAAGAACGAGTGAATGAGACAGAAAATTAAAAAGACGCGTATGGGCTGCAAAAAAAATACAACGACTACCGTGAAAAGATTTATCAAGAGCTCAGTGTGCTGCGTTAATTGAGCCGCCTGATCACCGTTCCATTCATTCATTGGCTTCAACCAACAGGAGGAAGGGGGTGTTTACCTTCACCAGCTGCCTCCTGAAGAAGCCTCCTCTGGACTTCTTACTGTCGACGGCTCTGGTTTTAACCCCAAGGTGCTTCATGTAGAAGGCGACCGCTGAGAAGATGGATTGGCTGCGGCAGGAGTTGGAGTAATGGCTTCATTAATGATAACTGATAGCGTTTGTTGGGCTAGAGCCCGTTTGTTTAGCACGCTCTTTCAGTAATACATCAAAGCAAAATCAATGTTTTCAATGTTGTGTTCTTTGATGTCACAGATGCTGAGACAAAGCAAATATGCGTGACGTGAGGATAGAAAGGAGGATGGACAGCGAAGGAGGGGAAAAGGGAGGAGGAGTTTGAAAAGTGGGGTGTGGGGGGGGAGAGAAATATAAAGGAGGAGTTGAGGAGAAATATGAGAATCTAGGAGGAGCCTCTGGGGATGTGCATTGCAACAGAAGTGTCTTATCACCCGTCGCAGTTACACAGCGCTCAGTGGCAATCCGACGAAGATTCAACTGAAAGAAGCTGAAACAAAGACGAGTGTGACAACACCCAAGGGACAGATGACAGCATTAAATGATTCATGTGCAAAGATAACGTCAGTCACTTTGAGAGCGACTGCTCTGGAATGGAGGGGCACCTTCTTTTTCTAATCAGCTCAGACCAGATCTATACACGAAAGAAATGCTGTGCTGAACTTTGGATGCAGTGAAAACTGCAAAAAAAAAAAAAAACAACTTTGTGGTGTGACCACACCCGAGCAGAGAGGAAGCCTGCAGAGACCAAATGAGCTCATGTGCACACACCCGTTTAAACGGAACACTGATGCAAATAAACTCCATAAAAAACACTGCACTCACCATTTCTCCTCATCCGAGACGATCGTTGGTCTGAAAGAGAAGAGACAGGTGTGAGTGCTGCTGCTCCTGCAGACATTATGAAGCAGCATCAAGCTCACCTCTTCCTCTTCAGCAGCATTTTTCCTTTCTCTTGCGCGACTGATCGTTAGCTGTGTTTTGGGCCGGTGGAACCTGTAGCGGCTAAGCCTTTTCTGATCCAACTCAAAGCTGACTGTAATGTTGTTGTGTTCAGAGCAGATGCTATTGAACATATTCTAAAAAAAAAAAAAAGAAAGTGCGAAATAAAAGAATAAAACCAAAAAAAAGATCAAAATAGTGTGAGATGCATCAAAAGCTGCACCTCTGCTCACTCTAAAATAAAAAAAACAACTTGCACTCTTGAAGATTTGCTTCAACCTCAAGTCTCCAGTCTGGCTGCTCTGGTACTCTGTCTGCAGAGGGAAACCAAACACGCTCCAGCGCAGCGGAAATGTCTATTTAACCATGTTTTTGTCTGATGCAACATGCAGGCAAGACTGTAGAAATAGGATACTCGTGTTTTGTTATGAACATAAAGGGTGGGAGGGGTTTTCCCAAGGATTTCCCAGCGTTGGCCAATCAAATGGTGCGATGGCCTTGTTCTCGCCTGCAGAGAGGCCAATGAGGGGCAGGCGGGGGCGAGGTCACTGTGTTGTGGTCTGGTGAGGATGGGGGTGCTGTGGGGGCGACCGGGTGCAAGAGTGTGGGAGCGAGGGGAATAGAGAGATGATTGTCGGGGGTGAATGAATGGAGCGGGCTGAATGAAACGCCTGTTCGACGGCGATAAAGATGGTTCTGTGCGATGGAGTCAAAGGCTGAATTACAGTGTCTTTAATGAAGTCGGCCTTGTGGACTTTTTGTGTCTTTTACAACTGACAGCGTGATTATCTCCAGAGGACGAGTGCTGCTTGAGCGCAGCGCACCTCCTCTCTTTCCGCTCACTTCTGACAAGATGAAGTCAGACAGCGCTGTGCCCTCCCTCCCTGGCCTCCTCTGCCGCCCTGTCTCACTCGCCTCCTGTTGAGGATAACACAGCGCCGTTGCCACGGGGTCAAGGATAGATTAACTTTCCCCCAGATCTCTCGCTTTCTCTCTTTAACTGTGTCCAGGGCAGGAACTAGCCAGCCTCGATAACCCTCTGGCCCTTTCTCTCCCCTCCACCCTTCCCTCCTCCCTCTGGTTGGCAGAATGTCAGGGGAGAGCCTTCCTGCCAGCGTGGCACTACTGACTCCATCTTTTCCTCTCAGCCTCTTCATTTCCTTCGTGCTCCATTCTGCTCTCTCCCAATCATTCTGGCTCTGTAGTCCACTGAGCCCGATTCTCTCCATCTCCTGCTGTACGTGCCTCTGCTTCTGTAATGCATTGCTTCTGTTTATGGCTGATATCGACTGTGCCGAAACAATTGCCAACTTTAGAGGGAAGGTCTGATTGTAAACTAATTTGACTGACCAGTCAAAAGCATGCAGCGGCCGGCCGGGGGAAAACTATTTTCCGCTGTGCAACCACTGTTTTCAAAGTTGTCATGACAGCTGTGTTGTTGTTTTGTCAAAACTGCAGTTTCTTCAGTGACTTATTCACAGATTTTAGGAAATACAAGAGGAGTGTACAAAACTGATTTCTAGCTCCAAGTTTAGCTCCACTGGATCCAAAGCTCTAAAATCTGGATTCTGGATGTTGGTTAACTTTGAGAGAGTCTTGGATCGGTGAGGTTATACTTCAAGCCAAATTCATCTGATTCATACTGTGATTTGGATCACTGCATTTAAAATATTTCATCTTTTAGCAGTTTAAGTGATTTTTTATATGTGCACCAATAATTTAACACACAGTGTCCATGTCAACTTCAGGGACCAACACTCACTGTGTCTCAGACATCTTGTCCAGCAGGTTCTCCGCCACAGACTTCTCCTTCATCTCAGTGGGAATGCGGTCAGTGGGATAGTGGCTCTCCACATCCTTCAGCTCGTCCTCGTTGGGGGTCATACCCATCATCCTCTTCTGCCTGTGCAGCCCACAGCAGAAAGAGGCAAACGTTGGACACGTTAAATAAGAGAGACAGAATAAAGGCGAGTACAGCCGCGCACCTGAAGTCGTCCAGCTGTGTGGCCACTTCAGCCACCTGTGCGCTCTGGACCTCCTGAGCGTAGCGTCTCTGGGTCTCCTCGGGGAGCAGATCTGGACGAGTCCGGTCTGAGACAGGGAGGTGAGTGGGGAGACTGATGCTGATATGGAGGAGGATATATATAACACAAGCTTTTAAACAATATACAACTGAAAAATCACTTACCCAAGTCATAGGATAAAGAGGCTGGGACTGACACTCGAAGAATCTGTAATGTGGAGCACATACACAGGAACATTACATGTTGATGGATATCAGGGGTTTAGGGTTTCTTTCTTTGTTTTGTGGGGACTGAGGAAATAAAACTGTGCAGTAATGAGAAGCCCTGCAAATGGATGCAGTAGCTAAATATCACCACCAGGGGTCATTTGAACACTAGAAATGAAATTTAATCGGGGAAAAAAACAACAGAAATAACAGATACTCCAAATGGGAGATGCAGATTTCTGTCACTGACATGAAAATAACCACAAGGGCTGACTTTAAGTCAACGGGTTTACAGAGGGGATGGTCTTAAAAAAAAAAGAGAAGACAGAGGCCAAGTGAGGATGATTCCTCCTGAAGGGCTTTCCCACGATCCTGACAGGAAGCTGCGAGGTCGTGCCGAGACAGACGGGGAGAGAGAGCTGCACAAGCTCTGACGAGGAAGCAGGGAAGATGGCCAGGTGTGCAACAGGCGGGGATAAAGCTCTCACACACTCCTGACAAACATAACCTTCTCTATTACACCTCAGATTCCCATGCTCACTTTTTTTTGATGGCTCAAAAAGCAGTGTGGCGTGGTACTTACTGCACCCTTGTCCAAGAAGCTGTTGTAGAACTCCACAAATTGCTTCTTGGTCTCTTTGGCACTGAGGGACTTGAAGAGTTCGGCATGGAGGTAACAGAGCTGGGAGAGCAGACAGAAATCGTTGCTAGTTTGGCACAAACTCATTGGGAATATTAGTGTCATGTGTCCTTTACAAATCCAGCTGCATGTCAGGATCGATCCAAACTCAAATGTGATGTCATCAGGCTTTAATTCCTCATGTCTGGCAGGTGAACGACTGAAGTGAGGCACTTCACATTCAGAGGTAAATTAGCTGACTGGTCATGGGTAAATGTTTGGACGAGGCTGTGATGATTCCCTGTACATCATGACTCAGCTGCTGTTTACACTGGGACTTCTCCAGAACCAGTCTGGCTGCTTGTCTCACTCTAATGGCTCGTTGCTGACCAGCCAGCTGACCAAGCTGTGCTTGCACGGGATCACACACGAAGCAATGCAGACAAGATTTAGGTTGTAATGACTCAATTAATTTTGCTTGAAAATGCTGCAAGCCAATTAGAGTTTATTGGATGAAATATCAATAAGTAAAGGCGTCACTGAGTACTAGCGGCACCTTTACTGTCCATTAATGGCCACATTCAACAGTGTGGTCATCTTTCTGTAGAGCTGCAACTCATTCATTAATTCATTAGTATTGCATTCATATTCCCACAACCTCAAGACTGACACTGTGCAGCCAACTCGGCTGAACTGTAGTGACGCTCTACCACACAAAGATAAAACACACAGGAGGTGTCATTCTCACCACGGGAGCAGGGTCAAACTGCAGAAACACATGTTGTAAGAAGACCAGCAGGTGTGTCGGCCGGTCCTTCAACAGCTCTATGCTGTTAAAGTGCGTACACCTATCATTCCTCACCTGAGAGAGGCAGAGAGAGAGAGAGTGAAAGGAGGCACGCAAAACAATGATTATGAGAGATGATAATAAAATGACATTCAGCTGCTGCGAGTCAGGTTTTATTTCACTCACTTCATTCAGATCATGCTCAAAATCCTCATCTTCAGCCCCGATGATGCTCATGGCTGCGTTAGAGCACTGAGCCCTAAACACACCCTGTCATGGAGGAGAGAGAGAGATGGAGGAAGGAAAACACAATTAGCAAACATACTGTAAGACACTTTGTCCTGGCAGCATCTGTCTTTGACGCCCTGATCCCCTGCTGATTACAGTTAGGGTGAATGAATGGAGCGGGAACTTTCAAAGTAAAAAAAAAAAAATAACATCAAGAAGGGAAAGAGGGAAAATGTCCCAGCATTCAGTGCGGTTTCCAGGAGAGAGACGACTGTTTTTAATGTTTTGTTATAAAAATCCATTTAACTGTGATTAGAGAATCCATGGGCAAAGCTTAACCTCTATTCAATAAACCTGATAATCTCAGAGAATCAATTATGAAGTGACTGAGACACTGATATTAAAGCAATTAGAAAAGATAGTATATAATCCTGTGGCTTTAATTAAATGTCCTCTGTGTATTGCTGAGGCCGTCTTCCCTGAGGCAGGACTAAAACATTCAGTTCAGGTGTTGAAAAAAAATGATTTAACGAGTTACATGCACTGGAAATTCTCTCTGAAGTTTATCCAAACTTTCGCGGTTGAAATTATTTGTCAGACAAGTGTTTGGCCCAGAGGAACCAGGTCTAATGGATCTGAAATAATAAAAAAAGGTTTATTCCTTTGAAATCCATGAGAAGAAAAAGCATCGGAACAGGTGACTAACCCATTCCCACCCTTCACACCCCTCACACCACTTCCCCTGCACGCAAACACGCCCCAAAAAACACAAACAACACATTGCCCCTGTAAGGAGGCCACTGAAAGCCGCAGACCCAGAGCCGCCACCGGGGAACACCCTAACACACACACACATCAAAAAAAACAACCGCGAGACTGTACAACCTTCACCATTGCCCATTGTGTGTGTGTGCGTGTGTGTGCGCAGAGGGCAATGAGCCAATGAAGTGTGAGGTGACTCAAAGTACTGAGAGGAAGAACTGTCACTGTGGAAAGAAAAGCCCTGACAAGACTCCTTGAATCCTTGAACTGTGTCTCCTGCTGTCGTCGTGAGGTGAAGTGATTTCCACTGAGGCCCTGAAAAACAGGAACAACCTGTCTGACAATATCTGCTCAGCTGAGAATCTGATCATATGTTTGCCAGATCTCAGTTCATTCTAATTCCATCCAGTCGTTTTCACCTGATCTGAGACCTGTCTGGATTTGTTTGGTATTGTACTATTCTTGTCGTCTCGTGTTTTACAGTTTCTGCTGTTTTGCAGGTTTCATTATATGAGGATAACAAATTCTGATTGGACAAAAAAATCAGTTAAGAATCGCTGTTACATTTGAACAATCTGTAGATAAAACTATTCAAACTTGATTTTGTTCATCTGTGCAAGGTTACACAACAGGTCCAATTAGGGCGATTACGTGCGGTGTGTGTGTGCAAGCCACAAATCAGCTGGTGGTTAGGGTTTATGAGAGAATGTGACTAAAGTGGCTGTGTCCACAACCACCATGGATTCACACACAGGCTGAGAACAGTGTGTGTGTGTATACAGTGGTAAGCAAGAATGCTTTGAGGTCAAGGTAAGTTTTTGTACAGAGACCAGAGAGGAACAGAGCTGTTAGTCAGAGAGAGAGAGAGAACAGAGAAAGAGATGCAGAGAGAATGAGTTCATTCATGGATTCATGGTCGTATCCAGTGGGCTGCAGGGTTAAGAAAGGCCAGCGATAGAGCAACATGCGTGGGAGGGGTTAGCTAAACAGAGAGACACAGCACTGTCAGGGCCGTGAATGCACATCTGCATACACACACACACACACACACACACACACAGCCTCCTCAGACTTTACCCAAGTGTCCAACACCACCAAGACCATGACACTTTACCATAACAACCACAGCGATCCGCTGCCAAGGCAAACATGGCTAAGTGCTGGTGGAACGATAAAATGCTTTCACTGTTACAGCTCAGGTTTAACGACGTGGATCAGGCGTCCTGCACCATGTCCATCACTCATTACAGGGTCGGTCTGTAGAGTCTCATGGACTGGACACAACTATGCACGTGACTGTCCCCAAAAGGTTTTTATCGTACCCTGGTGGTTGGCCGTAGTAGAGGTCTTAACCCAACCTCTGTGCATGTTAGTGGATGGGACATGGACCCAAGCTAAAATGAAATGTTCCTTTTATCGCCTGTAGATTTGGTTGGTTCTCCTCACACAGATCAGGTTAAAATTTGATCTAGTTGTCTATTTGATGCATTAAAAGTGGGGGAAACCGAGAATGACATTTGAGACTTAACTGTGACGTCGCATAAAGTCCAAATTTACTGAGGTAAAACCAAGGAAATGTGTTAATTACTGGCGTTTTCTGATAAACTAAAAGTGAGCATGTCGCATAAAGTCCAAATTTACTGAGGTAAAACCAAGGAAATGTGTTAATTACTGGCGTTTTCTGATAAACTAAAAGTGAGCATGTCAACACTGGACGGCTCAGGTAGCTGACCTAGCTTCTGAAACCTTGAGGAAAGCAGAGTCCTTTTCAAAACACTGCTGCTTCCTCCTGCGCCGAGATCGCAGCCTCCTCGTTACAGGAGATGCTGAAGCCAGCCCCCTGTTATTGTTATGACTCGGCCCATGTCGGAGAAACTGCAACACAGGTTCAGACCCCGAGACATAAATTGAAGCAGGCAGGGGGAAGCTAATTGCGGTTCGGAGGCAGGGAAGGTCAGCGGCACTCTGAAATTTAAAGAGCAGACGATTGTGGAGGCCGGTGGGAGTCTCCTCTGCCCAGGAGGAGCCGGCCGGTGCATTCCAGCATATGGCACGGTGCAGACAACAGATGGAGGCAGTCTGTGAGTCGTAACCAGACTCTCTTCCCTTCACCTTAATTAGTGCACGATCGCTGGCTTAAGCTCCGAACTATTAGGGTCCACCGGGGCTGATCCAGCTGGGCCGAGGGGGGCAGAGAAACAAATATACAGTGTTTGAACAGAGTCACATAAGTGCCGAGATCAGCTCCGGAGAGTGGGCAGCTGCCCCCCACCCACAACCCGCCAGCGCCCATCCCACCAACGCCACCCCTCCCATCACATTCCAGGACTAACTAAGTGTCAGGTGGCATCAATCTGATGATAGCCATCAAGCGTACGTGCCTTTGTGTGTGTGTGTGGGTTAAGACTGCGCACGTAAGTGGGAGGAGGCCATTCCTATGTGATTGTGGGGAGCTGCCGGTGAACGTATGTGTGTAGTGTGTGTGTGTGTGTTCTATGACAACTGGTCTTCACAGCAGCATTCCTCTTCAGCCCTGACCAGGCCTGAGGTCTGATTCCACGCAACTATAAAAACCCAGACACCTGTTTCCCCATTCAAACGCTGTAGCGGCACAGTGTAGCACTTCATATTTCCACCAGGTTACACACAGCAGCCCAACAACAACTGTTACATCATCCCACGTCCTGCGTGAAACCTTCCCACTGTTGTTTAGTGTGTGGCTGTTGAAACGAAACCACTCTGGCCAAGAACAGACGAGGAGCCAAACTGTGACCTCACCCCCCAGTGGGCATCTTCAGGGTCCATGCCGCAATTGGAGGAGGCCGCACGTGTCACTGAAGCTCCTGTGATAAAGATGCGATAGTGACTGTCAGAGGAGAACGTGGTTAGTTTGGTGGAGTTAGCATTCATGCAGGTGCTCCTCTGTGACCGTCAACACAACACAACAGTGAGAGTCCAGAGAGGTAGATCTGCACATGTGTAAATCCCAGGAAAGCCAAGAGTGACCAACAATATGAGATTTGACGCGGTGGTTTTGCAGACAAACAAAGAATTCGACACGTGATCGCATGGTCTGAGCTGCACCCCCCCTCTGCTGCCAGGAGCAGCTCATACCAGAGCTCTGAGCTGCAATGCAGTTTCTATTCCCAGGGGATTATTTCTAAGTGGAGGAAGGCTTTAATACTTCCTGAACACCTTGTTTTGTACAGGTGTTCTCTGCACATGGTGACATCACTGGTGGGTGTGGTTACAGGTGCAATAGAGGTATTATTTTTAAAGGAACAATAAAAAAACACATCAATCTAATGGTCTTATAATATTAAAGCAAATTATCTAACGAATGCGTGGACGCCGTCCTGCAGACAAACAGATGGTTAACAACCAGAGAACATGGGAAACGCCACAACTGGAGGCCTGATGACGTTAGACTGCACCAGTAGATTTGTCCATCTGGTAAACCCCCAACTGACTGAGCTGTATCACACACACACACACACACACACGTCTGAGCTCCTTTCATTCACAATAACTCGATGCACCTGGCCACAGCAGCCATTGTGTGAGCTCTCTCCTGACACGCAGCCACAGTGGGCCGTGTCCTGTCCTCTGTGTTCTGTGAGGGCAGCACCCAAAAATAGTCCGGCAGCTAATGGCTGCTGCTCGCCGTGTTTGCGCTGGTGTTTATCTGGCGCGCTCATCAGGCCTCAGCCTCATTAGCAGTGACTGGGGGGATTCCCACCAGCACCGCTGCTCCTACAGCTGCTGCTCCCTGAGGCGCCGGAGCAGAGAAGAAGAAGAAGAAAAAAAGACTGGGGGAGCAGAAGGTGGCAAATGGGGAGGCACACAGACAGGAAGTGGGTGTAATTTCCTCAGGAAACTATCAGAGCCATTTCCTGTATATGACCTATCAGATAAAACGAGGGAGAGGGAAAGAGAAAGTGAGGTTAAAAAAAAACAAAAAAGGAGGGAACGGCACAGGAGTGGGAAAGAATAAGCGCAAGCAAGTTCACCTCCCGTTTGCATCGTACCCACAGAGGGAAGTTACCTCATGTCTCAGCTCATGACCGACCAGCGGGAGATGAAACGTTGTGACGGCAGGGTGTGCAAATATCTACATTTTGATAACGTGTTTGATTTCTTTAAAATGGTTTGAAAACGGACCTGAAACTACACAGACTGCACAGATGTATATGTATATGAAAAACTTATTTTTTTTGCAATATTCTCACAAAATTTCCAAATGTTTCATCATCCTGTTGATTTTCTTTGCCTGACTTTTCCATGAGCTGCACTGCGATCGCAAACTCGGGACTGGCAAAAATGAGTGTGGCTGCAGGCACTGGCCTATATGAACCCTATAGAC
The DNA here is from genome assembly GCA_016785235.1 of Pseudorhombus dupliciocellatus. Taxonomy (NCBI): domain Eukaryota; kingdom Metazoa; phylum Chordata; class Actinopteri; order Pleuronectiformes; family Paralichthyidae; genus Pseudorhombus; species Pseudorhombus dupliciocellatus. Next base: position 123,041 of record JAFBJW010000176.1, read on the forward strand.
TAAACAGAGGGGGGGGAAAACGAGGAGGAGGAGGTGGAAGGGAAAAATTAAAAGAGCGGACTCACTGCAGCAGGAAATTGAAGAACAAGGCAGCAACAGTGGAAAGAAAGAAGAAAAAACAGGCCATGGAAAAAGAGCGAGAGACTCTGAAAGGTCTCACAAGCACATAAGCAACCAACGGGCGTCCGAGCACCGAGCTTCACCCGAGAGCTTACGACTATCTTAAAAACAGGCCGATGCAGAATCGATGGCCTCAACCTTGGCCAAATGGTTGTGGCTGCAGCAGGAGGGTTTAGCAGTGAGCTAGCACGTCAGTGAAAACACACACAGAGGAATCGACTGGGGAGCGTGTACGTGAGTGGATGGTGTTACTGGATTCAGCTTGTGACCAAAAGCCTGGAACAAAGAGTTAAAAGTAAACCATGTGGGTATGAACCAGATGTCATGGAGCTGCAGTTTGGGAAGTGATGTAATCGAGTGTTTTGGCACTTGAGCCATCGCGGCGACAGAAAGCCAGGACACGTCAACCTCTGCTGCCTCCCTTTTGGCCACGTTTTAAAATCTGTCACTTCCTGGTGCACCGATTTACTTAACGAACACCACGGCTACTTCCAGACTTCCAGAGTTTTCATTGCTATGTTTAAGATTCTGACATCCACACTGGACTGTGGCTCCGTCTGCAGTTTTCTGTCTGAACCTGACGGAGGGAAAACTAACTGATTCTGGCCTGAACATGACAAATATTCTGGGTTTTGTGACTGAACCAAACCAGAAAACAATGTTTTCTGTAATTACAGGACCTTGCAGTGTAAAAAAAAAAAAGAGAAGAACAGGAAACTGAATAGCAGCTCAACATTTATCAGCACGGCCAAACACCCAACAGCCTCATGCACACGCGAGTCCACACTACCCTAGTGCTACAGGACTAAAACAGAGAACTTTGGAAATGCTTCTTGCATCATTTTCATTTGAAAACCCTGCTGCCTTCATGCAGCTGAAACAATGACACAGTGGCCCACATCCGTTTCCTGATTCAGTCTCGTCAGCCGTGACCTAACGACCAGTGTTTGGATCCAAAACACTGCTCACACTTCACAAATGACCCCTTTAGAAGTAGAAGATCAAACAGAACAAGCATCTTGGATTAACAGAAACCAGCTGGACTGTGACTAAAACTCTGATCAACTCAACAGGGAGAAGAAGTTGACGCAACAATGGGGCAGATTGTCTGTCTGATAATTCAATCAGACCAAAGGGCAGCAGAACACTCGGTGCTTCTTTTAGGACAAAATACCTCCAGAAATCTTGTCACTGTACTGGCAGTAAGAACACAGAACAAGCCAGGGTACGCCGATGACAGCACGCCACGGCAAAGTCGACAAGAGGAAGTGACATCAGCGCGACTGGCTGATCTGAATGATACTCTCCTTGTTTCCACTGCGATAGCCTCCCTTCTTTCTGTGGGTTAAATACCTCGATATCGAGTTTTTCTTTCTCTTTACCTCCCTTCTTCTTCTTCTCCTCCACCTTCAGCCTAAAGCAGTCCGTTGTACAATCGCTCTAAGACAGCCGGTGCTTTCATGGCCGACAGACAAGGGACAATTATGTAATTTAACGACCATTACGTAGCAGCTAAAAAAGGATTATGGCCAACACGGGCAGCCTTTTCATTGCTACACAGGACCTGACGTTACACGTTGGGCTTTTACTTCTACACGTTTGAAAAGGAACCACTCTGTGAACTCTTGCTGGGTTTGAGAGTATCAGAATCGTTGACCTCTTCTCGAGGTTTTTAATGATGCTGAACAGGCCCGCCCCCGAACAATCCCGTCTAAGTCTCTACGAGAGTCTGTTGAGATTTTAATGGTGATGTAAAACAAGGTATCTCAAACTACCGCTCAGCCTCCTCCCTTCCCTTCATTTTCTCGCTTTCCCTTGGAGCCAAAGTTCACTTCACTCCCCTGCTCTGACAAGCCCACCCCCCACCATCCTCGCACTCTCCCCGTGTCCCCATATAGAGGTCACAGGCTTCATGGAAACTGGGGCCAATCGACTGGCATGGATTGGCAGTTCAGAGTAAACCTCGAGCTTGGCCTAACTGCTTCCATGTGTGTGTGTGTGTGTGCGTGTGTGTAGTGCAGTATTTGCTGAGGCTAAACGCAGAAACCTCTGACCAGCATTTGTGACAAAAACTGCGCCTCATTCATTCGTAATTATGTTTGCGTGTCCCGGGTTCATTTGCATCTTAAACTCAAAGCGAGACAACACAGAAGCAGCGGTGCCCAGACACACGCTGGAATATTTCTGGAGGGAACTGAGACTGGCCAAAATCAAAGCTGAGGCAAACGGTGCCAAAAATGCCTTTGTACTCGCACACAAGCTCACCTTGGTTCACGATGCGGACCTCATGCCAATGCTGTGCGATCCAGATACGCAACGCGCTCTCCTTCTTTCTCAGGACAGATTAATAAGGCTTACAGGGATAAGTCAATATTTATTCAAGACTGTTGTAATGACCATAATGAGCACAGTGTTTGAACTCCAATTTAAATGCATGTGGACAAAGAAATGCCTGATGAACACAAAAGATAAGTCACAGAACCCGATGGCTCTCATGTCTGCAGCTGACCTCATACTTCTATAAGATTCAGACATTTAATCACAAAGACTAAAACATGTTAAACATAAATTCTATTTTTGAAGAAGAATAGTGAGGCAGACTCATTATAATAAAGTATCTCTCCTTTCTCGTCTCGTTCTATTGAATAAATAACTGTTTATGTTAATTCAAGACTTCAAAAAATACAAAGATGGAGCCAATGAAGTTGGCTATTAGTGTTTAAAAAAAACCCAAACAACTGTAGTAATTTGAAAAATGATCAATAAATGATCGAGTAAGTGCCATCAGATTCTAGTAGATCTGCATTGCCACTAAGCCTCTTGAATATCTCCCAACTAAAACGTGTACACTGGAGGCCAGGCAGGAAAAGTCCTCAGAAACTGCAGAGCCTCTCACCGGGACGTTTGCATCCCCACGGAGCATCTGTGGAGTTGAGTGCATGTCTGAAAGCTGTTGCACAGTCCGCCTCTCGCCCCACAACACCCACAATCTTTCACTCCTCAAAAGTAAACATGTATGAGGTCCTGTCTCGCTTTTTCCACTCTGACCCTCAAATGAAAGGGCTCATTCTCTGTTCTCTGCCTCGCTCACACACACACACACACACACACACACATCAGCCTGCCAGTCGTCCCTCTGACTCACACTTGGACAGATGGATGCAGCTCTTTCCACTTTCGTGCTTTCTTCAGAGTGAGCTGCAGCACACACGTACATGCAGCGCTGGAACAGAATCCTCTTATCGAGGCCCGGTCCAGAGCTGGTATTAACATTAATCTTGAGGGGCTCTGATCTCAACTGGACCACTAGTGCGAAGATAAACTACAGATGTGAGAGCGATCCGATCAGTCGCACCTTTCAGAGGTGGTCTGGGGACACAAGTGGACACACTGGTTGACCAGTGGCAGCATAACTGCATCCAGAGCCACAGCTGGTGTCTTCTGGCTCCCTACAAGTTCATAATGAAATGAGAAACCTTCCGCTCTGAACAAGGATGTGAAAATGTATTTGCATTTACAGCGAGGAAATGAGATCCAATAACTGACGTGTTCACAAAGATGAATCCTTGTGTCAAGTGTGAACTGTCACACACACTTGCGATGGTGATCCACAATAAGGGCAGGCATGCACAGAGCCAGAGTGAGAGTGGGAGAACAGACTGATGGACACGTTCTGGGGGAATGTCCCCACTTCACATGTAGGACTCTCCCACCCTGTGAGGCAGAGGGATGACAGACAGCATCTCTAATGTTTCATTAGGCAGCAACATACAGCACTGATATACATCCTCATCCCAGCCCACAGGAGTGCCCCAAGGCTCGGGCTGGGCCCCTTCTCTTTCTCATGTAAACCCCTTCCTTGAGTCATATCACTGCTATGCTGATGACACCAAACTAGGCCTGTCACTGCTGCCAGATAATCCCACAGTCTCTGACATGTGCACGGATGAGGAAACACCACCTGCAGCTGAAGCTCTCTGCAACTCAACACTTTTCATTCCAACCAACCAGTCGCTGTGGCATGACATCAAGCACATCGAGATCACGCTTCCTCCCAAATTCAAGTCAGTTAGGTTTCCCTCCAGAGACCTCTGGGTCTCTACCTGTGCATCAAAATAATTACGACACTTAATTAGTTCAAATATTTCAATGCTGGCATTCATCATTACACGTCTATAGGAACTTCAGCCTCCTTTATACACAGCCCTTGAAAACATTCTAATGTTCTCCAGATGGATGAGCAGGCCACTATAGCTGCAAGATTAACTTTAAAATCACTGTCATGTGGTCGGGCTGATCAGAAGACATGTACAACCAATGGACAGAAATTAACCGACGAAAACAATAAACAGCGTTTTGTCTCGAGCTGTCGGTTCATTCAAGGGCAGAACAAGTCGGTACAGATCAGCGCCGTGGGAGTCTGCTACATTCTTAAAGGGGTATTCCACCAATTCTACACATATAGGTCAGTCGTGTCTTCTGTGGTTCTGGAGGAAACATCTCACAGGCTGAGCAAACCCTGGTGATGTCATCAGGGTTATCTCTCGTCTCGGGCTCAGATTTATAACAGGAAACCAACGTGTGTGTGTGTGTGTGTGGGGTGTTCAACTACTCAAGGGAAATGTGGGATCAGGTGATGTCGGAGCATTACTCATATCACAAATGTCTCAACTTTTTATTTTTATTTTGTCTGTTCAACAACTTCCTTTCAGAGTGATGCGTCACAAAAGTCGTTCTTGCACTATTATTATGGTGCAATAAAGCTAATATAGCCTGTGGACTGCACTGTGTCTCAGACCCCTCTGTATTTACCATACAGTACACGTGATGTACTGTACTCTCTAGTACAGTCACCACCCCTCATTGAGACAACAAGCACATTACATCAAAACAACGATGAGCCCCGTCTGTGTTCCTAAATTTAGTTCTTGCTGCACAGTGAACTGATAAAGACTGAGCTGCTACAGTCTTAGCATTGTTGAGTCATGACGGTGAAATGGTGATCATTTTGTGCATTTCCTGTGCATTTCCTGTGCATTTCCTACAGCGACATGACAGACAGAAAATGGCCGGCTGACTCTGGCGTGTTTTGGAACTGTAGCGTCTGTTTATTCGGTTGTCTGTTGTGCAAAAAGGGCTTTCTGACCTCAGTGTGACCACAGCCGAAGAATTCAGAGATAAAACAACCAGCAGGAGGTGGAATTGATCGACGACCCAGTAAATATTGAACAAATCAATCAGCAAGTTGTTTTAGAACGTAGGACAAATGGTGAATAAGCCTCCCCATTCCAGCGTGCACCTTAGAATCATCAAGTGTTTTGGCCACGTGATCAGAACGCAGGTTGAACTGGACGGAATTCTGATGAATCTGCAGGTTCTGCATCAGTAGATTTTCCTGTAAACTGCAGGAGACAGCCCAGCCCAGTCTGTCTCTCATTATCGGCCGTCAATCTAACTGCACCCACAGAATACTTTTAAAGTTCAATCCTGACATTAATAAATTATTAGCTTGCCTTTAAAACAGCTCCAGAAACTTAGGACCCCCCACCCCCACCTGGCTGTTCCACTGCGGGTGCCATTATCTCTCAATCCAGCTGTTGGTTATCTCTCACCATCAATGCCCGTTTCACCTCGCTGTGGCACTGACGGGGTTCATGAGAGACGGAGGACGCGGGTGAGTTTTAGCAGCCCCGTGACAACGGAGAGGGTGAGGGACAGTGAGGGAGAGAGCGGCACAGCACCTCACATTAAATAGCCGACATTCCTTTAAGAGGAAGAGAAGTTAGCCTTTGGGCTCCAGACAAGCCTGCACTTGCAAAACGTGGAGAGAGAGAGAGAGAGAGAGGACAAGTGCAGTGCTTGCTAGTCGAGCAGATCGTAGCAGGAAGTGGCACGGCTGCTTCACATGGGGCCTCTGGGGTGCAGCAGCTGGCTGCGTCCGCGTTACACTTTCCCAAAAAAAACACTTGCAGTGCCCTTCACAGCGACCCCCCCCCCCCCCCCCCCCCCCCCACCGCACCCCCCCCCCCCCCCCCCCTGCACAGCACTGTCTGACGATCTCTGTCACTGAGACCATGATTAGTGTTCAGTGTTGGCAAACTTTAGACCAGGGTAAAAGAAAATGTTGTTTAAGGTTTAATTAATAAAAACATGGCCGCCCTGAACTCGTGCTGCACAGGAAGCGCTCTCTGTTTCACAAGGCCGAGCTCATCATGGATGATCAATGATAATGCAGACGCTAATTATCGAGCGCTGTCTATGCCGACCCCTGCTCTACATTTTCTATATGGGATGATGTGATGGGGGGGGGTCACTGGTCACTCACGAGCAAGAACAATTATTTTCCAGGCTTTTTCTGAAGTAAACAATGAGCCAGGAACATTAACACAATATATTCAACAATCCGAGGCGTTGCTCAAAGCTATAGAGCGTTAGCAACCAGTCTCTTCATTGTCAACATCACTATTGCATATATTTGGCCCCTTGGTGTGAACTGTGGCCCCTTAATAAAAAATAAAACTATAGTGATAACACAGCAATGAGTTACAAGTTAAAGTTGATCGATTTCAGACGAGTAAATATTTTTGATCTTTGGTCATGATTGTTCATGTTGACGTTTCTGTCTTCTGTGCGGCTGAATGGCTCACGTGCACTTGTGTTGACTGCACACACACAGTTTACACTATAGATTGGTTCCATTCCATCTCCATTGATCACATGTCCTTACATTTAAGTTGCTTATCTGTTATTTCACCTCCTCTTTGCTCTTATCTTATCTGTGGCTGATCTCGATACAACTGGAGCCGTAAAGTGTGGCCCTCTTTCACGTCGAGCAGAAACAACAGGAGAGGAAACAGAGGAGAGGGTAACCTGTTGTTCCAAATAAAACCAACCAACAGAGACATGAAGGAACGGAATATTAGTGTTGTTGCTCTGTCTCTGTGTCTCCTCACAAAGACCCTGCAGCCAGGGAGAAGACTCACTCACAAGGTCACCACCAGACACTGGCTGCACTGCGTCAAGTCGCTTCGGGAATGAGAAAGTTATTTGGAGTTTGGGGATGAGAGCAAAACCGAAAAGGCGTTAAAAAAGAAAAAAGAAAGAAAAAAGTAAGCACGGGACCAAACGTGCGGGACACCTGAGGTTGTCTTACCCGATGAACCGCTCCAGACCCCGGGTTCAAACTTCCACACGGAGCCCTCGGCTAACTAGCCAACTTTCTAAATGTAGAAGTTAGAGGTTTAACTTTGTTTTCTTATCCGAGCAGGGCCGAGTCTGGTCGAGCGCACAGCCGAGCGCAGCCCTCCTCTCTGCGGACTGCCCCCTGTCTGCTGCTCGGGGGGGGGGGGTAGATGGAGCGACTTCTCTCGGTAAAAAAAAACAAACAACCGCGACGACTTCACACCCGCCCAACGAAGCCGGAGAAGTTCGCCCTGCCGGGGAAGTTGTCGCGCGGGAGAATGAAAAGACGTACTCACCGTGGAACGAAGAGAAAAAGCACCGGGCACCGAGGACTGTTGGGTTTCCTGTCCCGAGAGCTGCCGTGTGTCAGCGGAGGAGGAGGGGGAGGAGGAGGAGGAGGAGAGGGGGCAGTGGACGCGGAAGTGCACAGAGAAAAGAGGGCGCAGGGTGAGCAGGCGCAGACATGACGGACACCGAGGCTTTAATGTTCGGGGACGATCCAGGAAGTGTGTGTGAAAGCCCTCAGAACACTTTATTTGACGGAAGTTGCTGCTGGTGTGTGTTTCAGCTCGACCGGGAGTTTGCGAGGAGCTGCTTCCGCGCGGTGTCACACCCTAACCCGTCCCCACTGGAGCTTGTTTAACTGCTTTATTACGTCCATTGGCATTTCAACACAACTCTCCCACAATATTAAACCTCTTGTAGACGGTGCTTGTGTTTTTTTCACTACACGATTTATATCGATTAATTTAATTTCAGTTTAAGTGACTAAACCTGCACTTGAATTCTTCTTAGACTATTTGTTCCGACACAAACATGCCACATATTATTTCAGAATTCTGTTCCTCTTGGTCCATAGCCTCAATCTGCCCATACATAGTTTTTTTTTTGTTTGTTTTGTTTTTTATCACGTTCGATTTATTCTGTATTATTATTCTTATTGTAATTGTTGTTGTTTGGAAGTTTCTTCTGGTTTGTTTGAGTCTCTTCTGGATCCATTTCTCTGTGAGTGCGGAGGTGACAGCTGTTTGAATAACATGAAGAACACGTCTGTGAAATCAAGGCTTGTGTTTGCAGAGTGAATTTCTCAAAGCAGCCCTCAAACTTCAGCCCTGTCTGCTGTCTCACTGTGTCTCCTGCGGGTCTCAGGCTCCCCCCTGTGGAGACACACTGGCACGACCCGGGCCCTTTCCAGTCCGCCGTCTGCTTTGACCTGTGGGGTCCAAGATGACCCTTATCAGTGGAGAATGAACTCAGCTTCATTACAACAAAATAAAGTGTGGGTTTCAGTTTTCATTGTTGACCTGGGAAAACAAAGAGCTTGAGTCAATTTCTAAACTTTTTTACTTTGGATTTTGCAAGAAAAAAACTACCTTGTAGCTTCAAGGGTCACAGGTGTTTGACCTCAGCAGTCCTCCAGTGGGATCAGGCCACCTGGTCCAGACCTCACTCTCCACGTGTATTTATGAGCCTTGTGCACCCGTGACATGTTATTTAGCACTGAGCACCAGGAGCACCGCACCATGCCGACCCTCGTCTGACTTTATTCTTCAATATCAGGCTGCTGCTGTTTAATGTATCGACATTTATCGACATTTCTATATTTTTCAGACCAAACAGTAAAAGTGTAGCACAAGCCTGGCCGTAAAATTTTACCCTCTCTGTGATCTTTGATTATAAACAGAATATCTATTTTTAATTGAATCAATACATTTAATTTACTATGCAAACCCGTCTGTATCTATGTAACTGCTGAGAACAGATATAAAAAACTTAAACCCCAGAAAACATTAAGTGATACAAACCATATGAGAATGAGAGATTATTATTTGTATTATTATCTGATTCATTTCTAAATGTAATGATAAAAACATCCATTTGTTTCACTGGTTAAGATTTATTCTTATGAACATTCATTTCATATAACGTGTTTGAAACATATTTGTGTTTTTAAAAATGCATAACAAAATTAGCAAGAAAATATAAGAATGTTATTGGTCTGAATAAATGTAATTAATAATTTTACTGATCTGATTAAGTGGAAACAATCTAATAACGGAAATCCATATGAATTTGCTATAATTACATCAGACGTCTCAGTTTTAATTTGACTGATTATTCACAGTGTATTCACATCTCCAGCTAAAGCAACATTTTTCAGTATTTTAAATATATAATAAAAAATATGTGAGTGGTTTCACCTGGATTATGTAAATATTATATATAATAAGTGATCAAATGAATTTCAATGGGAATGCTCTCTGGTGTGAAAAGCTCTGGGTCTGACAGCGCAATGAAGTTTATAGACGATGACAGAGACTTGATGGAGGAGTCACGGCACCGTTCATTTCTCGCCGTGACGCCGTGAATCAGTTCAACAAGCTCACGGCCGACAACGGTCCACTATCCAGAATATTGTTTATTGCTTTTGAAGATATGAATCTTTTTCTTCTTTTTTGCACTTTCAATTTTTCCTCTTTACAGTAAAACAAAGAGCGATGACAGGTCAAACCACTGCATTGTCATTGTCGGATGTGTACACAGACATACGCACACAAAGGAAACAGTATTTACAGCTGTTGGTCAGTGTCGTCCACGTGGAGGTGACGCCAGGTCTTTCCTGTAACAAACTCAAAACATAGAGCTTTACATTAACTTTACAATAGAGCTTTCACAACTAATCATATACTGCCACTGTTTGACAAACCATAGGCTATAAAGTCTACGAAGCTGTACAATATGGTTTATTGATCACTCTGTGCTGAGAGACTGGGCCGGAGAAAAGATGGCGGATGAAAAACAGATGAGCAGCTTTTGAATATTTTTCTTTTTTTTTTTTTTCTTGAGTCGTCAACCTAACCGGACCGCCCTGCTGCTGGCATGGACAAAAAGTATCGATTGAAAAATAATCAAAACAGATTTTCAAGAAAATGCAAAGCCCAGTATTATTCACATTTGACTAATTACAGTACAGTTACACTGGGTGAATGCTAACTATAAAAATAAGTCTACCGGCATATATTTGAACCCAAAGGGTTTGTACGTTGGGCATCTGGCAAAAATGACCAAAGGGCACAATTAACTGGGGTTGAGAAAATCAGAGAAAATTCCCAGTGTGACCTCTGTCTTCATCATAGAAAAACATCTTCAGAGTGCAGCTCGTCTGCCATTAATAATTTAAACTTTGATACACCTAAGCTTATAATTTTTCCAAACATGTTTAAATACGGAATTAAATCACAACAATACAGCTAAATCTTATCATAGTGAATAATAATTAAATGTAATGTACACCATATTAAAATATATACACAGAAATATTCATACAAATATTCAGATTGGCCCAGCTCCCTCTGCTCTCTTTTTCTTCCCTTTTGGAGAATGTGCAGGAAATACTTGAACCACAGGACAAAATAAATATTCACAGACTAGCACAGGTAGCACTATTAGAAATGTGGATTTACAAAGAAAGAACCAAATGAACTGACCAGCAAGAAACAATATCATAGGAGAGTAAGTGCAAAATGAACGTTGGGGTCTGAGTGAGATCCTGGAGACGAGATGGTCCCTCTGCAGGAGACGTTGACTAAACAAAACACTAGGTGGCAGTATTTGACTGTGTCTCGAAATAGTTTTCTATATGTAATATACATATACACACATTTAGATATATATATATATTACATATATTTATTTAGTACAGTTCCATCAGATTGGCCGGATCTGAGCATCGTTTCTTGTTTGCTCCGTCAGGACAGGGATGCTGCTGCATTAATAACGCAGTGCCTTCTGTCATCGCTCGTCTGAGGACAGAAAATTGCAGAGTACTGCTCGTGATGCGTAAACACGTTTATTGACCACGGCGCGACCGTTTAGCGTGAGCGGTCAAAGCAGAAGACGAGACGGCGTTACAGGCTGCTGATGCCCCCGTATGCTCGGAGATGGAGAAGTCAGTGGTGGAATGGAGTGCAGGCAGGTAAAAACTTAGACAGCAAACAGGGAAACAGTAATTTTAGGAGAGCAGAACTCGACGGCCTTCCCCGGAAAAAGTATTTATCAAGACTGATCGCAGTGTTGATCATTTAAAGCTGAAAAAGGCTCTCGGAGAGACAGAAGGAGAGAAGAAGAGAGTTATCAGGGCATGGACTGGCAAGATGGTGGACACAGGGTGTATTAGCTGTGGATCATTTTCAGAGTCTCTGTCTCCCTGTGTCTTTCGTGCAGAGCCAAGGACGGGGAAAGTGACGGAGCCAGGGACGGCGGAGGGGGGCTGACAGGAATCAGGCTCTTCAGAGGATGCGGTGACACCGGCGGGGGGAGAGAGGTGATCGGCGGCAGGGCGCTGCCTTTCTTTCCATCCAGCAGGATCTGCGGCCGGGTCACCAGGCGCGATTCTTTCCCCAAGCCGAACTCGTGCTCGTTTTCGTTGTCCGAGCTGCAGTCGCTCAGGTCTGTGATCTCCAGGTCTGAGTCCGACTCCGGGTCCTGCTTCACCCCTCCTCCTCCTCTCCTCTCCGTGGGGCTCTGCTGGTCCGGCCCAGTCCCGGCTGCCAGCCCGACGGCTCCCAGCCCCAGACTCAGACTCAGCCCAGAAACTGGAGGACTGGCCTCCACCCGTTCACCGAGTGTCGCCCCGTTGCCAATGTCCGTCCGACCCAGCCCCATGCTCCCCGGGTAGGGTGGCAGGCATAGTCTGGTCGGCTGACCACCCGCTGTGCCGTTTGTCCCTCCGGTTTGCCCTGCCACCCCCCTCTCACCCCCACCTGCCTCCCCAGGGGGGAGCAGGGAGGAGAAGGGGTGAGGCAGCTGGGATAGACTGCTCTGCAAAGGGTTGGGGTAAAACTGGGAGGGGTAGAGGGAGCCAGGGGGCAGTTTGGGGCAGTTATTGAGAGAGAAGGCCCCTGGGAGGTAGGGGTTGAAGCCCCAGGGGTAGTCAAAGGGTGGGTTGCGAGGGTACGGGCCCAGCAGGGACGGGGGTTTGGAGTAGCATGGGGCACCTAGGACAGAGAGAATCCAGAGACAGAGGTTAGAACTCAACCAAAGGTTTCTTGACATACAACATCCAAAAATGTTGACCAATTATGGGCGGTGCTATTAGCAATTCTAATCAGAAGCCACAGGGGCCAATTCTGGTATGGCTGCTTTCAACAAAAACCTGATGGTTCATTTATGCATGCCATTACTGAGGAGTAGCCCCCCCCACCAGACTGCTGCAGACCACAAGTGAACTCAAAAGATTCTCCACTGCAGCGGGAAAAGACGAAACGTCAAAGAGCTAATCAGAGTAGCATGTTTAAAATGTGGCTGTTGTTATTTCTGCCTGCTGAGGACGAATCAGCTGCTGCCACGAAGAAGAATGCAGCAGCAGACCAGTCCCTGCACTTCCAGAGGTTAAATGACTGATGGAGAGAAAAACTGTCCATCTACTGCCCCCCCCCACACACACACACACCGACTGAACGTGATCTTATCATTTCAGATTATGCAAAAAATCCTGAAGGTGTTTCCGACTCTTTCCAGGCGTCCCTTGTCACAAAAAAAAGAGAGTAAATTTGAGGAGATGCTTGAATTCAATTTTAATGACCAAACAATAGCATTGGCTCTCAAGCCACCGTACTTCCTTCCAACTGACAACCAGCTGAAAGATTCTATCGCTCTCTGTCTCACCCAGTCTTCCTCTCTCTCTCTCTCTGCCTCTTTCTTTTCCACTCTGTTATTTACTATGCAGGGCTAATTTGACAGTGGTGAAGTCTCTGCGTGCTGGGCCAGGAGTAGCTGGCAGACACATGAATATTGAATCAGTCAGGCAGGCCTCACTTGCTTATGAAAACACAGTAATGGGCGCCCACAGGCCACAAACTGAAGCCTGCACCCTCAATTAGGGCCTTCCTGCCTGGGAAGGGATTAGGACAGCGGGGACACATGGGAGGGAGAGGAGGGTGAGAAGGGAAGAAGGGGGGGGTAGGACCTGAGGACAAACAAGAGTGGGGAGGGATGGGGGCAGGCTGTGTGATGAAGACTGCATGTGTGTGTGTGTTTACCTCTCTCGCTCTATACGTCCTCACATTCTGACGCGAGCGCAATAAAGCAAACAAAGGCTGCTGCGTTAGGATGCGAGCGTACGCGGATCCACGCCGCGTGTGTTGACAATGAGACGCGGGGAAAGAGGAGGACAGACGGGAGCGGCGTGGAGGACCTCTCCAGCCTTCACCTTGCTTCGAACACCACTGCTCATGTGCATAATTCACAAGCTAACCTGGCCTGTCTCACCTGGAGCGCCGCCTCGCTCGTCCGCTGCTCTGGGAGAACCACCTCTCTTATTTCCTTTAACAATAAATGCTCATGCCTCCCTATATCCTCATTCCTACACTCGCCTCCTCCTCCTGCTCTCTTTGTTTCCGAGGCTCTACCTTCAGTGTATGTGCTGCCCACACACACCTCGTCTTTTTTTTTCCTTTGGCCTTGTCTCTGGGATACTAAAAGATTCCTATTTTTCGCACTGGCACTTAAAAGTTTCTGACCAAGTTTTCTCCTCCTGTCAAGCTCACCTGAGCCGAGGAAAGGGAATGCGTCCAGTCGTAGCTTGTCTCCCTCAGGCCCCGGCGCTGCGGTCCCTCGATCAAAGAGGGCTGCTCCTCTGCCGGAGTCTGGCAAACGGGGAAACAGGGACTGTATGGCCTGAGCAACAGGGAGGAAGACAGAGGAAAATATTAAAAAAAAAAAAAAGACAAGTTAGGGCCATGGAAATAACTTCCTAAATAAATCAAACGGATCCAGCCGTATGCTGCTGCTGTGTGGCTGCGGCACAAAGTCAGCGGGTTGACAGCAGAGTGTGACGCAAACAGCCACACAGGCACAGCAAGGACAGGATAAAAAAAAAAAGGGGGGGTGCCATGGGAGTTGGGGTAAAAAGGGAGGAAGGAGGACGCAGAGACTCAAAGACAGGAAGAGAACAGAGTCAAATGGAGACCAGCGATTAAGATTGTGGGCAGAGAGGATGAGAGAGGGATTGTGGGCCAGTGTGTGCGAAGGGACACAGGACGAATAGGACTGAGATCTGAGGGGATGACATCCATTCAGGATGCAGGGCAGCTGTGTGTTAGTGTGTGAAATACGTGAAGGAGACAAGGTAAAAAAAAAAGAAAAAAGAAATCTGGAATCAAGGGGACAAAGGGGGATTTTTCTCCCCACCTAGAAGGACTGTGGATCAATAGTATCTGTCACCCCACAGCTCCGGGTTTGAAAGGCGGGACTGTACTCCGAAGCTGCGAGATCTGCGTTGCATTAATGACCCGCCATTGATCTGATGTGACGCGACCCCGTTGCTTTCCATTTCTTTCATTTTCAATCGATGACAGATGGATACGCCATCGCAGACGGGGATGAGAGAGGGAGCGGATAACGTCTTCTTTTGTTTTAAGGACAAGTTAAAACCGTCTCCCGCCGCTGTCGTCTTCAGAGTCTCTGCCCTTATCCCATCTTAAGGACGGCGCAGACAAACGACGGAGGATTCACTCTTACTGTACTTTCAAGTCACGTGCACGTTCCAGGACATCATTAACATCATCTGCTCACTTGCCCTCACATCTTAGTTAAAGCGATAGAGCACTCTGCCATGTCCATAATTCAGCAGGGAGGAATTGAAATGAATTCCTTCATTGTTTTACTTGCTCTAAATATCACATGACATCAATGGGCCTGCAAGGAAAATCATCACATTCTCTTCAAACTCAATTAGAACATTTTTGTTCACGCCTTTCCCTTTGAGTGTCATAAAAGATGCACGGCCTCACAGGGCAAATAATTACGCCGTCAGAGGCAGCGAATAAAAGTTAGATGTGACAAATTGGGCCCATTCTCTTGTTTAAAAAAAATCCAGCAGGGACTTTTTAAAGAGATCTTTTTATTCCCTCAGTATTTAAACATCATATTCTTATTATCACTTCTCATGATAATAATTGATATTTCCCAAATGTGTCAGATTTAAATGGATGAATAATAAAACAATTATTCATGATTATTAAAACAATCACTGTACCTCTGGGGTGCAGTCAGGTGCGGTGGAGCCCCCGTTGAAGTGATTCTGGGCCAGAAAGAAGGGGGAGTTGGCCATGTCCAGGATGGGGTAGTTCACCAGCACGACCTTGCTGAAGTTGAACTTGTAGGTGAAGCGTTTCCCTTTGGTTTTGTGCAAAATGCGCTTGTTGTAATAATACCTGTGAAAGAGAGAGAGGGGGGGGGGGGGGGGATATTGAAAAGAGAGAAAGGGGGGGGGGGATATTGAAAGGGATGGAGTGAGGGGGATAAGGGATAAAGGAAAAGGGAAGAGGAAAAGGAAAAATGAAGAGGAGGAGAGGATTAAACATAATGCTCACATCAAGGTTTTCTATTTCACCAGTAACAGAAAGAAGCAGTAAACAAGTTGGGTGCTGCGGGGCGAGAGCTATGCTGATTTCCCACTGTTTTTATTCATCTCCTCTTTCGTCAGATCAATTCATGTCTCGCTGCCTCCATTCAATACAGTATGGTCCTTTAAAGGGAAATTTTATTCAGCCGTTAACGGATGAAAAGTCAAAAAGCTGAATCCCTCTCAGCGCCTGTCGACCTTCACGTTCAGTCGACAAACAATGGGAACGAAAACATGACTCCTTCAAATGTACTTCTATCCATTTACATAATTCCATATTATAATATGGATTATGGGTTCAAAGTGAATGAAAATATAATGTGAATTAAGCGTCACTATATCCCAGTACTGAATCAGTTGGACAGTGAACGTGCACGTCAACGAGAGTGTCAGGGAGTTTACAGGGAGGTGGGACAGTGAGACAGGTCTCCATGGCAACGACCTCAGGTGCGTGCCGCTGGGCATGTCGAGCCGTCGTCAAGTCAGTTTCCTGTGCCACCCACGGAGGTGTCACAGCGTTCAGTCTGCCAGGATGCCAGGTTGATCGGCGGCAGAGGCACAACATGGAGCCATCTGGCTCAGGTAAGAGGAGTGTGTGTGTGTGTGTGTGTGTGAAGGGATGCACACTGAAAAACCTGCCAATCTCAAATGCCATTTCTCCAAGTGCTTGGATTTCTTTGTTCTAAAGTGAGCCCCGGTGACGGCGTCGCACTCAGGAGGCATTTACCAGCCTCAGCATTAAATACTGTTGAGCAGGGCCTCATTATGCAGACGCACTATATCAACACACACAGCAGCGTGGAGCCACAGCGGCTGCACTCGGTGCAATGATGTGTACGTGTTTTGCTTTGCGTGGCAATTGTGCCGTGGCCCTTAATTGAGCAATTAAGTGAGGCTAATTAAGGAGGCTAATTGTGGCCCCAGCCAATTCATAACAATTAGACTCTGACGACAGCCCCCATTAAAAAGAGGCCAAAGGAAGGAGGGGGGGGCAGAACAAGTTGGGCTAGCGTCTATTTGCATAAGAACACTGAGTGCGGCCGGGGGTGTAAAATGCTAAAGCTATGCAGCGTGCACAATATTGTTTTAATGGCCTTCGCGAAGTTGTGCAGCTGCGAGCACTTTAACCAGCAGAAGAAGAAGAACAAGTCCAAGCAATTTCAGAACGACGCTTGATTTTAAAATCCATATTGATATTTTCTATCTGGCAGCTCAATGGTGAACTTTTCCATTAGGGCGTCACAGATAAGGAGAAATTGAGGGTATTGACATGAGGTGAGGTCCCACTTTTATCTCTCCATTTTTTACCAACATGGAAAATAAGCGAGGCTTCAGTCAGAAGAAGAGCAAACAATCTGCGTAAACAAGGTGCGTGCGATAAACATCTTTATCTGATGCTAACTGCGTAATTGCTTGACATTCAACACATCGGGTGGCAACACTCGCCGGCGTGATAGCCCCCCCCCCCCCCCCCCCCCCCCCCCCCCCCCCCCCCCCCCCCCCCCCCCCCCGGAGGGTGAGGCTGGGGGCCTGTCATTTGTCCCGGCGCTCGCAGGGTTTCGCTGCTGTCTGAATGACTGATGAGTGATGGAGGTGAGGGATGATGTGTTTAATATCACAGCACGTGCCTTGAGCAATGTTAGCCTGCGCTAATGCCCTCTAGCCTGAACAGATTGGTCAGTGCCATGATGACAGCTCGCTGAGCGGTCTGATTGATGCCGGCTGCATTCACATCACTGAGGGAGTTAAGCAGCTCTTGACTCATCCCTAAAGTGAAGCAGGCAATAACTAGGAACATACAACCAATTATCACCAGAGACTCGGTTTGTTTGGCTATGTGCATGTTCGTCTCCTGATTTGAATTTGATCATGCAGTATCGACGACGATGAGGACGGCCATGTTTGTGAAGTTTTAACAAAACTAGATTCGCTTGTTTTGGTGTCTTCCAATTTACAAAATTTACGACGCTCAAGATTAAAAGAAATGTTTAAGGATTTCCACTCGCGAATGGGTTCGAAGGTCATTTTAACCTGAAGCAGTACCTGAACTAAACACTGTGGTGGTGGGGGTGGGGGTGGGGGTGGTGGGACTAACCTGGTGTCCAGAGTGCCGGCACCGGGGGGAGCAGCAGATCACTGACGCAGTTACAGTCCATGCCTCCACAACACCTGGAACAAAACAAAGAAGGCGCGTTAGTTGACGTCTGTGCACGGAACGTGAAACATCTCGTGGAAAAGATGACCCTCGCAGCACGCCTTAGTTCCCTGAGTTGAAGTTAAAAACGCTCCGAAACTTTGGTGAAAGCCGAGGTGTTGCATAAGTGTGTAAAGGCGCAGTGTGAGTTCAGAAACATACCTTAAACTGATCGTGAAATATGACCAGGTTATGTTTCATGTGTTTTTGGTTGCGATCAGCTGTTTGATGGATGTAACCTTATATGGTCACCTGAGGCTGGGTCTGATGCAACAGGGTGGACACTCCTGCACTGCATTTATGAACGGGAGGAATTAAACTTCTGAAAACCAAGTCAGAGTTGAGTCAGATTATACATTAAAAACACAGTGTTTGAAATATATAATACAGCTGGGTTATTCCAGAGTGGACTGAGGACTATGTTTTAAGTCCAAATACCTGCAAAAGTTAAGTTCTAGTACACTACAACTGAAGTTTTAATGGCGTGCCTGAAGAGAGAAGGGCTCACTGTTTAGTGATTCAGGCCAATGGAGAGAGACTACATGTTTAGATAAGTGCCCCTTTTACTCTGGTTGCATCATTTAGGCCGTAACCTTTGTCAGGATTAACTAGTGACTTAACATTTCATTTGAATTTTAGCGGAAGACGGAATAAAGTAGAAGTACCTCAACACTAAGTTGACTTGGGTTTATGTAGTAAAGTTCACAAAGTATGATACAATCATTCAGAAGTGAAAGTAAAGAGGTGAAGCACGGTGCACGTTTGAGGACAAGCGCGCCGATTCCTCCTCACTCGCCGCCTCCGCCGCGGCGTGCTGGGTGCGATGGAGGGAGGCGTCGGCTGCTTTCATTAAAAGCGAATAAACAGTAACGTCTCCTAAAACCAGTGCGGCCTGCTGACGAGGGGAGGAGGTGAGAGTGGCGAGTGCAGGGACTGGTTTAGATATCACCGTTTCATCAGGGTTGTTTTACAAAGCTCAGATGGAAGAGATGCCCCGCTGCTACATTGCTATCTTTAATGCTGGCCTCTCTATCTCTCCTTCACTCTCTGCCTCTATTTAATTATGCTCTGTGAATTTTGGATTTTCCCTCCAGCATTGAAATGGAACGTGAATTATTAAGGTGTGTTTGTATAAATTATTATTGCTAACTCCAGGCATTTCTCCCTCTCTCCCTCTCTCGCTCGCTCTCTGGCCGACCCTCTCTTTCTATCCATCTCTCGCTCGCCCTCACCCCGCTTCTAGCCTTTGGATTGTGGCCCCTCTCGCTCTCTCTCCTCCTCTCTCTTCATCTTTCTTGTTCTCCAGCCGCTCCCTGTCTTCAAATATAGAGCTGGCATTCATCCTATCTCACATATTTTTTCCCTGTATCATTCACGTTATTTTTTTTTTTTTTATTTTCATCTTCTCCTATATTCCTCTGCCTGCGCCGCACTTTCACATAATGAGAGAAAGTTATGGAGGGGGTTCAAATAACAGCCATAACACTTTGACTTTTACACCAAACAGTAGCCTGCCTGTAACCGAGTGGGACATCAAATCACACGTTGGCCTTCATTCAGTGTGAAGCGGCGCCGCTTCCAAACACACCTCCTCCCATTAAAATGCTGATACGTGGCTTGTTCATCCGACTGATGGCCTCAGCAGGGATCAGTGCGAGTCTTTAAGAAATACGATATTCTTTGTGTTTGAGGTAGTAATCTATAAGTCTGCTCTTCCCTGTGGGCCTCGGGTCATCAGTGCTGCATCATCCCTTTCATTTTCCATATTCTCGCCGTCCGCGGCGCGTATAAGCTCGGCTCCTCTGAGGACCTTGTATACGTGCGCTCTCATCTGTCAGGGTCTCCCCGGCTGCCTCTCACACCACCTACGCCTCCGCTGCCTCAAATCTATACCCATCCTCCCTTTTCCTATCCAGCCAGCCTATCTATACAGGTGAATCCTCCTTTCCTCTTTCCCACCTCCTTCCTATTCACACACACACACACACACCTATCCACTGTCTTCTCTCCCTCCCTCCCTCCCGCCCCACCCATCTCCCACTCCCTCGCTCCTGCTCTGTGTGTTTTGCTTCGGCGCAGTAATTTTCCGTTTGATTTCGGAGGTAATGCATTTTTTACAAATCAAAGAGGAAGCCAGGCTGCCCCCCCCCCTCCTCCTCCTCCTCCTCCTCCTCCTCATCCTCCTTCCCTCCCTCCCTCCTCCTCCTCTTCTCTCCCTCCCTCCCCAGTCTCCCGTTCTCGCCCCCCTCGGCCCCCCAGGCCAGAGAGGAGATAAAGGAGCCCCCATCATTTCCTTGTTAGTTTTGATTTGGGCAGCACAGGGCTTTCAAGTTCCCCCCATCACCCCCAGAAACATTATAACTAGCAGCCCAGGGAATACTCTTCCTCACACACACACACACACACAGACTGTCAGATACAGACGCTCACAGATTGTAATGGATTGTACATGCACAGTAAACACAGTCTCCAGCAGATATGGCACAAATACACAGGTATTCAGGTAGCCGAGACACACACACACAACAAACACACAAAATAAGACATGGAGCCCATAGATATTGACTGAATCGATAGAGACACACTAACACACATCTCAGCGAGCAGAGCAGAAAGAGAGAATGCACTTTGTTTACTAAAGACGCCGGTGGACCGATAGAGCGCCGAGACGCGCGAGGACAAAAACACAACGTGTGCGTTTCAGCCGGCGCGGGGCAACGCGTGGACACAGCGGCGCACACAAAGGAGCTCGCTCCCCACAAAAGGCCACCCATAAAGCCCAGTGCAGATGATGGATCACACAGTTACCAGCGACAATGGGAAACACACAATAGAGGCGCAGAGTTACTGTACACAGTCCCGCCGCGATAAGAGCGCGCTCGCCGCTCGGAGGAAACCGCGGTTCCACGCGTTGTGAGGAGCCGGGCCCGCTCCGGTTTTAGCACACAAATGGTTGCTGTTGAAACCCCTCTGGTGTGTCGATGAGTCACAGGCTTTTTGAGAATTCAGTCAACTGCAGAAAGAATGCGTCGGGTGGTCGGGACAAGTTTTTCGACAGAGATGAAACGATTCACAGACTCGCGCGAGGTCAAGGCCGGCGAGGGCCGAAAGGTGATCGTGCTGTTGCTGTTTTGCTGCATCTTTCAAACAGCCTCCCGCAAACTCCCAGAGAGGTCGGATCAGTGCTCCATCTTTCAAAAAAATAAAATAAAATACATCTTTAAACCTGCTATAACTGATTTTTTAACCACTTGGGAACAGTGTAAACAAGCTGCAAATACAATATTGACATATTATCACCATGAAGTTGATATGGTAAACTTGTTAGCTCACAGTTGCTTATTTACACATCCAGCAGACACGGAGCAACATTATCATTCATTGGGAGTCGTCTTTCAGACCAATATTCACTCTCATTTTAGCTGTGTTTTTTTTTCTCCACCGGCTCCTGTGCAGAATGTTCTTTCTTTTATTTTTTTTTAAATCTACTAAATGCTCCGCAGGGAACCTTTTTTTTTTTTTTTTTGGTGAAACAAGCTACCTGCTGTGGCTGGAACTGACACTGATGAACCAGCACACTGCTGAAAGGGGGAAAACACTGAGACGATAATTTTCTGTGACCCCGTGCACGTTATACTCCCTCATCTGATCTATTGTTAATACGAAAATATTGATAACAGAATCTCTTACTCGCTCATTTTCTTTTCTAAATGTGCACACTTTAGTCTGCTTGTCTTTTAGAAGGCTCTCTAGCTGCACTCAACTCCCACAAATCCCGATATTTTGGAGACGAAGGAAAATGTCAGAATCAGTTGACAGCGAGGGAGTGAGTGGGCGGGCTTTAATGCGTGACAGCCGTTAGAACGCAAACATCTCAGGATGAAAAAGACAACGAGCTGCGTTACACTCAACATGTACTGGTCTCATTACGGTCACATGACCTCACCTGCCGCGATGATTGACAGACAGACACAGAGACGAGGGTTGAGGGGTCCCAAACAATGAAAATGTTTAAATAAAGAGTGAAAGAAGGGCGGGACTTAAAAGTTCAGGAGAAAGGAGCAGAGCGGCTGTCAGGACGGCGGTGGGGCGGCGGTGGGGCGGCGGTTAGTAGGCCAACGACAGCAGCAGAAAGGAAACAGTGTGAGGAATACACTGTTGTACCAACTCTGTTTTGAAATTCTGCAGAGTGACGGGGGGGGGGGTGGCTGACATTCAGGCAACATTACGTCTCCAGTGCTGTCTAAAGAAGGAAAGCGTGATGGGTCATGATATAAAAAGATAGAAAAAACTGAGAGGCATGAAGAGTCGGGCCTCTCCCGCTTTCTTTTTCCACCAGATGAAACGAGCTCTGTACATCTGTCTCATCTTCCTCTTTTTGGTTGCCCCTGAAAAAGGGCCAACTGAACCCTCTCTCTCTCTCTGGCTCCGGCTCTCTCCCTGGTTAGCTCTGACACACTGGTCAGCCTCAGGGTGGAAGAACAGAGGGACTCTGCTATGGGTTTGTTAGAGGAGATGGAGAGAAGGAGAGAGGAGGAACAAGGAAGGAGAGGAGGGGAGGAGGGGAGTACTGGGGAGGGGTGGAGTGGTCAGGGAGAGAGAGAATGAACCTGGATGCTCAAATGAAAAGTCGATGCTGAATTTAGACGCCGCGGCCCGTGAGCTGCGTTTCTTATCTGGCAAAGGAACTAACCCTACGATGAACGCCGCAGCGTTTTTGTTTCTTTCAGTCGAAAGGTTAAATACATACACTGGTACTTTGTCTTAATTGCTCCTTAAACAAAGACAGTAGCTCTTTCTCTGTCTCTCTGCAGCGTTGATAAGCTTCGAGCCTGGATATCAAAACAATCAAGGCTAAGCTCATTTGAATCTATTAAACGCACAAACATCTGTTGTAAAATTAGAACGACAGCATCACTTTAAGCTATTGCTGTGACACTAGTTTACCACATAAACAAAAACATGCTCGTTCCCCCACACTGCTCCAGCCAGTCAGAGCAAAAGACTAATGGTGACGATCAACGTGTCTCTCGTTGCTCTTTTGTCTGTTCTGTAACTGTTGTGTGTTATCATGTTTCCTGTGTGTGTGTGTGTGTGTGTGTGTGTGTGTTTGGAGTCACCTCATGAACAAGATCTCAAAACACTTTGAAAGAAATAAAAGCTGTTAAACCACCTTTATTCTTCTTTTTGTTTGCTTTATTTATGTTTCATATTGTTTGTTTGTCAAGCACGTGGTCCCTGTGCTGTTAAAGGTGCCAAATATACAAGTCAATTAGTATCAGTAGTAGTAGTAGTAGTAGTAGTAGTAGTAGTAGTATGTGTCAGTTCCTCTCTCTCTGCCCGGGTCACACCGGATACACGAGGAAACCTGATTTGTTGAGAAGGTGAACGACTCCAACAGGTTCGAGACAGGGTGATAGCGATATTAGCCTGGCACGGCACGGCAGCCTTAAGAAAATAAGGAAAAGTAGGGAAGGGGGGGGTGAAAAAGTATCAATCGATAGGGTTAAATTATTCATCGTCATTAATTATCGATCGCTCTCCGCTGCCGGCTCGTCCGCCTCGCGCCAGAGTTGAAAGGAGGGAAAGCGCGCTTTATTAAAACCGGCTCGAGCCTCATTGTTTCATGTCCCGCGGCAAAGAAAAAGCTCGAGTTTGGCGCCAGTAGAAAAACACTCGCACACACTCAGACGCGCGCGACCGCGTACACTCACACACACGTTGCTCCACCTCCCTCCCGCTCGCCCTCGCTCTCCCGACGCGCGGGAGGAGCTTTGGGGAGCCTCGCGCGGTGTTCGCGGGGCGGCTGTGTCTCGCGCGGATCGATGCGGGATCAATGGCTCGCGCTGACTAATAGCCAGAGAGCGCCTTTGATCTCGCGGCTGAGAGATCAAAACCCGCGCGAGAGGGAAGAGGAATAGGAAAAGAAACCGCGCTGGCGAGCTGACCTTCACACACACACACACACACACACACGCACTCGCCGTTTACGCAAAACGCACTCAGAGTCCGCGCACGCGCACGGATTTGACTGTGGGATATCCTACCTGCAAACACAGCCACACTGATAAACTGCAAATGTCCATTAGACATGTTTAGAATAATGATCAGTGTGTGTGCAGTGATCGGGCCCCTCCACACACACACACACACACACACACCTCATGCCACACACACACTCGCTCACGCTCTTGATTTTGACTTCCTCAGACAAGGGAACATCTGTTGTTCCCAGGGAGCAGATGAGCGTCCTATGGGCTTCACTTCACGCCTGTAGAGGAGGAAGAGGTGCGCGCGTGTGCGCGTGTTCATGTCGGCTCTGAACTTTGCAGTGACAGTGAAAAGGAAACAGGTGTGGTGAGATTAGAATGGGGATCACGTGACTGTATTTTGGATTAATGGAGCGTGTACAGGTCAACTCATTTTGACCTTTGACCCCTGAAGCAGTGAGCGCATATGAGAACAAAGTACGTGTATATATATATATCATCATGTGTACTGAATGTACTGCTCTCACTGTAGCCAATGAACTGACTGAACAAATAAGCTAAAGAAAT
>JAFBJW010000176.1:152500-191941 GCA_016785235.1 Pseudorhombus dupliciocellatus
GCGCCAGAGGTGTATGGCTCCGTGTGGTCTGGGTGTGACTCCAACGCGGCTCGGGACTCAGCATGGACCGTTTTGATAGTTTAAACTGTTTAAAACACTTACAGTGGTAACCGGATTTGCAGCCTTGTGGGGTTAAGAACTTGATGAAATCCTCCTTGCCCGCTGGGACCACAGAGGTGAGCACTCACATACAAATTGCCATTGATAAAGAGAGAAGAGGAAGCTCCACCATCACAAACCTTAAATCCCCATCGCTTTCACCCCAGTGAAAAAAAGGAAAACGCTGCCTTACCCAGCGTGCAGTGCAGCTGACGGCCCCCGAGACCCCAGGGATGGACCTTATTGCATAAAAAAATGGTTTTTTTGATTTGCAATCGTGCTCAGCTGATTTACTTTTAAGGGGAAATCACCGTACCACAATGTATGCAATCAATACTGTGTGATGTGGGACAATTGCGGCTTTGCTGAATTTCAAACGTGCTTGACCTTTGAGAGCCGAGCGCGGCCGGTGACAGCTGTTGCTCAGAGGCTCCGTCAATAACGGAGGAAAATCTCCAAGCCCGCTTGTCTGAGGATCCAGAAACGCTTCGAGAGTAGTTAGTGTCATAGAAAAACCTTCATGTGACACAATGTCAAGATTGGAACAGGTGATTAGGGCTCGATAAGAATGGCCTGATAACAAATGAATAAAGAAGTAATTCGTGTGATTCTAGTCACTCGCATCATTTCCAGAGAGCTGAATAAACCCTTGAGAGGATCATTTGTAATATTTTACAGCCTGGTGTCCAGACAGTTTTATCTGTCTTGCTGGTCATGAACTATGTTCGACACATAGGACAGTGCGTCAAAGCCAGAGGAGACAAACAAATGAATGAACTCATTCTTCTGAAATGACTCCGTCCTCTGTTAGGACTGCTTCCATGTGTCCAGAGACACGTTGGACTGCTGCTGTTCCACTGAGAGCACAGGACCAGCTCATATATCCACGCGACACACAAACGTGCACACGCCAAAATTCAATCTCTCCCCATTTCTATCTGTGTTTCCTTCCTTCCACTCTCTGTTATACACACACACACACACACACTCAGCGCCCGTCTGCCCTGGCCCCCGTCGGCCCTCTCGCCTGTGTGTGCGTGTCAAATCGAATCTCCACCTCAGTGAGTAGTACACCTGCTGTGCTGGCGTATAATGCGCTGCATACAGTGAGTGCACGATGACGGATTACTGAATTAGACCAATAATGACAAGTGACACTTCTGTTACCGCTCCCTGAGCCGCTGCAGAGAGCAGGGGAGAGGTGTAAATAACGTACAGACACGGCGGCGGGGGGGGGGGGGGGACACAATGGAGGAGAGACAGAGGGTTGGGCCTCCTCGGTGACTCTCTGCATCATCATCATCATCTGTGGCGATTCCATATCCTCTCATGAGATGTTTGTCAGACAAAACTGATTCCTCCCTCTGTCTCAATCCAAATTTCAAGACAGGACTCAAACTGGGGCAATGTGGCTTAAAACATACATGGCGTCAATAGGCATCAGTCCAAACTGCATCCAGGCCGAAGGGAGAAGCCAGCAGAACTCTTCAAAGAACTTTGGCCATGTTTTCTTAATAAATAAATAAATGAATAAAGATGGAATGCAGAGCCGGGTAATTTGTGTGTCCACCAGTCGTGCACCGGGGCAGTGTGTCTGCAGGATGTCGGGGCCCCCCGTGGACCCGGGTCTCTGCAGGGCTGTGTTCAGGATACTAAACCATGCCAAATGAGGAAGAGGAGGTGCACTCCCTCCCTGGGACCACATGAATAAATCAGCCTACCACCCGGCGCTTCTCTGCTTCATTCATACATGCACTCATGTAGAAGAGAGAGAGAGAGAGATAAAATAGAGCTACTGAAGTTGTACTACATGCAAAACACCACTGGCTGTCTCCACTGGCTTTTTGTGGGGGCTGGAGACAGATGTGGACATTACAGCTTGGACCTGAGTGAGAACATCAGCGCTGGCGCTCTGTCAGTGATGTCAATTTGACCACAGGGCCCTGCGTCCTGCAGGTATCATAGCCCATCACCGGGGGACCCCAGCCTGCCAAGTCCTCCAGCCTTTGTGCCACGCTCACGCTTGGCTCATGAGCTGGGGGGGGGAAAGCTCCCGTGAGGAAGAAGCGGGCGATTCAAATCATAGTGTGGGAGAGCGAGGGAGCAATAGGAGGAAGAAAGACTGAAAGAAATATTGACAAAGCCTAGATATACACATAAGTCACCCGACACGACCCGTCTGCTCCCTGTATTTTATAGAGCCGCTCTGTGCTGGCGGAACAGCGTGACAGGCCAGTTCCTTCAAGGGAAAATATGGTCGCTCTCTGCGCTCCCGCCTCTCGCTCCGCTATCACTCCTGTTTTCTGTCTATCCCACCTGATATCATTCTGTCACCCCTGCGCCGGGCTCTTTTTTCCATCATCCCCCCTATTTCTTCCCTCGGCGTGCTCGCCTTTTTATTGGTGCTCTACATTCCACCCGTCATGTTTCACTCGCCTGTTTCTATCCATCTTCCGCCGCTCTCTTAATCCCCCCTCATTTGCTCTCCTCGGCCCTCGTCCCACCGCCGCCATCCGTTTCTCTTCCCGCTCTCCCAGAGCCGTTTCCGCGCGCTGTCCCATTTCCACCTACTCCTCGCCGTTTCCCCTCATTCTTCCTGATACATTTCCTCTCCTCTATCTGTTCCATTCATCCCTCGCCCTGCTTCTATTTGTGCTGCGTACATCGCTACATCCCTCTCAATCTCGGGCTCTCCCATCAGCCTCTCGCAATTTCCCCATCTATATCTGGGACGACCTCCCCGATTTCCCTTCCGAGGTTTTTCGTTCATCCATCACAGCCGCCTCGGAGCACGACAAGTCTTCAGCGTGGCTTTGCCTTGTTGCAGCGGATAAACAGTCAAACGGTATTTGTGCCAATCCCAAGTGGGGCGTTCCACTGACCGAAGAACAACAACCGAAATCATGGAGGCAATGAAAGTTTGTCCTCTGTTGAGAACTTCTGTGACTCTTTGTCACCTCTCCCACAAATTCCATCTGTCTCCGCTCAAGTGGGGCAATCGAAAAATCCTTCAGTCGTCGTCGAGTTTGAGACGCTGACGTGCGAGGACACAAACACGCTTGGGTTCCTGCTTCCTCCACGCTGGTCTGCGATGGCTTGGTTTCTGAGGGTTTGATGCATCATTGAAACATAAAGGCGAACTCCTGCAGCGTTACCTGCTGCAGAGACTTGCTCATTTTGGTGGAGAGATCTCCGTCTCCCCATCACCCAGGTTCACTTCTTCAAACTGAATATTTCAGCTGAGCTTTTCCTCTCCTTCCTGCTTATCGACGCACCTTGTCGGCCTTCCTCCAAATACGCCAAAGCATTCATCACATTTCCATTATTTGATTCCTATACGTGTCTTCGTCTTTAATCTTTATTTCCCATTCTTTTTTTCTGCCCCCTCTCTATCTTTCTGTCCTCCCCATTTCTGCCTCCCTCATGTCTCCCTCTGCATTCCGGCCTGCCCTCCCTCTCTCATCCGCAGCCCGAGCACAGAGCTCCATGTGTCGGAATCAATTAGGGCTGAGAGCCGTCGCGGCCGCTCTTTCACGGAGGTAAATATTAAACTGCAGCAAGCACCGAGGAGGAAGAGAGCAGAGGAGAGGAGGGGAGAGAGGGAGCCCTCCGTCCCTAATCCACCGCATCGATCAGGCGGGGATGAGGGTAATATATTATTTTGACAAGATACGATCCTCCGACGCGCACCGCTATCCCCGGCGATCGATTTCTTTTTTCTCTCCTTTTTTTTCTTCCCCTTTCTCCCCCTCAGCGAGTGGGACACACTTTGTGTGTTACTGTGCGCGCGTGCGTGTGTGTGTGTGTGTGTGGTATAGAAAGTGTGCATGTGCACTGGAGTGTGGATGGGTGACAATGGGAACAGCGTTAGGAAACGTGTGGAAGAGACGGGGACGGCGCAGCGAGTAGGTGCGCGATTTCACAAACAAGCTGCTGTCTGAACAGCTAAATCACTGTGTGTGTGTGTGTGTGTGTGTGTGTGTGCCTACGTGGCAGGCCTGTCAGGGTTACAGTTAGTCAAATGGGCAGAGGTGACCTATTGTAAAGTTAAGTGTCCTTCCCCCCACACGGCCCCTCTGCCGTCCTGCCTCCCCTCGATATCGCTTTGTAAACTGTGTCTAAATGCTAAATTCCCCAGATCAATTTTTTTTATTCAACCTCTCCCCCCCATCAACGCGCTGCCTCTGCCCCCCTGTACCTCTGTCAAGCGGCTTCACGTCCCGCTGTCCTCCAGTGATGGAGTGTGTACTTACACCTGCACGTCCGCTGTGTGCAACTTGGACCCGCGCGTCAAATTCTGCAAAAAGCTTTTCATGTCCCATCCTGTCTGGAAAATGATGCACTCATAGTTGTTGCAGTGCTCATTTATTTTGTTCGTTTGTTTTATCATAAAGCTGCAAATCGGCTCGAGACAAGCGACGGTTAAGTTTGTGCCTCAGATCCAACAGTAGAAGGGTGAATATGCCAGCGTTTAGAAATCCCTGGGTACTAGCGTGTGCACATGTCTGGATGTAAGAAACAACTGAGCCACTTCAACACAAAGATGTTTTCCTTTGAAGCTCGAAGAAGAAAATTAGACTGGAAACAAATTCCACCATGATGCTTAAGGTTCTCTTGGGTCCACTAGAATTCTAAAGAACAGGTGATCGTGACAGGCTCCAGTTCATCCACAGTCCAGCTCCAAACAAGAAAGACGCTGTTGGAGGATTTGGGAGAAACCTCAGGCAGCTTTCTGAAGCCATCATCTTTAAAATGATTTCTTTGTGCTTAGTGCGTTGGCATGGAAACTGTGGCTTGACTCCTTTTAGTGAAAGGTCCCATTGACAGTAACTACATAAACCAAGGGACTCGCTGCTACTCGTCCATTCCCAACGCCTGCTTTCTGCCATCGTACATGGAATGACCTGGACATTGTTGCACGCTGAACGGAAGGAGGCAGTCAGGCTCATCTATTAGTGATCCAGTGGTCTGGACTTCATGGACCATGTCCACTGTCCAGCAACTAGAAACAAGCCCGCCAGTAGGGGGTGATAGAGTCCAGAAGCAGAGCTCATCGGGATAAAGGATGTTTGTAAAACATGTTTTGTGTCTCGGAGAGTGGACTAGAATGTACAGGTTAAGTTGGAGCGCAGGAAGGCCACAGTTGTCTTTAAAATAGAAATGAAAGGTCATATGATTTATGTGTGTGTGTGTGTGTGTGTGTCACATGGCGCGTGAGCACTTCCATATGCAAAGACCCCCAGCAGGAACACAAGCGACTGGACGCTGGGTTTGTCTCCTTCAGATTACGAGAGTCCCTGTGACTGCGTCATTTTCTACCACGGTTTGTACTTTGTATGGATCTTTATCTTTTGTCCTCTGTAGCTTCAGATCCTCGCACTGGCACCCGAGCAGCTTCCTGTGAGACAACGCTCTGTCCAAACAAGCACGTCCTCCTCGGGCTCGCTCCTGCTCTGCCACTTACTCTGTTTCTGCGCACCGCGACTTAGTTTTTCCTCTTTCTTTCTGTCCGCTCTTGCTTTTATTGTGCCATTTTCTGCCACTTTGGTCGGAGAAAGGGAGGCCATAATGCAATCTCTTCCCCCTCTCCGTCCCCTGCTGTGAGGGAGAGTAGCTTGGCCTGTGTGCCGGGCCGGGGAGAAGGGGGAGAGACGGGGTCAAGGTGAGCTCTAATACACTATTGATCTGCCCCAATTGAAAACCTGATGGAAATTTTACCCCCCTCCCCTCCCTTCCTCCTTGTGGTTCGCCCACACCCCTCTCTCTTGCTCTCTCTGCCCCCCCCCTTTTCATCGACCCCCCTCTCCCACTTCTCTCTTCCCTTATGTCTTTTTTCCTTTCCTGTGTGTATCCTCCCCAGTGTCTCGAGTCTTCCTCTTCTTCGGTGTCTATCCCCGTTCACTCCAATCTGTTTTCTCTCCCAGCTGAATGTCTCTTTCAACCACTGACCACTTTCTCTCCTTGCGATCTCTCTCCGCGCCGGGCAGCACTCTGCTTCCACCTCTTTCTTTTTAAATGTGCCTCTAATCATTTCCTCTCCTCTCCTCACCTCTGTTTGGTCTCTCCATCTCCCTGGTTTTCAAGCTTGCCCCCCCCCCCACTTTAAATCCCCCCCCCCCCCCCTTTAAATCGCCTGCTACCCAACCACACCCCTCCCCGCTGTTTCTGTCTCTCTCACTCTTTTCCCCTCATCCCCCTCTCTGAGCGTGCATCAGATGGTCCATTTCTCTCTAACCCAGTGCATATTGATCCCTATGGCAGCAGCATGCAGGGTGAGGGCTGCGAGGACCACTGCTACAGTATATTAAACGCCACAAACGCTTTGGACGTGGGACCTGAGACACGCCTCCCCGGCAGGGCCCTGTCAATAGCTGCTCCCTCCTGTCAACAGCAGCCAAATGGCCTCTCAATCTGGGACTTG
Source organism: Pseudorhombus dupliciocellatus (assembly GCA_016785235.1). Classification (NCBI taxonomy): domain Eukaryota; kingdom Metazoa; phylum Chordata; class Actinopteri; order Pleuronectiformes; family Paralichthyidae; genus Pseudorhombus; species Pseudorhombus dupliciocellatus. The sequence goes on from JAFBJW010000176.1 coordinate 159,021, forward strand.
TGATTGGGCTGCAGATTGGTACAAACTGCAACGGATGCGCCACAGAAAAAAAAATAGAGGGAGAGCCATGATGGGAGGAAAAGCCAGGATGAGAAAATGAAAGAAGATGAGGAGGTGCGCGTATACGCCACTTCTCCCTACGACGGAGGAAAAAAAAACAGATGCAAGTCAATGAAATCATGTAAAACCATTTCCATTCAGCCGCAAAACAACATCTATGACCTCAGTGTTGGATTTGCCCCATTCTTCGTCTTAACAGGTTCCATAATCACACACCGTTATGAGGAGCAGCAGAGTGTGCTAGACGCTGCTCAAGCACGCCAAACAGGCCTGAACAAAAGAGATGGCAGCGGCCCGGGTCAGCCCATTACTTTCCCACTTAACAAGACAGACCACAAGCTCTCCCTCGCTCCCACTCTATGCAGAGTTGGCTGCTATCGCCGCACTGCTTGAGTGGGAGATGAATGGGGGGAGTGTGTGTATGTGTGCGTTTGATTTATGTACTGTTGTGTACGTGTCAGGCGGCCTGGGCTATCGGGACCAGCATCTCCCAATAGACACAGAGACGCTACAGCAGTGGGGGGGACCTCTCTGTCGACCCGGAGACCTCTGATACACATCTGGAACAACAGAGCACGCGCCGGGCAGGGATTGGACGGCTTTCACTGGAGGAGGAGGAGATTCATCCAGGAAGCGCCGTCACGTTCGGTGTCAGCTGGAGCCGCAGCTGTATGATCTCACGGGACGTCCATGAAAGACGCGTCCCAGGAGATGGAGGACGAAGAGACACAGGTTGCTCTGACTCAGTGACACTGTGTGTTTTCTCTTTCTATGTGTCGTCATTTAAGTGCCTCTAATGTGAGCACTTACTGTCCAGAGGTCAGACAGCCCTCTTCTCCCCATCACTCTTTTCCTCTCTCCCTCACTGTCTCCTCTCTTTCTCCCCCTCCTCTCTTCACCCTCTCCATCTATTTCTTTCTCTCTAGGAAGGAATCAGTCTCACCTTAATTGCTCTTAAATCGGATTAATGACTGACCGGGGACAACTTGACTTAATCTCTCTTCTAGTAAATCTCTTCCTCTCCTCTCTTCTCGTACATCACTCCTCCACGTTGTGTTCTCTCTTGCCCTCCCTCCTTCTCTTACTTTGTCTGCTGTCCTTTCTTTTTCTCTCCGTCCCCCTGCTCGCCTCTCTCTAACACTTTCACCTCCTTCTGCTTTGCTCTCTGTCACATTCCCTGCCTACCTCCTTTTTTCCTCGATTCCTCCTCCCTTCTTTCTTCTTCTCTACTCTTTCACCACTCACTCTCTCTTTGAGTCAATCATGCTTTCATCTTACTGGACGTGCACGTCACACTTCGGCTCTGGCCATCATCCGAGTCCCCTCATAATTTCTCTCTTCTTCTTTCACGCTCTTACGACAACTTTCTATTTTCCTTTAACTTCATCATCCTGAGAGTTTGCTCAAACCTCTTTGACTCGGCTGTCACTCTGTCACTCTCTCTCTCTCTCTCCATTCTCCACTTCGCCCCTCCATCGTCTGCGTGTGTGTGTGTGTGTGTCTCAGTCTTCAAGGTTGGCCAGTCGCAGGTCCTTGTTGTGTATGTCTTTGTGCACGTCGATGGGCTCCTGTCATTGCCTCCTAAGTGCTTTGGCAATACTGGGCTTCTGCTGTCATGCCAGTGCAACTAATCTCAATCGAATAACATTGAACTGGTATTGAGATGGAGATAAAGGACATGAGCGGCTGTCTGTGTGATTACTCAAGCAGCTCCCTCGCACCCAGCACTGTGTTTATGACAGCGACGCAATTTAACACAATTTACCCCAAAAGGAATTAACTATGAATCCAGAGCAGGAAATACGAAGAGGTAAGTAAAAACACCAAGTGACAGCGTCATAGTGAGGGGATACCGAGACAACGAAATGGCAGCACCTTCCAAACCCCTGCAGCACAGAAAACTGAGGGAAAAAAGAGGCCAGCCTTGTGGACAAAAGCTCATTTTCCTCTTGGTTGCACACTGCTGCAGGCGGGCTAACATGCCACAGGAGAATTCAACCACTCATACACCTTTGTTTTCCTCAGGTTTTTCTCAACTTTACACACAGCAGCAGCAGAGCCATAACCGAGAGTGAACCAGGACTCCTGACAGCCCAGAAGGTGTCTGGCCTGAGGCGAATCCAACGATCTGACGGCCGACGAGTCGCCGCTCTTTGGGTTTGGGACCGAGAAAAGAAGAATCTGTCATTTCCAAGCGGTGCTGCGCGTTTGTTCCCCTTCCAGTTTCGCTTTGACCACTTCCACGTCCCTCTACTTTTCCCCCCTCTCCGCTCCTCAACTCCTCCAGTGCCCCCCCCCCACCTCTGCACCTCCCAAACTGTCTGCTTCACAGCGCTCCTGTGCGCGTCCTCCCTCGGCCTCACTCACTCCCTCGCAGTGCAGTCAGGATTAAGCATTTATCTCGGTGGTCCTCCTTTCTGCCCTAAACGCCCGTGAGGATGATAAGAGTCGCTGGGATTTGTCAAATTGCGCGCCATTGATTAACTGACCTTTCGCGCCTGCAAGTCTCTCAGCCACTCCGCTAACTGCCGACAGGCCAGATAGAGAGATAGATGGACACATCTGGCTGTTATGGTTGTGTACAAGTTTGTAGTTACCAGGTGTGGCAGCGAGAGACGACACGGGGTATGGGGGGGGGGGGGGGGGAGAGGGGGGGGGTCTTTCATTGGGGGGGGGGGGGGGGATACAGGGGGAGTCCTTCAGCTGCCCTATAGGCTCAGAGTGTAACAGGCAGAAAGGTCTACCAGCAAACATTAATGAGTCCTGAATAATGAATAATGAAAGACAAATTTGAAGGTGTGCCAAGGGGCTAATATCAGACAGGAAGAATTAGGGGCGAACAGAGGAGCCAGAGGAAGAGTTCACACATGGGCTGGCTGGAGGTGAAGCTCGCGTGTGATCGGTAATGGCCGAGGGCGATTGCATGGCGAATTGGACACTTTTGATTATTCACGGGCAGGTTTGCGCGGCGTCCCCGCCAGCACGCGCTCAACTGCCGAGAATGAAACGTCCCAAAATACGACAGGAAAAGTGAAAAAGCCTCCAAAGCCACACACGTGCATTTTATTTAAATATATGAACATTACTCTATTTTTATATATTTCCTCTGTGAGTCACTGAGTGACACACATAGAGATATTATATGTTTCTATCATATTTAAAATGAAGGTTTTAAAATTGAAATTTTTCTTTTAGTAAAAAAGTTTCACATTTTTATTCAGTGAGAGTTTCAATGTCAAATTAATCTCCCTGACAGTTCAAATATTTCATTTCTCAAATATTTATAATGTTAAGATTTTTGGTTTTTGTTTTGTGTTTTTTCCACTCGTGTAAAAAAGAAATAAGCAAATGGAGACGGACACATTTGGAGGGTTTTTCGATGACGAAGATGAAGAAGAGCTTCACCCACCTGGACCTCCGCGTCGCCCCGCCTCAGAGATGCACCTGAGGCCGAAGCCCGTCACTGTGTCTCGGACTGGTCTCGGAGTTCGGTCGCTGCGGCGCTTGTTCCGACCCGGGAGGGAGGGAGGGAGGGAGGGAGGGGGGAGGTGGAAGTGCCTGTGCCGCACTGTACGGAGGCGTCACTAAAAAAACACAACAGAGAATCGAGTTAATTCGATTTATGAGTGAACACCGACCCTCCGTCTTCAGGACCAGAGCTTGTGAACATGTCTCCAACAGAGCAGAATAATATAATCAAGCAGGGAGAAGGAGACGCTTCGTGTCCCGCAGGAAGGAGCCGGTCCTGGGGCTCGTGTTGCGCTGTTTTCCCGCAGGAGCACTTCTGCCCCATAGACCACAGATCAATCATCTTATTTACTCTTTACTGCCGCGTACAGTCACATGCACAGAGAGAGAGCAGGGAAGGGAAAATCATTAGAATAAAAGCTATACGCATGCACTCATTTCAATTGTGCGTCTTTGGCTCATCTTTGCGCATGACCTCATCGCAAGTGATGACATTTAATCCTCTTCTCGAGTTGATTTCGAGTTGTCATTATTTCACAATCAAATCCGCCCAGTGACAAATCTTTTGGCTGATTTGAAATGGGACCCTCCCGTAAGGTTTATAGGTATTTGCGCCTTTTACGCACGGACCGCACGCCGGCGTGCGGCGAGCACGCGGAGCGGACAGAGGCCCAGGGCGCAGCTCGGCGAGAGGCTCCGGCTCCGCTGCCTCGTTATCGATATATGAGAAGCTTGCTGGAAAGGATATTGACCGCACTAACTAGCCGCACTTTGATCATTCCAGATGACAACACATGAACGACGAGGGCATCTTAAAGAAAAGAAAAATCAAAGCCGCCGCTCGCACCTGTCACAAGTTTCTTTCCGAATGTGACAGCCCCCAACACACCGGCTGGCGTGACGGAGACAGGAAAGAGAAACGGTCTGTTTCGAAAATAGACGACGCGATCAAATGCTGAGGACAAAGCAAAGACAAGCAGGTGGAATTCCGAAATGGAAATGCATCAAATAACCTGAGAACTTTTCGGATAATTAAAAAAAAAAAAAAAAAAATCACAAGTGACCTCAAACTAATGGGGAATTTTGGACCAGGAAATTAAAAAAAAAAAAAAAACTAGAGGAAATAACCATTAGAGAAGAGAGGCACAGGTTAACAAATAGAATTAAAACGAAGCAGCGAAAGGACAGGCTGTGTTGGCTGTGCCCAGTTTTTTTCCTGAATTTATTTATTTAAACAATCGTGAAACGAAAGGTTGAAACGAAATTGAATCAAATGTAATTGTTCAACAAATATGACCGTGAACGTGAAATAACTGTAATAAATGGAATAGAGGGGTGCAGTTTAAAATCGGGAAGATTTGAGATTAAAATCAAGGGCAGATTATTTATTGGAATGAGAATATAATCATACTAATTATTAGTTATGATTATAATTATTATTATGAAATAATAACTATTATTATTATTATTATTGATACACTCGTAATTATAATAACACAAAGAAATAACAATTACAACAATAATGTGGGAAGAGGCCTACACACTGGCTGGAGCAACAACACGTTTTATCCTGTTGGTTTTTAAGGTGCAATTAAATCGATTATTATTCCAATTATTATTAAAGCTGTAATTACGATCCCTCCTGTACATTAACGGCGTTGTTATCAGAGACACATTTTCCATGTGTGCCTCCCTTGACTTTGCTGATTTTATAACAAATGTAATTGGACGGGTTAACGAGTTCAAAGCGGCCGAGCGGGGGGGGGGGGGGGGGGGGGGGGGGGGGGGGGTGTCTCATTGCAGGCTCATCCAGTGGAGTGTGGAAGAGTCAGGGCAGGGGAAATTTCCCCGAATGCCATTTAATGTCGGAAATATTTGCAGCCAGGTATTGACAGCACAGAGACGGATGAGGCGGCCGACGAGGAGCGGCGCAAACCCAGGGAGCTAATCCAATTAAACTGGGGACTTGGAGGAGAGAGAGAGGTTCAACACGTTGGCCTCAAGTTCACACACACGCGCACAGGCGGAGAGGACGAGCTGTGGCCCGCACACTGGAGCCGGGAGTCAAAGTGACTTCGGATTAAACTGGAACAAAAAAAAATTAAAAATCACCTTGAATTTCTGTATTTTATTCTATTAAGACTTTAACGCCGACGCCGCTATTATTACTATTTTAAAATCAATGATGAAGTTAAGGCGAATTAATTGGTTGTCAACAGAATTAAATAATTTTACCTAAAGCTCTAAATTCCACACGCACATTCCACGCACGCCGTTTAAACTTGACTGAGGACGAATGGGGCCGTGGAAAGTTGGATGTGAATAATTGACGGCAGAGAGAAAAAAACAACAACAACAACAACAACACGGGCCGGGGTTCGGGTGGATCCATTGATCGATCTCTTAATCTGCAATAGTTACATGCGTGTATTGATTTACAGACACTGTTTATCTGGAAATATACAGGCACAAATAATTGATGGAGTTCACCCACGGCACACATAAATATGCATCAAAGTTGGAAGAGGGTAAACACCTTAAAAAAAAGGAGAAGAGAGAAAATCTGAGGCAGAGCAGCGAGTCCACGCAGAGATTATTCCAAATGTGTGTGTTTTTCAAGTTTGACTCAGTGTATCGATGCGCCCACTACTTCTGAAAGAAACTCCCATGCGAGTCTGAACACACACACACACACACACACACACACAGAGAGAGTAAACTTGAGCATTTTGTTTGGGTGGACGTATTGACAGCAGCTGCTGCTTTTGGAGAGCAGTGTTTCATGTGGACAGAATCCTGAAGCTGCAACAGGACAGAGTTGGAAAAATAATAATTTAGGGGGAAACTTCACTGAAGAACAATTCATCAATTATAGCATCTGCACGTGCAACTACATCCCGGAGTAGCCAACAGAGCACGAGCAGCGAGACACGAAAACATGACGCACGCGCGCGTGCACACACAGACAAATCCTTATAATGGTAAATTAGACGCGGGTCATTCACACACGCAAGTAAGTAATGGGGGGGGGGGGGGGGGGGACGGGGGGGGGGGGGGGGGGGGGGGGGGTGCACGGCTCAAGTCTCGTGCAGCGCGCCGTGCGTGTGCGCGAGCGCGTGTTTAATTGACTGATTGATGCGGCGCTGCGGAGGTGAGGGCTGCACGTCTTAACAAATAGAGACAGTTAGAGGCTAATCCGGGCCAGCGCTTCAAAGTGCCGCCGCACCTGCTCACGTGCATGCGCCCCAAAAAACACGGCATTTCCAGCAAGCGTGTGCGTGTGTGTGAGAGAGAGAGAGAAGGCTACAAAAGGAGGTTATCGTTGAACATCTAAACTTCCACAGTGTTTACAAAGAGTCAAAAATGAGACGCCTGCATCCAGGATTCCGAATCACGGCCAGGCGCCAATTCCGCACGGTCCAACTTTTTGGTACAAGGCTGCACCGCACACTGACGACAATAAAGACAAAACAAGTGTTCCCATAACAGCACAATTATGGCAGCAATCAATAATAATATCGCCAGCAAACGTCGATCGCAATATAGATCAGAAACGCGCTCACTGGAGGACACCAACTTTTCCAACTTCATTTCAGTTGTCGAGAAAAATGCAGCCGCTGCATCCCCATTTTAAAACACTTATATCATTTCACAGGCCCGTGCAATTCAAATGTGCAAAAAATGGGACAACGTACCTCCAGCGATTATTTTCAGGAAGCGGTGAAAAAGCTCTCACCGGCTCACGCGCGACCAGTCTATCCACGCGCGTTCACCCTGACGGCGCAGCGAGCCAGCATCACTACAGACCTGGACCCGGGGAGGAGAGCACAGGGAGGGAGGAGGGAGGAGGGAGGGAGGAGAAAGAGGGGAAAGCAGGAGGAGGTGTGCATCCTTCCCTCCCACACACACTCTCTCTCTCTCTCTCTCTCTCACCCAGTGTGTGTGTGTGTGTGTGTGTAAGTAGTTAATTAGTAAATCCCCATTCGCGGTGCCTCGGGTCGGTTTGTTTTCCCCGGTCGACAAGCCGAGAGGAAAGAGAATTTGAAGTAGGATTCGACCCGTTTCCGCTCCTGTGTCTCATATATGAGGTTTGTGTGTGTGTGAAGGAGGCGGACTGGAGTGGAGTGGTGTTGTTTTGTGTCTTTGTTGCACCACAACAGGACCCCCCCCGCCCCCTCTTCCCCCTCCTCCTCCTCCTCACGTGTCACCTCCTCACTGAGGGGCCCTGCTCAGCATCGTGACCCCGGCATGCTCAACTTGAATGAAACTTGGAGGAGTTTGGGGACAAGCGACTCGTGTCGCGGCCCAGCGTCCAGTCTTCACGCTGGAGTAAACTGCGGGAGCAATATTTGCTCTTTTCTCAAGGAAGCGTTTAAAACAGCGCTCGCCAGAGGTCGAGCCCCACCCGTCAGTCCGGCTTTAGCGGATGACCCAGACGAAATTCAATGCTGTTGTCAACGCATTCACATCCAACCCTGCAGCGAGATCCACACCACCATGGAGGATCATTATCCTTCTTCTATCAACTGTCCACACACACACACACACTGCAGAGGACAATAGGTCCCCGCTCTCATGCCAGGAAATTGACGCTGCCTTTAACAAACTTTAATTATTTAATTGATCCCCAATCAGCAACTTAATAATCAATTAGGTAAACCAATGGAACTCACTTGAGTGCAGAGAACCAGAGTCTATATGACAAGGGAATCAGGAGAGGAGAGGAGAGGGATGGGGAAAAGGGCAGCATTGAAGGAGGATTAAAAATAAAAGCTCTGTCCAGTCTCTCTCTCTCTCTCTCTCTCTGCTGGGCATCTTAATTGTTGTCTACTTGAGTCTGACGGAGCAGTGGGGTCAGTTTCTGGCGCTCCCAACATGACATGACACGACTAAACTAAAGTGTGTGACTGCATGAAGATAAAAGAGTAAAACACAGCGCCTCTTTATCGCCCTCTAGTGTCGCCTGCTCATGTGAGCCTTCCATCGCTGCTCGTTAAGCCCTCCAGCTGACTCCTGCTCAACTCCCTGGCCTCAGCTTTGGGCTTCACATGCTCTTCACACCCCACTATATATATGTACATATATATAGTGTGTGTGTGACCGTTTTCTTTTCTTACTGAATGCAAGGCGTGCTATGTGTGTGTGTGTGTGTGTGTGTGTGTGGCAGGGAACATCAGACACTCTTACACACTCTGCAGATGAAAGCTTTGCCAATACTCAGAGTCCCCAGAGGGTCGTGGCAATATTGATGTGACCACTGGTGTGTTTGTGTGTGCATGCTGCTGGTGCATGACAGTACGCGTGCACGCATGCGATCTGCGTGTGTGTGTGTGTGTGTATTGCAATCGCTGTATGTCACCTCCAGAATCCGAAAGGGGCGTAAGCTGATGCAGACACACTGAAACGTGTGAGTAACCTCTAACCACTGATCTCAGACCAGCTCGTTCTGGCGTCCGCCAGCGGCGGCGGCTTATTTTCCCAGTCCCCTCCCTCCCGCCGAGCTCCGCTCAGCAGATGGAGCGTCTGAACCTCTGACACCTGGGAGGTATATGTGACAGAGTGGGGAGGTGCTGGAAGAGGATGAATAACTGACCTATCACATCCCCATTGACTGAGTTAATTAATATAAGTAGAGCCGAGGATTCTTAGCTCACTTTTCACTGTATGGATTTGCTGTCTCCTGACATTTGGTGTGTTTTATATCTATTCGATGCAAATCCAATGTGTTCCGTCCCGCGGCCCGATCATGACAGCTAATTTTGGCGCGAGGGCTATTTTGATAGGGCGGATTTTAATAGTGGCACAACACAGGGCCTGCATGTGATTGATTGATCTTAAATCTCATGTGAATGGATGTCAGATTGAAGCGGGGCGAGCTGGTAAAGGCCTGTCCTTTACACCGCCACCGCCTCAGCTCCACTCTCACTGCCTGTGCATCCTTTACGCTACAAAGTGATGTTTTTTATCGGAGGGGGTTCTCGTCGATGCGAGCACCGGCAGAGGAGGAAGAGAGGAAGGACAAGGAAATCCTCATAGACTCTTTACACACTCCTCTACATGCAAAGTCTCTTTCTTCCTCTTTGTGGCTGTGAAAGACAAGAGTGAAGGAGAGAGAAACACAGGGGGAATGAGTGTGTGTGAGTGTGTGCTGGGTGGGGGGGGTGACACAAGCAGGACAGACAGGAAGACAGGCAGAAGAAGGTGGGAAATGGAGAGAAAAGGAGGGGAAAGAGAGCAAGAAAGAGCTCCACTGCCTAGTCTTAATCTGAGCTGTTCTGATCAATAGCCCATTTCCCATTGTTGCCAGAGCTGTTCGATCGCTACACCACGGAATTAACACACCCACTTTAATCTGGGGGGAGAGGAGCGAGGGGAGAGAGGAGGAGGAGGAGGAGGACGGGAGGTGGGGGTGGGGGGGAAGGGGGTTAAGCGGGTGAGAGGGGAGCAGCTGTGGAGGCATTCTCAAATGAAATCAAATCTAATTGTTATCACTGTAGCCGCTGCACTTATTACTACCACTGTCACAATTATCCAGCCACCATATAGCTCTCTCCTCCTCCTCCTCTCATACCTTGCATCATGTGCTGTAAACTGGACGTAAATAATCCAAATTAGTGTGTATTTGTTTCATTTTGCCGGCTGCAGATTGGATTGGGTTGGGTTGGGTTGGGGGGTTGGGGGGTTGGGGTTGGAAGGCAAGGCTTATTCCTCGGTGACAGGGAATGGGGTTTGTGGTCAGGTGTGTATATACACACACACACTGAGACTGGTTGTCTCAATTCAGGGTTTCTGGAGTAAGAACGTGTCCACGGGCCCTGACTTCCTTAACGTGAGGACGTTTGATGCCATGGCACCAATCAGCCGTTTTTAGAGACGTGAATCTTTCCAGTTTAAATTTATGACTGATTGTTAATTCGTTGTGCCGCTCTTAGTTTTAGTCCTTTTGCAGAGCTACTGTTTCGGACGGAAAAAGTTATTAAATACATTGCGATCTTCATATATATATAGATATATAGACCTTTTATCTGGTTCAATGTAAATTTTTATCTGTAAGAAATAAAATCGCAGAAATGCCAGAGACAAATGTGTGGAAATGAAAACGCCACTTTCCTTTGGTAGCGATTTCCCTTTTTCGGTGAATGGACACTTTAATCTTGGATTGGTCACAAAACGTAAAATTAAATGTGTCAAAACAACAGCATGTTTTTTTTTGTCTAAGGTCACTTGAACCTGAGATTGGTGGTGGTTCCAGTACTGCGCATGGCGTGTACTGTACAGCTAGTACAGGTTGCCACTTTCAATAGAGCAAACGTAATAAGCATGAGCTTAGACAACGGCCGTAATGTCATTTCATACAGAGTGCAGGCAATCTATTTCAAATCCATTGGTCACACGAGCTACATCAGCGCTATGGCCACGTACATGAGCCGCGGGTGATGCATGTCTCTTCACGGGAGGAGACAAGATACGCGAGGCACATTTTGAACAGTTGTGATTAAAGAAACCCAAAGTCCTCGGCTCTTTTAAAAAGCCTCCGCGCATTTTCTCATCCCCATTCCACCGATGCAAATACTTTTCCAGTGCCAACACTGGAGTTTAGCTGCTGAATACGATCGTCCACAGCTGTGGGTGCTGCCGGCGGAGTCTTTGCTTAGCGCCTTCTACTGAGACAGCTGCAGGGGGAAACACAGCAGAGGAGCTCTCCCCTGCCACCCGAGGCTACCACCCAACTTTCCCTCCAATCCATTCTACTTACTCTAGTCCTTTTGAAGTCATTTCATAACAGAGCAATTTTCTCGTTAGCGTTGGCTTTAATTGTGGGTAATTAAGCGTGCTCCAGCAGTATAGAGAGCGCTGTTCGGAGGACTGGGGGGAAATTAGCTGTAGTTCAGCTGTGAAATACGGGGTTAAGTGGGAGACGGGGTAGAGAGAGCAGAGAACCGAGGGGGGTCAGTGACTCCAAAACAGGGCGTATTGCTGTCTGAAGGGAACGCTGCTTTGGGTGGATGATGGGAAGGCTGGAGAAGAAAAGTCTGGAACACAAATGGGCAGTTTAAGACTCCAAGGGGCTGAAGCAGACGAGCTCCTACGCTTGACTTTCAACCAACAGACTAGAGAAGGGAATCAAAATGGACAGGTGGACAAAGACGAGACGCAGGGGTCGCCACGTGAGATGACGGTGACGTAAACTTTATACAATCAGAAAACAAATCAGCATCAACAAACAACCAGGGGTGCCAGGCAGAATATATATTATGAGTATAAGTTTTTACTGAATCTTAGAACAATTTGCTTAGAAAGTCAACCTGACAAAAGAATGCACATTTACACTTTAAATCCTTTTCTCAATAAAAATCTGTTATCAGCACATTGCGTTATCGATAGTTTGCATCATGAAATTGCAAGAGTGCATTTCAGTCTTGGCCTTCCCAGAAGCAACAGTGTGCATACAGGCACTTCTTGCCACCGAGCGGACCCTTGATTAAATGTAGCACCGTGTTCAATAGAGCTCCTGCCCTTCACATCCGCTAATGCTTTTATTTTAACCCCATAACAGCGATAAACGTCAGAGCCACCATAAAGCAGATGAGGAATGATTGGAGCCATTGACTGTACTGTCAGACGCTCAGTGGATGGGGACCGACTCCACGGGGCCCTTTATGAGGACTCCATCCCCCCGTGGAACCATCCCCACTGACGATAATGAACCTGTTAAAGCCTCTATAAATATTGGCTCCCGTGCTTAGTGGTCGTTTGAATACCCTGGAAATAGAGCACGGTTTGCAAACAAGTGGCTGGGCGTTGGAGGTGGTGCAGCTAATACCTAATCAATGGAGGGATGCTCCCTTGCAGTGGGTCCACACAAACACCCAGATTCATGCAGAGTGCGGATACAATGTGCTTTAGAATAAGCACAAAACTCCGGTATTGATTAGCAAATTATCAGTGTCTGCTGAAGGTTCTCTGAGGGGGACTAGAACACTGCAGGGACACTGGGCTAAAAACCAAGAATGGCGCCTGCAGTGCAGAGTAAACATCCTGCGACCAGTGAAGAATTCACACCTAATAACTGCGACGGCAGGATCACTGTCGCCACGTTGACCGCTGGCGTTCCAGATGAGACGTGAGGCCGAACTCCACATCCATCCTGCCCGCGACGCAAGGGAACTTAGGGTTCACGGGGTGTTGAGGCTATGCTGCTGCAGTTCAACTGCTTTAAAACAACAACGACGAGGAATTCAAAGACTTAACTGTGCTATTAGAACATTTACAGCGTTCTCACACAGGACACTCCACGGGGGCCACGAAAAAAACAATATCATTTCTCGACACTTTTCACAATAAAAGGAGGGAAACAGGCTGACAGGCTGCTAAAAACTGGCATTTTAGATTTGAGGTCGCGTTTTAAAACACTGCACCCTGTTTGGCTGAACTCTTTGGGTGAACGTCAATGTACAAACACACATATTTAAAATCACAAACGTAAACCAGCTTGTGCGATCTTTGTGGTCAGCCACATTAATCATCTAGTTCATAGAGACGGTTTTAGACGCGTGTGGGTCAAACCTGCATGAATACACCTTGAAACATGTCACAGTTAATTTAGATTTGGCACAGCATTGCTCACCATTTGTTCTATTCATTTATTGTACTGTGTAAATCGTACTGTATGTCAGCAGCAGTGTTACACAATGCGCCGTCGCCAGCTGACAGTTTCCATCCGCTTGGCTCGAACCGACAGGGACGACAGGAAGAGTTGTATAAATTCACGCTTCACATTGGTTTTTGATTTATAAATGAGGGGGAAAAAAACAGCCGGCGCCATCTCAGTTTAACGAGGGATGTTTTTTACCGTGCGCGACATGAACTTGAAATCAATGAAAAGGTCACGCTGACGGTATCCAGGCGAGGCTTCGGACACATGGAGCAAAAGGAAGACGGTTCTTGAATTGAGGAGCGTGGGATGAAGCGGTTTTACAGTTTTTACAATTTCAGCGTGAGCATCAGTGAAGGATTTAATTTGTTTTGGCCAGTCGATACCTGAGAATATAAAAGCATCAACCTCAATTCAAGGATCCGTATAGTGGTGATCTTAGAAAGTCGTCAGAATAAAACTGCCAGCAAACTGCTAAAGGATGTTATTGTGAAAGAGCCCATCTGACCTTGACCTCTGGGTTTTGTCAGTGACATGACGCTAGCGCAGCCAAACACTGCCTGAGTTCACAAAGTCGGTCTCTCTTTCTGTGTCAGAGCAGCAGCAGCAGCTCCGAGCGTATGTCAAAGATGTGTGTCTCCCCTCGGTGCTCTCGGTGTCTTGGGATGGAGTCCTTCTCCATCACACTGAGTGAACCAGCCTGGGCCCTGGGTGACACTCCCCTTCATCACAGCAACCCAAAGACACACTGGCCCATATCTGACATGGTGGATGAGCGGACGTCTTCGCATCGCTCACATCGTTCTATGGAGAGCGGATTTAAAGAAGTGGGAGTGTGTAACTGAGGACAGGACGCCGTCACCCTACCTCATGAAACCACAACACAAAGAGGCAACAACTTAAGTGTCCCTGCGCACGCACGCGCACGCGCACCGCCACCTGTGACGTTTAGAGTTTGACAACTTTCGAGAGAGAGTAACCTCGGTCCCACAAGTTCCAGCTCCACTTCCCATCAGCCCTTCTCCTTTGCTCGGCCGCGTCCACGAGGCTGCAGCCAAGCGCAGCCACGTCTCCATCACACGGAACCCTGCTCGGAATTGTTGGCGATCTGTTTGCAGGGAGACGCAGTGCGCACGCTGCCCGGCACACACACACACACACACACACACACTATACGTCAATCAATGTGCGCACGTTTCTCTCACCCTCGCGTCAAAGTGCATGAAAGCACATTTCTTATGAGGATCTTCATCCATGTTAACTGTCAGTGCCACGTGTGGGCCACACAACAGGCAGGTGGGGGCTTACCTTCACCGATGCATTGACCTGACCAGCAGCTCCCGCGGGGGTCGCTGGGAGTCCCGTGGACGTGCGCAGAGGACCGAAGGTGCCCGGGGCCAGTTTACCGAGTCGGAGCGCGCATCCTTCCGCCTGCATGAGACTGGCGAACACGGCGTGAGAGGGCGCACCGCCCGCAGGGAGACAGGAGGAGACGAGTGGGGCGGACACGCGCAGCGAGCGGGACAAAAGTTGTCCACGGACCAACACGCGAAAAAAGTTGTCCGTGAAAAAGAGCGACTCCGCTGCCGCCTGGCCCGGTCCCAAAGTGCAAGAATGTAGTTGACATGAGCAGAGAAAGCAAAGTCTGAAACACGCACAACACAAGCAGGTGTGAGCGCGCAGGGGAGAGATCCAGGCGAGGGAGGGACGAGAGGAGGAAGAGCGCGCACAGGGAGGGAGAGAGAGAGAGAGGGGGAGAGAGGGGGAGAGGGGGGGAGGTCAAACAGAGGGAGCCGAGCCCGAACCTGCGCCTCAAGTTTTCTATCAGCTGCGGGACTTGTGTTTACGAGGCTGCAAAATTGAGCCGCACAGTGAGGAGAGCGCGCACGGCTAAAGAAATATATGTAGACGGCTGGTGGCCAGAAAGCGGATCGATCTGCTTATAATTTTGTCCAAAGTCGGGGGGGAAGAATAAAGTTCACGGAGGAATGAAATTTGAAAACAGATGGCGAATCCCGTCGCCTCTAAATAAGATTCGATCTTCGGGAATGGAGTGTAGATAATATTTGGTTGGACGTTTGATGAAAATGACGGATTTTTCATTTTGGACAGGTGGGGGTTCGGAGGGAGGGAGGGGAGGGTGTGGAGGTGATGGAGGGATGTGATGCGTCGAGGGACAGAAACTAAACTTGGGGGAGAGTGTCCATCCAAGGATCTCATCCCCGCTCTCCATTTGCGCCCACACACGCACACACACACACACACACACACACACCGCCCCTCACTTTCCTCCAGCTCACCCCGCAAGGGGGGGGGGCAGTAGGTGGAGGAGGGGAAGGAGAGAAAACAAGAATACCAAATAAATGAGAAATTTTCGTACAGGCCCCGCTTCCGTGCGTTCCATGCTAGCAATAACAATTAAATATCGACCGCTTTCCCGGCCAGAGAGAACCTGAGATACCCAGAGACTGCCAAGTACCGAACCCCCCCACCCCCCACCACCACCTTACCCCTCCCCTCCCTCCCCACCTTCCCCATATGCACTCACTCACTCACTCCCTGCTCCTTTTCTCGTCATCCCCTCCCTATATACCTCTTTTCCTTCTAATCCAAGTCCATCAGGCCAATCTCTTCTAATTTGGTGTATCTCATTTCTCTTGATTCCATCCCACAGCCCATCTCGGCTCCACTTTTATCATTGCTGATTTGGGGTTGGGGCTGGTGGGGGTGTGGCCTCGCCGACGCACTTCCATTTTCTCTTGGCGCAAAGAGGACTTCCTCCCACCATGCATGTTAGTTTATCAAAATCAATTATGGGATTGAGATTCACGCCGCCTTCCCCCTGGATGTTAAAACACACCCTGATTGGAGCTTTATTGGCGCAGTCCGCCCCAGCCCTCAGTTTGAGCATGGACGTGTGCTATTTAGCACACTGATGTGTGTGTGCGTGGTTTGCAGCACTACATGCCAACAAAGACATTTATCTGGCCCAGCGCTGTTTTATTGTTTTACACGCAGACATAAATGTGACGGAAATGATCACAAACGTTGCACAACACTCCAGCGATGCATCGGCAGCTCCAGCCTCCTGCTCTCAACTATCAGTGTTCTCTGCTCTGATGAGAGAAATCTGGGTACTTTTCTGAGCGATCCGAAAATCATTGTACACGTTCAGGGGTCACAACCGACCAAGCTAAAGAAGCTAATATGACGAATGGCGTGCTTGTGGCTACGAGTTGCTAAATAATGACAAATGGACCGAGCTGCAGAGATTCAGTACATCTGTGAGGACCACTTACTGGATCGCATTGTTTTCCTTTATGGCCAGATTTTCCTTTGTTATCAGGGATGACTCCATGTTTGGCTGATGGTAAAACTAGGGTGAGAGAACTGTAGTTTATGGATCACAACTACCGTTGATTGAGGTGGAATCAAATGGCTGGGTCACATGACCCTGAGAGAAGGCCTCTGACTGGACTGCATGGCCTCCTCTGTGGATGTGTGGATTCTTTCCATCTCATCTGAGAAAACCTTCAGCAGGCCTGTAGAGAATGATGAGCTGTAATATAATGAGGCTTCACTTTCACTTTTTGGATATTTCAAACTAATCGCAGGAAGTTGAAAGCACAAGAGACGATAGAAGAAGAAGGAGGTGCAAACCCAACAGAAGTAGACACATTGGCGGTGATGACACATTGTTGTTAGTCACCTCTTTAAATTCTAACGGGAAACCAAAACTAACCAGATCACAGGCAATGACACAACAAAGACATTAACAGCGTTGCCAGATGTACGATGATTATCACATTTGTACGATAATTTTGGCCTCTGTGCCATGTCCAATCAATAATGCATGATGAACGATAATTGGATCATTTCGTGACACAATATCAGTTGTAATGTGGACAGTAAAAAATGGATCATGTCTGTGTCCACATGTCTCTTCTCACGTAACGTCCGAGCAGCCGTGTCATGGAGAAGAGTTTGCTGTCAGTCATATGAATGTGACCATCAAGGCTTTTCCCTCCAATGCCAATCATTTGAAGCTTCTGCTATGATACCTCAATATTTCCCGTCTGGCACCATGGGACATGGCTCCAGTTTGGACCATGGTTTGGACTTTCACGCGTGATGGTGAGTGGAAGCAAAAAAAACGCCGTTCTATAGCCAGCAGAGGACAATGAGTCTGGGGGCTTGAGACCACAAGACAAACAGGTGGACTCCATTCCTCTCCAACAGCCTCCTTTTGTTGATTGACGGCCCCTGGATTTGTGCAGCTCGTGACAGGACTGCCAGAGGAGTGGCATCATCACGGACTTACAAGTCCTGAGCACGCGGGCCCAACTTTCCAAACGAATTGCACAACTATCAAAAGTTTCTCCATCATTGTCGTTGTGTCTTCTCTCTCGCTCTCTCTTTATATTTTTTTTCCGCCTCAGAACTTCTC
Source organism: Pseudorhombus dupliciocellatus (assembly GCA_016785235.1). Taxonomy (NCBI): domain Eukaryota; kingdom Metazoa; phylum Chordata; class Actinopteri; order Pleuronectiformes; family Paralichthyidae; genus Pseudorhombus; species Pseudorhombus dupliciocellatus. The sequence continues at coordinate 176,651 of JAFBJW010000176.1, forward strand.
CCTGCTCGCACCCAAGCCATTCAATTTCTATTTATTTCACCCCCCCACCTCCTCCACTCCTGGAGCTCTCCAGCCCCCGCCGCCACCAACACCTCCTCGCGGTCTCCCCCATCCTCCCCCCATCTCTCCCCCCTTCACACCTCCTCGCGTCGCTATTAAAACCCATTCTCCCCCTGTTGTCGCCCTAATTCTCCTCTCTCCATCCCGCCGTCTTTTCCCTTTCTCCCCCTCGTTATCTCCCCCGTTTGACTTTAATTAGTTAATGCATTAATTATCTACGCCCCAATACCTGCACCATTAACATAGCCTCTCCTCCCCGCGGCTCCCCTCTCCGCCTCACCCCGAGGCCTCTGGGCTGGAGATGCTTTATGGACACAGGGCGCACAGCCTCTCTCTCTCTCTCTCTCTCTCTCTCTCTTTCACCCCATGCCTCTTTTTCACTCTATTTCTCGCTCTTCCACTCTTTGCCCCCTACCTATTTCCCCCCAAGTCATCTCTCTCCCCCCGCCTACTCTCTCTCTCTCTCTCTCTCTCTCTCTCTCTCTTTCACCCCATGCCTCTTTTTCACTCTATTTCTCGCTCTTCCACTCTTTGCCCCCTACCTATTTCCCCCCAAGTCATCTCTCTCCCCCCGCCTATCTTTCTTCTGCCCCCCTATCCTCTCCTCTTTTCTCTCCGTGCCTCGCAGTCGCCTCTGCCGGCTGCTCTCTCTCCCCGGCGACGGAATTATGAAAAATGCGCCCATCGACAGAGCGCCTCAGCTTCGATTAGCCGAGATGGGACATGACAGGCCGCGATCAATACTTATACCGTCCTATAACGTGTCAACTAATGAATCAATCTCGGCTAAATTTTCCATTTTTCAAAAGCCGACGCGAGAGACTGGAATATCCTCTTTTGTAAAGATATTATTATCGATTTCGTCGGCAATTTGACATCGGGGGTAGTTAATTCCACTCTAGAATAAAATTGAAAACACTTGAGATTGAAGTGAGAGAGGGAGAGAGGGAGTGGGAGAGAGGGGAGGAGGGAGGCAAGGGCAGGCAGGAGGGGAGGGGGGAGACGGCTGTTGACTTGATAAAAGAGAATGGGAAGATGGAAGGAAGGGGAAAACGGGTAGGAGGAAGAGATACTAGTGCTGGGGCTGCAGAGACAGCAGCAGTCTCTCTCTCTATCCCAGACAGACATGACTAAATAATCTGCAATCTCAGTAAATCCCTGCATTGATACAGCTGCAAATGTGTGGTTAAAAGTCACACAGCAAATATAGCACAATTTTAGATAATAATAATAATAATAATAATAATAATAAACAAACAGTATTTTGCTTGGATTTTTAAAAATGCACAGATCAGGAACAGATGTTTGAATGAGTACAGAATGTCTGTTCATCAATACTAAGCACTGAGCTTTAGAATGGTTTTATTTTCCATAAGTTGCTGAGCTTCTGTTTGGGGTTTGATGAATGGAGCCGCCCTCACACCTACTTCACTTGCAATAGTGTGTGTTTTTTGTCTCGCGGAGACGATGAATGAACTCCAGTAATATTTAATGGTGCAGTTCCTGACTCCTGTTCTTGTTTCCAGCCCCTGGATTTAGATACATAAACAAGTGACGCTGCTCTGGCTGTCGTGTTCGGACGACGATTCCTCCCCGAGACAAGAGTCAACTCGTTCTGTCAAATGACAAGAAAGTTGACGACCCGGTCATCATTTGAGAAAACATCAAATACCGTCACAAACATTAGCACTTTTTTCATCGGCACGTGAAGAAAAAACACAAGTTGTGTCAGCAGCACTGTCTGTGAGGTGTCCGCGCATGTGTGTGTGTGTGTGTGTGTGTGTGTGTGTGTGTGTGTGTGTGCCAGCCGACACAACAGAGGCAGAGAGTCAGCACGTGTGTCAGAGTGAAATATAGATGGAGGAGGCCGGTGTGTGTGGGGGTCAGCGAGGTGCAGTGTAACTGTCGACAATCACAGCCTTATTTACCTGTCAAAAACACTATCATCCCACACAGCCCCAGCCAAGCAATTTCTCCTGTCTCTTCCTCCCTCCTCTCCTCTCCCTCACTCTCTTTCTCTCCCTCTCTCTCTCCCTCCAATTACAACCTAGAGGGCTATTTCTCTCCAGGACAAAAACACTACCCACAAGCCCTCCCTCTTCTTTCCGATAGCCCCTTCTCTCTCTCTCCCTCATCGTTTCTACCCCTCTCTCTTGCTCTCTCCATTTTTTTCTCCATTCCCTCCTTTCTTTTCCTCTGCCGAGAGTTGGAGAGTGGAAATGAACAAGCTGTAAACACACACCACTTATCCCAGTGTATGGTGTTGTGTGTTTGTTGCTGGAGCAAAGGCTGATGTATATGAGGTGTGGTGCTGCCAGGCCGGCGGACGGGAAATAAAGATGCGCCGCAGGTTGAAAAGCAGTTTGATCAGTGCACCGCCGCTCACTCATTTCAGCCCCGTTAGCCTTGAAGAATGCTGCTACAGATAAAATAAACAAAACGCCCAAACCATCATTGAGAGTTCCTCACAAAAAAGGCTTTTAGCCAAAGTCTGATTTATCTTTTCATCTTGGGCAACACAGAAATGAGCCACTCAGTATATTTAAATCCATCACTCAGAATAAACTTTGAACTACAGTTTGACTTGCATGTGTACACATCCTGAGAGGGAAAGGCTATGATACGTGATGTAATAGTACATTTACAATGACACTGAGGGAAAAAAAACACTATTATTCTTATTATTATTAGGGTGTGCCACAGCATAAGGACACATCAAGTTTTAGAAACCAATAAAAATAAACAATAAAACAACACGAGCGGTTTGGTTCTGAACGCCTTGAACAGGATGTTGTTGTTGTTTATTAAATCCAGTGTTTATGGTGTGGCTTAAGGAAAATGTGATGTTTACCCAGACTGACACTGACGCTAAACTCAGTTATGGTGTGTGTGTGTGTGTGCATGTGTGTGTACAATTTGAAGTCAACTGTGGTTTCATACAGCAACATATCAGGCTGGTTCCGTATGTCAATGGGCTGAATCACAGGCAGTGACAGACAGGAGCCACTGTTCTGCTCCCAGATTGAAAATCTACTATAGGAGGAATTTTGCTGATGCATGACTCCGGCGGATACTTGGGTGGCCTTTTATTTCCTGAAACAAGACGTGATGCATGTGACTGAAACACACGCTCACGCTCACACACAGACTGGTCGCAGTCCCCTGTCTGTCTTCCTGACTGGCTCCGTGAAAAGGCCATCTGACAAAGCCATTAACAGGGCGGTGTAATACCTGTGTCTGCAGCGAGCTGCGTGACACAAAAAGACATTTATGGGCACTGCCATGACAGGAGAAGCACCGCGACACCTGACCGGCCGGATTGCGAGCTGCCTGACAGATAACGGCAGACGGAGACAATGACACCGCTGAGACAGTGATGGAGACCAGAGACGGGACCTGAATCGTGTCAGGGGGAGCCAAGGAGGATTCGCATGTGGCGGCACATGGGAACATGGCAGCGGAAAGCCACACGCTGCATTGACACCTCGCTGCCAAAGTTTTTCAGATCTATCATAACAGGGTGAGATATTTTCACAGCCGGGGGTCGGCCTCGAGCCAGCGAGGGTTACGGCTAACGGAGCACGGAGCCGTGGGTTCTGAGATTTCACCCGAAAAAAAAGAAATGTTCATTTTCACAATAACTGTCGCTCTCTGCTGTAAATGATGGGGAATTCAGTTGTCATTTTATGATTCAGGCAGAAAATGGAAACATGGCTATAAAGAGGAAACAGAGCGACGGAGGGAGTGAGTCTGAGCAGAAATGTAAAGAGGGAGACAAAGCATGAGAGGAAGAGAAAGAAAAGAATGATGCCGAAACGAGAGTGTGTGTGTGTGTGTGTGTGTGTGTGTGTGTGTGCAGCCAGGGCAGCAGGCAGAGGCAGCTAAGCAGAACCAGCCAGCCCTCACAAACCAATCAGGCCTTCATTAGGCTGGGCGGGAGGGATCGATGGCCAGCCCGCATCAATTAAACAGCACCCATACCACACTATACACACATACTACTATTATATATACACAACCATCATCGCCATGTACACACACACACCCCCTCACTCACCACTTATACACACAGCTTTTCTGCTGAAACCAGAATCATTCAGATTTTTCAGACCTATTATTTGCTCTGTTGTAACATTACTCTGCTAACCCATGCTACACTGAGGAATATTTATTGACGTCTCAAGCTAGTTAAACCCTCTCGCGCCATATGCAAACACAAAATGAGCAAGAAACAAAATCTCTTGATGTGCAGCAGATTTAAAAAACAAAAAAACAGCTCGGAATCAAAAAGCAGATTAAAAAGGACCCTGGCCTGAAGAGGCTGAAAAGGCTGAAAAAACAATGTAGTTTTAGGAGCACTTTCCAAACGGCCATCACACTGTATCCTGTCCATTCGCTCCTTCACCCCTGACACACACTCCCAACATCGATAACACCCAATTACACACACGCTCACACACGGTGGGTCCTGAAAACACACAATTACACAAGCTCCGGACACACTTTTTATCAACACTCAATTACACACACGCATAAATCACTGACGCGCCGCGCGTCCACGAGAGCGGAACCGCCGAGTGAGGGATGGATCATTTTCTTTAGTCATTGCTTTCACCAATAAGCCAAAAACAATAAATGGCTTTACCAACAGAACACGCTACACATCTGTTATCGTGGGTTAAAGACCCTTTTTTTCCATTTTTGTTGAGGTTGGTTTTGGCTTTCACGTCGGCCAAACTTCTCGTGAAATTGAGACGTGCCTTCTGAGAGCAGTAGTTTGCACTGGGAGCTCACAACTGGATTTTCCGCCCGTTGTTTGTGCGGCGTCCTCATGTGTTTGCATTTACATCCAGAGGGAACAGCTAAGACCTTTCAGTCCTATCTGTGGATCTCTGTGGTTCAGATAAACAGCTGGTATAGAACGGACAATAGGAATAGGGGTTATTACAAAGGTCCCTTTAATCAGTCACTAATGGCACTGACTGTCAAGTATGTGTAAAACTGCCTAAATACAACCATTATGTTTGAAAAGGGATTTTCCTTGACGCTCATCAGTAAAAGTAAATCTGACTTGAGTATTTGATCTAAATGTGTCATCAAGTTTGACGCCACCCAGGTATAGATCAGGGATACTGGCCCTTCCTTGACCGATGGACTGAAGTGTCTCCCCTTAAACACCCGCTGTGCTGCGGCAAAAGGCCCGTGGTAAAAATATTCAACTCCAGAATAAATGCGTCTGTATTGGGCGATTACCGGGCCAGGCTTCCTGAGCCCCGCGCGTCACCTGCTCGCCGTGGCATTGACACGTCAGTCTCCCGCGGCTAACGCAATGTGACAGTGTTGAGATTATAATATCTGGCCCGTATTACCGGGCATTAACGCCATTACCGCGCCCCACCCGCTCAGGTGGGCCACTCCGGGACCGGGGGACGGAGACGGAGAGATCAGCAAATTGAGGGAAGGCACTGTGGAAAAAGCACGGAGGAGGATGGTGAGGTAGATGAATGAATTTGAGAAAATGAGAGAAGCTGTTTGGCTCCAGTAAAAAGGCCTGTACGGACGTGCAAAGACGCTTTAAACATCTGACAATCAAATGGCAGAGACGGGGCGTTTCTGTCGGATTTTATGGCGTTTCAGGAGGATGCGTTTAAAGAATAAATGGGGCTATTACCGGCTGTGTGTGTGCATGTCAGATCTCTGTGCTTGCTGGGACATTTTAGCTCGTCCTCACTCCACTTGGTGTTAGGGTTAGAAATTAAGACAAGGGCTGGGGTTAGACATGAGGGTTGGGGCCTAGGTTATGTCAAAGAGTCAGATCGAGGCCCAGACTCCCTACATTAATCAAGCTGCACCCACTTCCACAAAGGTATAAACATCAGTCCCCTAAGAGGAAATGCTACCGAGGATTATTGATCGGAACATTTCGGCAGGTGTTTACATGTCTGTCTAGATTCTGTCATTCATCATAGGACAAAATACAAGCGCGTCACAATTGAGCAGGACACAGTGTGGAGATCAGAATGCATTAAAACATAAATATATGAATGGCATGAAGTCTCTTCTTAATCCAATAAAAAGGGTGAAGTGTCATGAGTGACAGCTTGAGATTTAACACCAGCTGGACAGTGGCACCGCGGCTCGATCCTCTGATGACTATCGCCCTGACTCCGGCTTAAAATGGACGTTATCTATGACACTTTGGCTTCATTTTCATGGTCCACCTTCATCCAGCCAGTGCTCATGAAAACACGAGGCAGAACATCAACGCCATCGCATCTGATCCTATCACGCAATTATCTCACGACGCGCTCCTGCCTGTGGCAAGTAAACTATTTACTAAATAATGATGGAATCTGCCATCCACATCAGCAGAGCACAAACGTGTGATATAACAACAAAGACGAGGGGTAAGAGTGAGGGCAGCCCAAATGGATAAAGCTATTCTAATAATGAACAGCTGAACAAGCACCATCACTTCACGTGATTTATTGTTTACACCGTCCCACGCCCGCTTTCATTTCGCTTTTCCAGCGCCTTCATTTGTTTCACCCAAAGAAAACACTTCAATTCCACAGCCGTGTTGTTTTAATTAGGGAAATTAATAAATAAGAATAAATTAATGTAGCCTCCACGCCCCTCCGGAGCGGTGGCAGGCGCCATCGCCTGAATGGGATGTATTTGCGTGCCATAATTAACACTTAATAAGTAAGTGATTCATTATGATTAGCATGCGGATTCACCATAATGGCTCCCTCTCTGTGCTAGCAATCAAGCTCACTGTTTATCCACACACAACGGCCTGATCCATCTCTGTCTGGGATCTCCATCCTCCACCGGGCTCCACAGCTCTGGGCCCGCTGCCGGGCCATTTGTTGGGCGGCTGGTGGAGGCCTCCATCAATCTGAGGGTCATTAGTCAAGCTGAGGGGGGAGGAACAACAGAAAACAGAGAGGGGGGGGGTGTCATAAGATGCCAGGATGGCTCATTTTGTTGATTGGGTAGAGATGTAGAAATTAAAATTTGCTTATCCAAAAGAAGATGAATGTGTTTGCCAAGTCCATGCAAGTCGACGGGAACTAAGCTCCACGTGTCGAAGGATCACTCATGAGCAGTCATCAAGAGGAAAGGAGATGGAGTCACTAGAGTTTGAAGCTGGGGGGGGGGGGGGGTGCTAAAACACCGTTTAGTCAAAGTCTTCCTTTTTGTTTTGCTTTCACTTATGGTCCCGTGGTGTTTAATGCAGAGGCCTGGTTTGGTAAATACCATTCAAATACTTACTGTCACGCCCCCCCGAGGTTGAGACAGGAAGACGTGTTTATCACTGTTTGAAACAGCTTGAGATGCGTGGCAGTCTTTCTAGAGAGGGATCAACAAGTGATGCATTCAATGGAGCCACAGACTTTATATTAAAAATGGCCAATGCAGCTCTGCTTCCTCCATCTATCCAGATGGAACCAAAACATCCCAAACAAACGGCATCTTTGGCTCATTGGCTCATCAGAGGCAAGAGCCTGTCAACGCGCTCCACTTGTCAGCTGTCAATCATCACACCTGCATCAGAATATGACGCATATAAGCAGCGTGATAAGAACCGCCTAAAAAGAGAGGAATCACCTTGCGGATAAATGTTTTTTTTTAATGTAATTAAAAAAGAATCATAATCACCCAGTGAAGTGCCCAAATTTCAGGTATTGCTTAGATTGAGATATCACTGATTTCATCTGAGTTGCACTGCGTGCACGTGCACGGAGCCACGCATGCAGGAATGTAGCCGGCTCCGTGGGGATCTACCTGCACATGCACTTAACAGCAGCTCGCCCGAGCCATTTTGTACCCTTTGAGAAAGGTTTGCACTTTCTATCTGCTCCCGCTCCTTCCCCCAGAGCTCCTAGAATGTTCATTGCCCAGAAAATAATTTCTCTAGTCATTTCAGCGCCTTTGTGAGTGGCAATCAATTTCTCTTCTCTTCATGATGGTCCCGCGTGTGGGCACAGAAGTTTGACCTTCTCTAAAAGATCTATCAATTTATCCGTCCATCCTGCAACCTATCCATTAATGTTTTCATCTTCCACAGGTTTTTCTCCCCTTCTCTCTCTGGCCGCTGACTGTTGCTTGCCGAGGTGGCTCTGAGCTCATGTCCTCATCACGACCTGGGCGGTGTCCGTTTGTGCAATTATAGCTCCGAGTCTGAGAGCGGGACCAAAATCAGCCAGTGGAGAAAATGATGGTCATTTGAGGAGAATATGCACTTGAGGCAATGGGAGGGGAAGCCCATTCTAGCACGGTGATGACGGTGAACCCGGGAAGGGGACGGGGTCGGGCTCAGGGTAAATGACATTACCAGCTGGGGGGGTCACTCCATTTCTCCCAATCTGCTGCCGGCAGAACGGTGATAAAATATCACACGGTTCAAATGTGTTTCACTATTTCTGCTTAAAGAAACACTCTTGTTTACATACATTCGAATACATTCCTAGTAATTCAGCTCTGAACAAACACTTCATTTGATGACACGTTAAGAAGTGTGGAAACATTTCTGGAAATGTAAGTACACAAGTCATCAGAGTACATCACAGAGGTGTACTCATTTCTGTACTACTCAAATAGTGATTTTAGTATTAAAAACCCAATGGAGTACCTGCATTTCTTTTTCTACTCTATTTTATTTTATTATTTACAAAGAAACGAGTGGATGAATGAGTGGATGCACATAATGATGACGCCTTGCTTTCCATGGCGGCCCCACTGGGAGAGGGCCGGTTCCAGGGTGCCTGAGAGGGGTCACGACCCCAGGAAGTAAAACCAGGTTGTGAAATAGCGACAACTGCCTCCTCTCCTCCCATCTGGACCATTAACCAGACAACCAGGCTCTCTGAGATGAATGATTTAGAGCGGCACAAAAGACCAAGTTTGTGTTTGAATCTGCGTTCAAGAGTGAAAAATCACATTCCTTGTTGCTTTGGTTCAGATGCAGTTTAATGGTTTTTTTGGTCACCTTTGGATCATCAGAGAAGAGGAACTGCAGAGCTTCTCTCTGTGGGCCTATTCAGCTGCATCACCTCCGTCCCACTGATCCCTTTCTCCCCCCCCACCGGCTACCCTGGACCTTTCCATTCTCATCTCTCTCCCTCACTACTTTTCTCTTTCCCCTCATCCACACTGCTCTCTCTGTCCCTTCCAATCTCTGTCCTCCGCTCTCGCCCCCCCCTCCGGCTCACAGGACAGTATTATATATTCCAGTCTCATGCTTTGCATGATTTGGGCAATAGATGAAGCCATATCCCTCTGTCCTCTTTGGGCTCTCCCCTCCCTCTCTCTCTCGCCTTGTTGTTTAATGTTTCAATTTGGAGGAAGCAAACATTCAATCAGACAGATTAACTGTTTAATGCATGTCATCAGTCAAACTGTCTGCGAGAGGGGGGCCCCTCGGCCTGGCGCTGCCCCCCCCCCACTAACTGCCGCTGCGTCCTTCTCACTCCCCTGCTCTCCACACGCACACTGTCGACTCTCATATAGACGGGCCCATCCGAGCTGGAGCCCAGACGCAGAGGCGTCTGTGCGCGCACACACGTGCACAGGAGTGCAAAAAACACATAGATTTACTCATGCACACACACATCCACAGACACATACGTGACTGGCAAACACACACTCATATGCTCAGACAAGCGTATGAGTGCGACAACAGCTGATATCCATATTTAGTTTAAACAAAGCAGGGAACGCGCCGGGACACCTGCAGCCACAACACACTGTGTGTGTGTGTGTGTGTGTGTGTGTGTGTGTGTTTCTGAGGTGCTAGGATTACACGAGACGTTCTATGTAATTCCGGTGCCACATATACTGATGTGCTAAAGGACACATCCACTGATTCACTTACGATTGTGAAGCTGCTTTACACAATTAAGTCACGCTCTCAACAGACAACAGGCGCGCGCACGCAGACGCGCACGGCACGCGCACTCCCACACACACACCCCACAGGCCAGCGGATAGGGAAATCAAAGTGACACGGAGGTAGAGCGAGGGGGAGTGAGAGATTAGAGGAAATGAAAAGAGTAAAGAGGAAAGAGGGAAAGAGGGAATGGGAGGCCGAGCGTGCTGCAGATGGACTGGACTGTAAAACAGGGAGAGACGCTCGCGATGAGTTTATAAACGATACTGTATGAATTCTAGATGAGGATGTACACGATGACAAGCTAAACATGACTAGGAGGTGACGTTACCACAGTGGATAAAATATCTTTATCAAAATGCATCACTGTCTTTCTAGAACAGGCTCCTTGGCTTCCTCTGGTTCTCAGAAACACTTTCTTTTCTTGATCACCCTTCATGTCTTTATCATATTTTTAGATTTGTGGACTGAAGATAGATAACCAGGCCCTGGGTTATTTTGTTAAAGTTGTTGATTGATGCTACAGAGAGCTGGCTTCCTGTCATGGATAGAAACTAAATCTCAGTTTGGTTCATCAATAGATATCATTAACCAGCCTGAAGTAAGTGTAAAATAGTTGAATAGTAAGTGCAAAATCAACACATACACGGGTCATTAATGTATTTAATAATTCCATCGTGCCATAACGCCTGCAGGTGAGATGGCTAATAGCTGGCTAACACTTTCACAGACATGTTGATTCATGCTAATGTGTTTGAATTAAAGCTTTACATTACATCAAGTGAGACGCTGGACTAAATAAAACGACCTCATAGAGGGTTTCTACTGGACTGCTGACCAGCTGTTTCACGACGCTACCTTCCTCCATCATTTTCTTCTCCATCCCTCTTTGTTTTACTCTCCCTCTCATTCATTTTTATTTTATCTGCCGGTGCTGTGGAGCATCTCGTGTGTCTCCCTCTCTCCCCCACTCTCTGACCACAGCGCAGAGGGTGGCCAAACCTGGTAAGTATTGACAGGGAGCTCCAGTGACACGGAGAGAGCCAGTCAATGCCCAGACACCCAGGGCAGGGGGTCAATGACAAAAAGGTAGGCCGCCGAGAAAGAGGGAGACAGAGACGGAGGGGAGAGGTTGATAGATGGGGAGGCGCGGGAGATATGCAGCGAGATAATACAACTTTGAAACAAGACAAATACAAGGTGAGAGAAAAATATACACGGGGGGACACGGCAGACAGAGGGACAAAGACAAAGAGGAACATGAGACAGTGACTGATGAACTGGGAGCTTTTGTTTTACAGATGACACGATCGCAAGGGCCAAATGAGACGATGTTAAACGATAAATGTAATCTAACAGATATCGGAGACAGACACAAACACTATTCTGCTCAGCTGTACATGTACATGAAGTTCAAGAGGACCCGTGATGCCGTGAGAACAGATTGGCAAGAACGTCCCTGAGAGACCCGGGGATGGGACGCTGGACTCGGAGTAACAGACCTGTACTTGTAAGGACACACACACACACACACACACTGTGTGTTTGTGTATTGACACAGAGAGTGTCAGTATGTATTGAACGGTGGGCAGTAAGTGAGCCCTCCTCTGCCGCCCATCCCCTCCTCCAGCTCTCCTCTTCTCTATCGGATATCAGTCCCTTCTCTTCTAATCATTTCCTTCCTTTTGGCCCTCTCTTCTTTCTAATGCAATTATCCCTCATTCCTCTTTTCCTTCCTCCTTCCCTCTGATGCACTTCCAGCCTTCTCCTCCTGGTGGTACATTTATATTTTACCTTATCCTCTCCATCTCTCTCCTCCGTTTCCTTTATCTCTCTCATCATGTTCTGGCTAACAACGCTGTCAGCTGAGCCTATTGTTCCCTCTTGTTTGCGCTTACCTGACGCTCCCCTTTGTTTTGATCTCGGGTGATCAGTCTCCCGTACCCTCAGCGTGTGACAAAAAGGTTCTCATTAATCAATATCACTCTGCAAATGTGATAACATTCTTCTCCGAGCCGCTGCAATATGGCGGAGAGAAACAGACACAACTTGTGAACGCGGGGGCTCGGATGAATAGCCACCATGTTGTAATCACAGGTTTCACAGAGGGATGGTAAATGTTTGTAAAAAAAAAAGTTTTCAGGAGATTTCCTCTGAGGTGACTTTTTCCATTTGCATCCACCTGCATCTCTTCCACAAATAACTTGCCCACTTTTGAGCTCTGTTACTTTCCTCATGTCACTTTAGAGTTTCACAGATCCAAGCGATAATTGCCAGACAGTTTTCTATCTGCTAATTGTATCTCACACTGCTCACCTCTATAACAGTGTCTGAATTTGTGAATTTTGTTATTTCAAGGCCAAATTCCGTTTGAATAAATAGTTCACATTGTTTTGTCTAAACTGGCATGAAAGCTCAGAAAAGTCAAACGTGGCAAATGCAGCTTAAACATGATTAAATAAAGGTTTTCATCTCTGAGTGTGGATTTTTATCTGTGGGAACGTATATATATATATATATATATATACGGTCAACAACATTTCCTAACGTCGCAATATTCATGCGCTTTATGCTCTAAAGTGATGCTCACACATGAGACGAGACCTCTCTTCCCTTGGCCTCAGGCTACTATTGTGTGAACATGTTTCATTCACTGTGAAGTGTCTGCAGGTTCCTTTGGTCTCAGGTGATGCATCTCCAGGCCCCATCATCTCACCTTCTCAGGCGGATGAGAGACCGTTCCCGCCTCCAAGTGAGAACAAGTGGAGATCTCATCATTTTTCTGGATCGGGATCAAAATCCACCGACAGTGTCACCATGACAGACGCATACAGACATCAAGCTTTAAACCGCAGAGCTCCACGCTTGTCCTTTAAATGAATTTGTTTAAAATAGAATAAGTAAGAGGCCAATTGGAGGGGATCCGATTTAAATTAGATTAGAACTATCCAGAGTGAGAAGATGGGAGCATCGCATCGTCTGCACAGGTTGGTATAACACCGTTCTGCTAAAGACGCTCAGGGCAGTTCTCATCAGAGAGGTGGAGATTGGTTTGTCTCTCTGCCAGTTTACCTTGACACTAACTCCCCTCTTCCCTTCGTCTCACACACACACACACAACGTGAACTGTACCACAACCATTTTCCCTGTGCCTTCATCAGTGATATATCTCTACAAAGTGAACTAATTCGACACTCTCCTCGACTTATTAGGCTGGTCTTCCTTTCTGTTCTGCAACACTTCATTTCTCCTGCTAGGCGTCAGAGAGGAACGCCGGCTGAAGGAGGGGGAGGGAGATATTTCACAACAAGCGTGTTGGCAGACAACCACCTTTCCTCCCAAATTTGTGAGCCTTGCATCCTGCGTGCCCCGCGCCCGGCACTCTGCCGGAAACAGATGGTTCCCGGAATGTCCTCGAGCAGCGTTCTGAAGAGCTGCTACTACCCTGAGAGGCGTGTGAAGGAGGGAGGGGCGCACGCCGCCTCCCCGACAAACTTAACTTCATCTGCCTCTCTCTCTCTCTCTCTCTGGTCTTCCTGCTTGATAAAGATACTTAATAATAATTCAGCATAATTATATTGTCAGTCAGTGGAGCTTGTTGTGTTATCAAAGAGAATAGGAACTACTACACAGTGTAATTACACCAGCTCAATGGAAGGTTTTAATCACTTATATTTGTAGTAAGCCATGAATTGGCAGAATAAAATCTGACTGAATCTGTGAGACAAACTGGTTGTTAGGGGATGTATTCTTGTTTCACAGGTTGTTGATATGACAAAACCTGGAAATCGCCAAGCTAAAACCTTGGTTGCTAGGCAGCCCCCCTCCCACCCCTCACCAGCAGGGGTTGTGGTTTTCCGTTAGCCGGGTACGAACGGACGTTTATCAGGTCCCGTATTGACTCAACAAATCTAAAAATTGCTGGATTAGTGATACTTAAAGCCTATGGAGCCAAGGGAGGCCTATAAAGAAGGTCAAAGGTCATCAGAGAGCTTTTAGATTGACTAAACACAGACAGGTTGATGGTTTCAGCACCACAGACAGAGAGCATGTGTGTCCACAATGACCCAGCAGGTTCAGCACCGTGGACAGCGCCAGCAGCCTGAAGGATGATTCCACACACACACACACACACACACACACACACACACACACACCATGGACAATAACACGTGCACGGTTCATCTAACTCTTATGGGACTGCTTTTACAACGCAGCTTGTGTATTTTTGCAATTTTGAGGAACTTTCAGTTTTATGCCTTTTTTTCTAAATATGTCTTTTACTAAATGTATTTTATAGTAACTCTGCTGGTTATTGAAAACAAATCATGATTGTTTTAGAAAATAATAAAGAATAAACTGCATATTATTTTTAATACAGCATTATACAAACCATGAAATACAATGACAGTTATCTCAAATAATGATATAACAATAAGTGCAGTTTCTTGTCTTTATATTTCGCTTTGGGTGAAAAACCCCAGTGTGTTTACATCTTGATATAAGTTCTAAAGATTTCCAGTAACACATTTATGTCACCGTCGTTGTCATCAATACCGTATTGGGACATACAGCCTGAAAAGAAAAATATAAATGTTGGTCAAAGGTCTTTACGGGGAAAAGGCTTGGTGTAAACACCCATTAACGGACTGAAAGCATCATTTCCAATTAGCCACCGTAATCCGCAGCTCATCCCTGTCTTTACGGCCCACTTGTCCCACACCCGATACTTTGACGCGGACTTGTCGGCACCTGACGATCCGGCCCTTTGTTACAGAGCTGTCCGGGGCTAATCTCACTGACCCGGCGCAACCTTGACCACCCACTCCCTCGGCCTTGTAGGGTTGGCTCACACAGCGCCTCCCGGGAGAGAGAGAGGGGGTGGGGGAGGAGGAGAGGGAGAGAGAGAGAGAGAGACATCCTGATCGTTTCATCAAACCCGTCCCCGCTGCGAGAGCAAGTGCGTGCCGCCGACCTCCCCCTCGTCCCAGCAGCGGGGAGAACGGGAGGAAGTCGATGCAACAGCGCCGGCACAGTCGATGACCCAGAAATGGAGCCAGTGCGCAAGAGTGAGGAACTGAGGGACTTCATTTGAACTTTATGTAAACGAGGGGGGGGGGCAGCTGTAGCGTGAAATAAACTGATCTGGGGTCTGCTGAGAGATGCAGATGATGCTGCTGTGCAAAAAAAACTACACATATGAAAATACACATCCAGAGTCCGAAGCAATGGAAAATAAAACACACACACACACACACACACACTTAAACTCAAGCAGAGAGAGAGAGAGAGAAAGGAGTGAGGCACCTTTCACCGCCCCCCCCCCACCTATCTCT
>JAFBJW010000176.1:191947-204138 GCA_016785235.1 Pseudorhombus dupliciocellatus
CCCCACCCCCCCCCCCCCCCCCCCCCCCTCTCTCTCTCTCTCCTCCAACATCCCCCCTCCTCCCTTTCTCTCTGGAAAAAAAACGGCAAGGAGGCGCGACTCGCAGGGCCGCACATAGCTGATCAATATTCGATTTAGTTGCTAATTTAGGGCCTTTCTATAGCTGTCATCCCGTGATGTATGAGTCCTAACCCGAGGTCGCCGCGGAAAAAGAAGAAGAAGAAAAAAAATACGAAAGAAAAAAAATCAAACACCAGTCAACTTTTCACTTAACAATAGAGCGACTTGAATATTATTTATGGGCGAAAGAGCCACTTTATGGGTGAATTGCTCCCATCGCTGGTGGGATGATGAAGCGCCTTGTAAGTACATGCCACACACGCGCTCTGACACCGGCGTTAACAGACGTGCAGGCGCGCGGGGAGAGAAACATGGAAACGGCGCCTTTTAAAAAGCGGCGCGAGGCCGTGAAAAGAGGGGAAATATTCATATCAGCGCGCGTCAATATCCCGCAGTTCAACATGCACATCTGAGCGTACATGTTGATTAATGGTCTGTGTGCTAGAGAGCCCCCCCCCCCCACACACGTGCACACAAATAAACACCTCCACCACTATCACTACCCCTGCACACTAGCACGCGCCAAGGACGTTATTGTGCACAACACACAGGTCAGGAATGATAAAAGAAGATATCAGATATAATGTTATTCAGCGTGAGGACACAGGGGTTTTATTTCTTATTACATATTCTGCACACTGCTTTACGCGCATGCACGTGCACGTGCCTCGTCTGAGTCGCGAGTTTGGAATGGCGCATAATAATAATAATGAGCATATTCTATTGTGGTGTATCGAAGTTTCGCACATTGCCTTGCGCACGCGCGTCCACGCCACCATCACACGTGCACGAGCAAGCGCCACGGACGTTCACGTGCGCTCAGCAGGCAAGTTTGGAATGACACACAATAAGACATCCCATGTGTCATGTGGACTAATGTGCACTGTTCACTGTTTTGGCACGCTGCTTTACGCGCGCGCACACACACACACACGCCATCAAATCCGAAGGCGGCTGCTTTATTGTGCCACTTAATGTCTTCCCGATCGATCACTGTTCTAAGGATGTTATCAATAATTTGAGAGCTTGATTAACTTCAACGTTTCCATAACAATCGTACACCGCGCTCATCCCCTCTCGAATTTTTAATTAACGCGTGCTTAATTAGTTCGAGATCGTTTAGTAGTGAGATACTTTGTTTTAGATGGAGGGGGCAGGAAATTAACATAAAAATCTCTGCTGATAAATTGATATATTATCAGGAAAGAAATGTTGTAGGGATTTCTAGGCGGAACGAGTCATAAACACACATCCATCAACAGCAGACAGCTTGAGACAATGTATAATTCTTTGGCAGGATTATTAAATTATTTAATGACTCCACTGTTGTAATTTCTTCAAATAATGAGCGCGCACATTCTCCCTGCTTGAATCATTCATAGACAAAGAGACAGATTTATTACATGCAGCATAAACAGGAAACCAATTTCCTCAGGTGACAAAGTATCGTGAGCCTCAGAGTGGTGAACGTACTGGGAGCAGGCCTTGACCAGCACCAGCACCAGCACCAGCACCAGCACCAGCACCAGCACCAGAACCAGAACCATCTGCTTCGTCCACGCAAGACGAGACTGGAGATCTCAGTCGGCAACAGTGAGAAATCTGCTGAAATTGTTGAGACGTTTCTGTGCGTCTGTGCGACAATTGATCGCTGGCCTGCCATGTAAACCACTGAATGAATAAAAGGCATTTTAATTAGAGTGATTAGTTAAGGAATCAATGAGCTGGCACTAGCAGAGCTTAAAGGGAGACCTGAGATCAGCTAATGGAGCAGTGAGACACTAAAGTAAGCTTTTACTGCTAGAAACTCCTTTTGTTATCGGCTGGTTCCTGCAAGTGTAACCTTCCACTTCTGGAAGTTAGCGATGCTGTAAAAAGTTGTTCAAGTGCCCAACAAAACTACATTATTGATAAAATGATTAAAGGCTTAGATTCCTTTCACTGAGTCCTTTGACGAACACACCGTGTGTTTGCTGGATGCACGATTCTGAGTTTTCACGCAGGCCACACATCGCAGATCCACTCTGTTCAGGGGTCTCTTTGCATATAAACTAGGATATGGAGAGTGTGTGTGTGTGTGTGTGTGGGGGGGGGGTGCATTGGCGGCTGCCAGCTGCTATGCTGCCTCCAGGTTGTTGTGTGAAAGTGAGAGTGTGATTTCCCCAGACCCTTCTCTCCGGGGACGCCTGGCTCCCCTCTGCCATCTCCCCAGAATCCCACCGGTTAAACGGACAGGTCATTGACGTGCACACACACACACACACACACACACACACACACACACACGGAAACACTAACTCTTTCAATCTCCTCTCCGTAGATGGGCCCCCACTGCCATATGAAGGCCACATTTCCCCGGCCATTACTGGCAAGTCCCAGAGAATGTCCCACGTCACTGTACACACGATAATGTGATCAAACCTGGAATCAGCGTCATTAGAGATATAGCAGGAGGCGACTCAAAAGGAAACGACCTGGGGAATAATCGTCCTCGCTGCCACTGAGAGTTGTAATTGTAAATCTGATTGTACCCCTTAACCACGTGCTGTAATGAGCACCCGGCATTGTTTAAATGACTCAAATGAAATTGATGCCGATTCACCGAACACCAGTGACAGCTCCTATGAAGATGTGTGCCGGGAATGAGATGTGAAGGGGAGGGGTCTGAGAATTTATGCAGTGGATGGTGGCGGCCCTTGAATGGGGTGTTTAACAGTGGTATTAATAATCTCCATGATCTATGAGCTCGTCTGGTGTCACTCAGCCATTAGAGAGACAGTCGCTCTGTGTTCTCCACACCTCGTTTCCTCCCCCGCGCCCGTGTCAGCCCCCAAAATAATTGTGTGTTAATGGTTGAGGAGGAGGGGTGAGGGGGTGGGGGGGGGATTAGAGCCCAGCGAGGGAGGGATAGAGGGATTATCAGAGAGATGGGTCACTGTTAACAGAAGAGATGATTAGGTCTGATGCTCGTCCCTTCCTCGTCACAGAGACAGTGGAGGACAATCTGCAAAGGAACGGGGAGAGATGATGTAGAAAGAAAGATGCAGCGCGGGGGGGGGGGCTTTTCAGACAACACACATCTGAATACGTGTGATAATGAACGAGCGAGAGCTAATGCTCGCCTCGTATTCCTGAGAGATGCAGGGATCCATAGACAGGTGGAGTAGCCTAGAGCCATTTACAGGTCCTAATCTGGGTGGAATGAGCCGTGAGAGGAAGAAGGAACTAAAGTACACTGACTAACAGGTCTCCCCTGACCCTTCTCCAACTCCCACTCTCCCACCTCTACTTTTCCTCTTCCTCATTTCCTCTGTCCTTCCAACCCCAGCTTTCCACCGCTTCCATCTACAAAACAAAGTTGCCTGGCATTGACGGGACCCGAGAGGCTGTCAGCCGGGAAAGGTGGGAGTCACCGTCGGCCGCGAGAAGGAGGTAAGAAAGCGAATGAGGTAAAGAAAGAGAGAGAGAGCAGAGAGAGAGGGGGAGTGAGGAGATTGAAGCGTTTCTAATTTAAATAAACCCTTTGGCAGACTGAAACTGGCAGCGAGCTTCCCCTTTGCTCACAAGGAAAGGAGGGAGAAGAAAGGGAAGGGGGAAAGGAAGGGAGGAGGGGAGGCGGAAAAAGGAAAGGAGATAGATAGATGGATATAGAGATGTCTCCGTGCTGGTTTGGTTATCCGCATGGGAGAGTTAGAGGCCGCAGGATGGGGAATGAGGGGAATATAGAGACTCAAGTGGAATGGGATAGTGGGGACACAAACAATGCAGGAAAAAAAACACTGACAAGATACAGGGGATAAAGGAGAGGAGAAAAGGAAAGTGCTTTGAAAGTTAAGTAATAGAGAGCTGTGTGTGTGCATGTGAAAAGATGGAGGCGTAATCAATCTATTGGGAAGAATTCATCCACTCTGCCTCGACCACGAAAACAACAAAGACCGAGCGAGAAAGAAAGTAAAGTCGGGGCCTCTCAGCAGTGGGTCCGCTCAGTCGCACCTCATCAAAACTCGCCACAAGTTTTTTGGACGGATCCCAGCTCCACTCCACTCGAGCCGCCGCGCTCTTCTCCGTCACACTGTCTCCCCCTGTCTGTCCTCTCGGCTCGTCACAGCAGTGGCCTGCTCGCCGGGCCGCTCAGTCCTAATGGGCCGCCGTGGAGAGAGGAGCCGCAGCAATCTAAACTCTCACCACTGAGCGCCAGAGGATGCCCACTTTGTTTGTCTGCTGTTTGTTATGTTGGACGGCTGAGAGGTGACAACAGGGAGGACCGATGACTCAGACAACACAAGAAAACAACAAATCCAAACATCAAGTGAGGGCCGTGCGGACAGCACGCCCACAGAGCGGCCACCAGCTCTTTTACCTCCAGATGACATTTAAAAGCTACGATTCAACAAATTGATACTGAATAAAATCCTGCAGGCGACAGCGAGGGAGAAATGTTTGGCTTTGTTGTTTATGGTTTATTCCTGACGCCACGTGAAGGTCAGAGAGCCCTCTGTCGCCCTGTGCCACCTCGCTTTACATA
The DNA here is from genome assembly GCA_016785235.1 of Pseudorhombus dupliciocellatus. Taxonomy (NCBI): domain Eukaryota; kingdom Metazoa; phylum Chordata; class Actinopteri; order Pleuronectiformes; family Paralichthyidae; genus Pseudorhombus; species Pseudorhombus dupliciocellatus. Next base: position 196,593 of record JAFBJW010000176.1, read on the forward strand.
ATGTTTGATGAAGGGCCACAGGGCCACGCTTATAGCCACATAACGCTGCCTTTACAGCTACATCACCGCATCAACAGAAGAGTCGGGCCTTCACGCGCCTGTTGACGGAAAAAATGAAATAAACGACAACATGCGATTACAGTCTCTGGATTAAAGGTGCGTGTGTGTGTTTAAAGGTGTGACACGCATGATATGTACGGGCCCACAGGTAGGGGCAAAGTCCATGGGGGGGAGAGAGGGAGGGGTAGAGAGAGAGAGGGGGAGAGGGAGAGAGAGAGAGAGGGAGAGAGAGAGAGGGAGAGTGAGAGAGGGGGGGAGAGAGAGAGAGCGAGAAGAGAGAGAGGGGGAGAGAGGGAGGGAGAGTGAGAGAGAGGGAGAGGGAGGGGGAGAGGGGGGAGACAGGGAGAGAGACTAGCGACCCCCTCCTTCAAACATACACAGCGAGAACTGGCTCCGGCTCCGGCTTCGCTGGAGTGGAGAACCATAAATCTTCATATAGCGGCTGTTTTGATTAATGCAGCCGAGTCGAGCTAGGGGGCTGGACCTATCCCATTACGGCCTAATGGAAGATGGAGCGGCGCTGTCTCCACCACTAGGCCCCTGTCATTTGTTCCACTTTGCAGTCCATTTGGCCGAGAGACTACAAGCCACTCCATCAAAAATATTTTCAGAGTTAATTTCCGCCCGCTTAATTCGCCTTGATTCGGATTGCGTATCGAATGGCAGGATCGATTTTCGCCTGGCGTCTAAATTAAATAAAAGAGAGGGGGTATACTTTAAGTCTGCGTTTTCTTTCTTTTCTCTTCTCCATTCCATTCTTCCACCTCTTTTCCAGCCATCCTTTAACGTGTGCCCGCTCATTCTTTTTTACGATGCATCTCATTTCCTCCTTTCTCTTAGGTTTTGATAGACCCATGTTTGCAGGAGGAGGAGGGACAGATCTGATTGTAGTTACAGATGAAGGAAAACCTTTTGAGGGATGAGCTCGGGTGCATGGATTTATGGATTTATCATAAATTACAAATAGAAACATGAAGAGCTGGGCGTTGAGGAAACACCTTCTCGTGGCAGGTGGACAAGAAAGAAGGAAAAAACTTCAGTCCTCACATGACAACACCAGGATGCCTTCACAATGTGCAGAGCTTGAAGAATAGATTTGAAAAAACACGGAGTGAAGAATTGGACAGGCCTACGAGGGAAAAGTGGGGTAAATTAGGGGCATCGGGGTATTGAAGGGGTGAAAAATAATAGGGGGAAAGAAGCAAAAAAAGAAATGAAAAGAGGCAAAAAGCACAGTGACAAATTGGTCGAGTGTGTCGCGAATTCCCTTTTAGATTTAAAGCCGCGTGTAGCCTATCGTCATATCTTTCCAGAGTAATTTATTTTCTCATTTCTCTCTCTCCCCCCTCACTACCCTTCTCCCTCTCTCTGTGTGAATTTATCTGGTAGTCACGTGGAGAGAGAGAGAGAAGGAGGGGGGGAAAGTCAATAAAAGTCTCTGGCGACAACTGTTTCCCCCATCGGTCTCTTGTCTCCTTCGAACATTATCTCTCCTGCTTTGCTTTCTATTTGTTTATTCGCTGAAGCTGCTTTGCTCCGCCGCATTTCCTCCTCCTTTGGCTGCGTTTCCTGTTTCGGATCCTCACTCATATCACAGGACTACAAGCCTATACCTGCTCCTCTCCACAGAGACCTATTGATTTTATTCTCCCACTAACAGCGAGCCCCGCGCTTTGAAATTACAAAATCAGGAAGCTGTAGGATCCATCTCTCGCATCCACCGCAGAAATGTTTCGATAAGCGCCAGAAAGTTCTCAGAGGCTTACAAGTTGGAGATGAAGGCCAGTGAGCTCTGGCTCGCAGACACGGAGCCACTTGTAGATTTTTTTTTTTTCAAATCAACACAAGGAATTAAAAATGAATCAATTTGATTTTCATTGCACTGTGCCGAGTCAATGAGTCAGTGAGCAGTTCTATTACAGGCACGGAGAGACAATGAGCGGTGGAAGGGATGAAGGAAGAGAGGATCAGAAAATATTGGAGGATTTACAATGATCTGAGGAATAGATCCGAAAAACCAGTTCCCTCCAGCTCCAGCCCACACAGTCTGGGCTGAGCTTATTAAAAAAAACATGTTCTTCATATTTGGTTCAGTCACTTACAATTTGAGATGCTCCAATTAGTTAAGTACAGCATTTAAGAGCCAAATGATTGAAAGAGCAAACTTTTACTTGAGCGAGTATCAGAAATAAAAGCACTCTGAGTGGCGGCGCCTGTCATTGTTATCATCTGATACGTCTGTACCTTCACTAATACGCATCGATCGCTCCGCTCCAACCGATCCTGCCATTGTACAAACCTGAGAAGAACAACAAAGGTTCACTTTTAAATTAGCGACGAGAAGCAGATCTCCTCTCAAAATGATGAAAGCCTGTAGTCTGCATCAAGTCACTCCAGAAACATAAGAGGAAAGTCTTTAGCAGAATGACTAAGACATGTTGTGGTTTCAACACGATCACAGCCACTGATATAGTGGAGCGTGTTGTGTTGTTGTAAGTCTGGAACTGTGTGTACGCGAGTGATGGCCGCTCACCTGAAACACCTTTAAGGTCATTTTAAAGGGATGCTGTTACTTAGCTCACAAGTCAAGAGTTCATCTCAGAGCTGACACACAGAGACAGACGACCATTTGCACCCACGGCCAGTTCAGATTTTAATTAACTAATTAATGCAGAGAACCTGGAGAACGAGCAAACTCTAGGCCTTGCTGGCTCGGCCCGGGAATCGAACCCAGGACCCTCTTATTGTGAGGCAGCATTGGAGTGATCGTCGTGAAATGAGTTTGCGAGTGTGTGTGTCTCTGTGTCTTTGTGAAGTACTTTTTATTGCTTTTATGCACGAAAAGTGGCACAGAAATACAATTTTATTTGAAGTGCAATATTTTCCTATAAAATGTGCTGAAGTATAACCGTCTTAAAAAAATGTCCCTAGAATTTTAGTTGAGTAAATTTCCCCGTATACTTAGCTAGGACATATTTCATGACGACAGCGGCGACACTTGCGTAGAGGCGCTCGCGGGCCGTGCTGCTGTCGAGCTGATGGGGCTGATGAAATTGAAGGGTCCCTGTGCTGTGTATCCTTGGGGGGTTTTACAGTTCCACAGGACTGATGGTCGACCCACTCGGCAATATGACTTGCTCACTGAGCCCCTCCGATACCGCAGTCTCCATTTCAGTCGCCACATCTGTTATTGTCTGATTCTTAAGAAAAAAGTGGCTGAGCAGAGGATAATGAAATCAAAGCCCAACACACACAGCCAACAAGCCCCTGGTAAGAAACCCAGTGTCAATATTAATCTCCCTGACAGAAGGTCGAAATATGGCATCTGTCACACATCATCCTCCCTCCCTCCCTCCTGTCTTTCTGCCCAGTGGAAAAAGATGGAGAGAGGAGGTGGTTTTGGAGGGAGTGAAGAGGGGACACGGACCGGAAAGGGCACGGACTCGGCGATCTAAATGAATAGTTGTCTTTGCATCTGCTATAAAGTGGACTTGGAAGTTCAGCTAAATACAGTGAGACAACCGGAAGTGATTATGAAGAATAATCACTATACAATAAATACTGCAGCCTCTCAGGGAGCCAATGCACACTGTGCAGCTTCAGCACTAATTGTTAGAAATCTGTAAAGAACTAATAATAACGGCCCGATGAGATAAAGGACACAGGTACAACAGTGTTGGTTTCTCTTGTTCCAAACTACGTGCGAATACTTTGCTCAGTGGGAATGAAATTCCAAGTTCCATTGTTTAAAAATGTAATTCAACCTGTGAAAGCTGCATCAACATGCACGACAACTCTCAGTGAACTCCCGGTGAACGGGCGCGACCTCCAGATGTGAGCGCAGCTCCTCCAGAGCCGTGAGAAGCAACAAGTCTGAGCGGGACGTGACCTCTCTGACCAGGGGGCAGCAAACGAATGCTGCTCCTGCAACGAGATGCTTAAAGATATAAAACGTCCTCCCGTGTTTCATCACTCCAGGTTTCTCCTCCCCGTGCACATCTGCTATCCTTTATTTATCCTTCAATCATCCAGGACTCTCTCCCCCTTCTCGGCCTGTTATCTCTTTCTCCCACTCGCTTCACCCAGAACACTTTCCTTTCTTTCATCTTCTTTCCATCTACTTCCTATTCCTCCCACCTCTCTTCTTCCTCCTCTTCCTCCCTCCCATCTCTCTCTGTCTTTTGGACATTTCTCTTAGTCCTTTCTGTATCCCTGCACCTTGCCTCCAGACACCCCCCCCCCCCACCCTCCTCTTCCCCCTCTTTCCCCTGTGATGAATGAGTCTGTCTGCTGGGTGCAGTTCATATTTACTGAGCAGGGGAGCGCACACTGTCAGTCTCTCTCGCCCTCCACATCTCTATCCCTCCACTAAAGAGACAGAGGGAGCAAGAGGTTACAGCGTGAGGAGGAGGAGGAGGAGGAGGAGGAGGGAGGCCGCGGTCACAGAGATCTGCTCCGGCAGTCACCGCGATAGCGGCCGGCTGTGTGGGGGAACGCGTTCGAGTGGCGCCGCGCGGTTTCTCGGTGCTAGCATTAGCTGCGGTGGAGGGAGAGAGAAGCCTTCCTTACCTCTCGGCCAAGCTGTCAGCACGGTGACGTTAATAGGGAATAAACGGTGTCTTTCCATCCCTTTATGTGCAACTCGCCATCCCACTCTCAGCATTCAGCACAACACAATTGAACAGTATTTTCTCCCTGCTGCCTTTGTGTGAGCCATGCTTTTAGGCACATTTGGACTTGAGAGGGAGAAGTAAGAGCTGCTACCAGCTGCAGTTTACCAAAGGCCCACAAAATACCCGGTTTCATGTACGCCCACACGCACCAGAGTGTTGCGGGGAGTCAAACGGTGTGTTCTGACCCGTGCGTTGACCCCTTCATGAATGAGAGGAGTGGATGCGGGCCTGTCGGAGCCCAAAGGGACAGGCCGAGAGCTGCCGCAGAGCCCCGCAGAGCCGCCATCTCTTCCCACACGCTGACCTCCGAGGCCAGCCAACACCAAACCCACTGTAGCGTGACGACACTGGTGACACCCAGCGCCAACGCACACAATATGTTCCTCCGCCAAATTGACAAAAATATAGACAGTAAATACGGGGAAAATTGGATAGCTCAAAGTACATTACGAAAAGAAAATCCTCTCGACTGGACTTTTATAACATTCAATATGGGGGTAATTTAATTCTCAGGCTGCAACGTAAGAACACTATGACCTGTCCGTCCGAGGGGGCACAGTGAAAATATTTTTCAGCCATTTGGAATTGGGACAGGAGGAGCTGAGTAAATGTAAGATTTGATGTTTTCATTTGTGGCTGATTCGCGCTGGAATCTCTAACGCTGTTTCAGCGTGGATTAGCCATAATGTCAGTGAAAACATTCGTATCATGGAGCCACATGTCAGCCGCTAAGGAGGAGCGAGAATCAGGGGAGAAACAGGAGCGGCAGAGAAAGAGAGCTGAATGCTGAGAGGAGGGAAGGAAAACATCACAGCGTAATCATCTGAATATTAGAGGAAAATTGGACATGGGAAAGGCAAAAAATTGGATGTGGGAGAGATTTCTGAGCAGCAGAAAAAAGCCTGAATGCATCAAATGTGAAAACAATGACCAATATCAGAACGGATGGAAACAAATGTAGGCGCCCGTGGATAAATCACCGCTGTAAAAGATCCTTGAGGAGGTTCTAAAAGCCGTCCTCAGCAGACAAATGACAGGGTCAGAGGTCTAACCCGGGGAGCACGATCATGAAACAACACAGTTTATGATGGAGGAGGAGGTGGGGCGAGGCAGCTTTACAACGGGACATAAAAAAATCTTTTCTATATGCAATTCTGACCACAGGCTTATTCCGTGTAGTTCTAACAAATGGCACAAAGTTCTCCTGTGCTCGTCTATTCCCTGAAGCGTCCTTTCCACAGCTATCCATTTCCCCCTGGTGCCTCAAGAGAGGAACTACTGTTGTTCCACCGCGGCCTCTCACAGAGGATTCATCAGCTCTAAAGCCCATGCAGGCCTCAAACTGCTCTCACCCGCCAGACCCTGAGATATAAACACCCTGCGTGGAAACAGTAACGCCTTTATTTGTCAGGATGTGTGCTGCAGCCAACACACACACCCCCCACACACACACACACACACACACACACACACCCCTGCAATCCCTCCCCAACCTCCTCATCCCTGGATCACATTTGTCCATCTGCCTGCCACGCCGATGGAACGTTCCAAAATCGGCTGCGGTGCAATCTATCTCAATTTTACAAATCTATTAACTTTCTTTGTGTGGCCTCCCTCTCCTCGAAGCAGATCTTTAAAAACCGTGGCTGTTCAACAATTATGATAACTGCAACAGGGGGAATTAGAGGATCCACCCATTCATCTCTCTGCCCCTCCTCCGCACAGACATGACGCGACTAAATGAAAAATGGACACGCTTTAAGAAGTATTGATTCCAGCTTTAAACAAAGGTACAGTCAATATTATTTACTCCTAAATATATCTTTGTTATCTGCGCCGGAGTCGTAGTTACGGCTCTGTCCTCGTAATTGCGGACATAAAAATAATAGACCAATTCCCACCGAATTGACTGAGACAGGTTAGAGCGCGGCCCTTGTCCTAGTGATGCATATCCTGGGTGCAAATGAAAGTGTGAGCAAGGTCTTCCTCCGGTGGTCGCCCTGCAAGTGGCAGAAATACATTTCAATCCAAACTGGAAATGAAACTCGAGCAACACGGTGCGATAACAAAATATCTACACAACGCTTTCCAAATGTAATCGACAGCACTGAAAGAACAATTCATCGCCCTCGTGGATTGTTTTTCATGCATTTAATTTGAAAATATTTCTGCTTTTCTCCTCTTTGCCACATGCTCTGCCCCCTACTGTTTTTCTACTTTTGTGCACCACTTAAGCACAATTCAAATCTTCAGTTATCTCATGCTTCATCTAGAATCATCTCTCTCTGACACACAGCCAATACATCACGGATCATTTATAGGTTCTTGTCAGAAAAAAAAAAGGGCATCATGTAAAACTGCTGGAACTTCACTTTTTACAAACACTGCAAAAATAATTTTCAACAAATCTATAAGTTTCTCTGATGCGATGATTGTGTGAGGAGCTCAAACTGACGTGTTTTTCTTTTTGCTTCTTTGTGCAGCATGAACTGTGAGGGGAAGTGCTCTGCAACTTTTCAACTCCATGAGGACTAAATGTGGGACAGAGTCGGCGTGGACCGACACACGCAGACGCGCGCGCGCGCACACACACACACACAGCCACTCGCATCTCTTCGCCGTTCAAATTTCAACTAAAAACATCTCGTCATCAGTATCCACACCAGCAATCACTGTAGGCCACACACACACACACACGCACGCACGCACGCACGCACGCACGCACACACACACACACACACACACACACACACACACACACACACACACACACACACACACACACACACACACACACACACACACACACACAC
>JAFBJW010000176.1:204212-323813 GCA_016785235.1 Pseudorhombus dupliciocellatus
TGGGGGTGTGTTTTTTTTTTTTTTTTTTTTTTTTTTGTGGGGGGGGGGGGGGGTGTCAGGTGACTATGATCGTTTGTGTTGTTTTTTTTATTATTCATTATTTTGTGATGGTACAGATGACTAATGCTGGTAAGATTGCAGGAGAGGATTAATTTGATTTTCCTTGAATTTCTGAAAGTATTTTTTGTATAATTTGTATTTTATTTGACTTGATCACGCCCATGGGAGGGGCTAATGGTTTAAAAGGGTTACCACTTTAAGATGGAGTCTTACAGACAGTTATACTGAGAGGAACAACAACAACTTAAGATGAAATCTATTTTTTCTTTCCTTCCATTGTTTTTTCTGGTTGAACCAGTGATTATTTGGTTGGTTACTTTTAGAAAGCCTTATTATTTGTTCTGCATTTATTTATTTTATCATTTTAGCCTTGTAAATATTTGCACCCTTTTTTTTTTGCACAGTGCTGAAGGCTGGTAAATTAAAATCAAGTCAAACAGAACTCCGCGACAAAAAAGGCATAAATTCTTACCGAAGACGTGTTCTGCACTTTACTCTATTAGCCTATAATTTAGCAAAAACTAGAGGACGGATAATCACAAAACTTAGTGCTAAAAGTAATAACTACAATAGAAACTTTATAATAATAATCATTTGTTTGATTTTGCTGTGTCATTGTATGTTAACAACAATTTTAAATTGCGACAGCACAAAAACATTTTAGTTTCCAGCATTAAAATTGTCAAGTTCTACATAAAATTGATTTTTTTTTTTTTTTTACCAAAAATGAATCCTTAAAATAAATCTGTACTGATTTGAGCATGAAATTAATATTCTAATGAGTAAAAACAAGCTTAAGCAGCGATCCAGTGATGCATGTAGTTGCACGGAGCGGGATTAGAGGAAGATTAGGTGTGAGTGGTTTACTTGTGTTGAGATTGACTCCTCAGCTTGTGCTGTTGCCTCAGTCGTGTCCAGTTCAGCGCGGCTCGGTCGCTCCTTTGACGAATGCCTCCAGGCCTTCACAATTTGCAATTCCCAAACTTTGTTACGCGGCAGATTTTTTGCATCTGAGCGTCTTCTGCTCCACTGTGACTTTTTAGCATCATTCCAGCTTTTCAGTGTGTCCTCGTCCTCTCCCGCAGACCTGATCATCATATTAATAAGGTTACGTTATTGCCAAACATCTTGTCCACCATCTTCTTCTTGGTGTGTGCAGTTATTTCAGGACGCTGGGTCATGACCCCGGCCTCCCTCGTCAGCGCAGAGGAAATCACCTGCAGTCAGGGAAACCAGAAATCAGTGCAAGTTCATCAAAAGACAATAAACAACACAGCTGTTTATTCTCCTTGAGAATAACAGGAGCGTGAGCTTGACTTCATGTGACCTCATGCAGAGACTTGTTGTATTCTTACCTTATTAGCTGTTAGCTGTTGAAGCCGTTAACACTGAATGTTGGGGACGACAAAGAAGAAGAAGTCTCTTCAGCAGAGCGGCTGTGTTCTCCGATGCTGCGGTGCTCTGACATCCTCGGCGTGTCTTGGAGAAATTACCAACATCAGATTTGATCTCTATCCTGCTTTAATAAGGGTTACATAACATTATGGTCTGTTTCCATCACTCAGATCACTTTGATGCTTTTACAAAATAATGTTTAACATCATGCATGCAGCTACGAAGGCCGCTCGGATGCAACTATGAACCCATCACTTTTTCTGAGTTAATGTGTCACATCCCCTCATTTCACTTTAAATTCAGAAATAAGCTTATTGATTATGTGACAAACTGAGGAAGCCAATTCTCAGTCTACGTCACACGGAGAAAGAAAAAACCTTAGACGTGTGTCAATACAGATGGTGAATTCTATGAATGTATAGATATGTCTCCCATTCATTTGTAGCCTGAATGCACATGATATATACATGGCTTCGCTTTCAGACTGAGCATTATTTAATTCAAAATACAAGAAATGTAATATTGTTTGACTAATTCAGAGAGTGATGGAAATCCGGTTGAGCTGATATACCTAATGCATGACCATGATTACATGTATTCATTACTTCCCACACATATAATATTGTGATTTCCACATGGATTCATGAATTCACTCGTTATAAATTGGATCCAGGCAAACTTCAATAAATGGATAGAGAGGGAGTAATCCTTAAATTAGAGGATTTATTTTAATTAATTCACTTACGCCGCAACACTTTCCCATTTCACAAAAACTAATCACCACCTTCAGCTGGTCAAAGGAACTCAAGACTTTTCAGTCCATTTCAAATTCATCAAATGTTGACCAGGAGTTTCAGATTCAGCGCATTCGCAAAAAAACCCCACGTATTTATTGTGTAATTCAATTCAACCTGTGGAGTTTTCACAGAAAATGCAGTCAAACTTCAAACTTGTCACTAAAAGTCTAAAAATCTTTGCTAACCCTCTCAAATGCTAACAGCGTTGTTAGAGTCGTTAGGGATGTACAGAATATTTGGCATAGTGATGGGGAAAACCCCTTTTTTAAAATTATTATTATTGTTTTCCCATGTAGCACCTTTCATGTTTCACTTTTTTCATGAAGATCAACAAACACATTTAGTTTTTAATCTAAAGTTGATCTTTATTGAGGCCATTTAAAATATGAACAAATGCTCAAAATAATATGACCTCTCCCCGTGACAAAACAGATTGGCCACAGTGCTCGTGCTTTCATCGAATAACTTATTATTTTACAAAGATTCATCAACAACTCCGTACGCACTGAGCTCTGCCTCATTCTTCTTCAAGCCTCCACTATAATAGTGTTTTTCACAATGAAAAAATTAATCAAGCGCTGCAGTCGTACTACAGAAAGTCCCATGCAATAACAGAAAAGATTCATGTGTTTTAATAAATTACGACAGCCCTCTAAGTCGAAGGTTACAGAGACGTCATATAAATAATCATCCACAAACGTTCATGAACATAAAATAGCCGAAATGAGGACTGGACTATTTACAGGCCTCTGAGACGCCATCAGCGACATTTCGCCACGTGTCCAGAAAGATGGTGAGAGCGAGCAAACCTGCGCAGACAGTTGGGGCAGGAATACGGTTTCTCCCCGGTGTGCGTTAACATGTGCGTTTTCAAATGGCCCGACAAACGAAAGCTTTTCCCGCATTCCTGACACGTGTAGGGACGCAGGTTGGAGTGGCTCCTCCTGTGCTTGCCCAGATCGCCAGAGGTAGTGTAACGGCGGTGGCATTCCGGACACTCAAAGGGCTTCTCCCCAGAGTGTATCCGTTTATGCTTCACCAGGTCACCGGACTGAGTGAAACTCTTGTCGCATTCGGTGCATTTGTAGGGTCTCTCACCGGTGTGGGTGCGCTGGTGGTTTCGAAGATGCGCAAGGCGGATAAACCTATTTCCGCAGACGGTGCAGTGGTAAGGCCTTTCTCCGGTGTGCGTCCGCAGGTGGATTTTCAAAGCTCCGAGATCGACGGTCTTCAGCCCGCAGTCGCCGCACTGGTGAGCTTTCTCGTTGGTGTGGAGTTTGGTGTGAACCCTCAGATTTCTCGGGGTGTTAAAGTTCTTGCCGCACACAGTGCAGTGGAAGGGTCTCTCAGTGGAATGAGTCCTGAGGTGGAGAACCAGACTGGACTTGAACCCAAACTCCTTTCCACATTCAGAGCAAGAATATTCCTTCTTGCCAGAGTGTGTCGTTAAGTGGGACTTGAGGTGATGCGATCTCGAAAAGCTTTTCCCACACACCTGACACTTGAACGACTTCTCCCCGGTGTGGATTTTCATGTGCTGCCTCCACCCGCTGTGCTCCACAAACCTCCTGCCACAGTCTTTGCAGACAAAAGGCCGGTCACCCGTGTGGGTGCGCATGTGATCCTCCAGACTCTGAGGTGTGCGCACCTTCTTGCCACATTTGGGACACTGCACGCCAGTGTCCAGGCAGATTGGCTGGTCCTCGGGTCCCGCGTTGACTGGTTCGTGACACAAATGAGGCCCTTGGCCCCACGTGGCTTTGAAACTCTTCCCGCAGTCAGCGCAGCTCAGGTGGCCCCCCCGGGTGGCCACGGACATGTTGTGCCAGCGCTGACAGTGATTCTTCAGATTCTTCAGGTACTGGAAGCTGCGCGCACAGGTGGGGCAGGGGTGGAGCCTGCGCGGAGGGGCGGAGGGATGGACTTCGCTTACGTGTACTCGGAGTTTTACCTTGGAGTTGAAGGTGCTGCCGCACACGGTGCACCTGTGTTTGGGAATGAGGTTGATCGAGCGGCTCGAGAGGCATTTCTTCAGTTTGTCGAGATACTCTTTTTGGTGAACCCACTTGACGTGCTTCTCCAGGAAGTCCAAGTCAGTGAAGGAGATGGTGCAGTGGGGACAGGGGAAGAAGTCAGACGATGGCTCTAAGAAGGAAAGAGAGAGAGAGAGAGAGAGAGACATACACACAACAAGGATTTATGCTTATACACTTTCCTTTTCTGTGGCTGATGAATATTACTTGGATGTTATATATCTGAAATGTTCTCACAGTAGTTTATGATATGATTGGCAACCACAGATGTCAGGGATCACCAGTTGTTTACCTTAGTGTCAATGAGATGTTTTTTAGGCTTAAATGAACTACATACGAACAACCCATGGCCTGAAACAGCAAAGTGTTCTCTCTCTCTCTCTCTCTCTCTCTCTCTCTCTGTGTGTGGATTATCTCTGTGTTTACACTTGCACCGTTTGTTTTTCATTCATTCATGTGACCAAAATCATCTGGGTATCCCCAGGTAGTGACTCCCACCTGTGGAGACCTCCTCTTTCTCCTCACAATGCTCCTTGAGGTTGCCTTCCTCCTCCTCCTCCTCCTCCTCCTCCTCGCTGTCATTTTCCTCTTTAACCCACGGCTCTGCCTCCTCCTTGACGGCAGCTCCGGTGTGTTCACACTCCTGCTGAGGGTCAGGAGAGCGGCTCTCCTCCTTCACGCGCTCCTGCAGGTGCTGCACCTCTGACCAGGAGGTCACAGCGTGAGGTCTGATGCCCGCACAGCTGGACGCGTCTCCTCCTGCCTCCTCGCAGATCTCCTGCGCATTTGGCTCCTCCTTGATTCGGACGTTGAGCCCAGCTCCGTTAGCGTGCACCTCCTCCAGCCCTGGCTCGGTCTCAGACTTCACAATGACCGCAAAGTGTTGCGCCTCCTCTCGCTTCGCTTTGCTGAGCAGAGGCTTCTTTTTGGCGGATTTCATCTCGGTGTTGTCCCCCTCAGGATCCCGCCTCGTTAGAAGCTGTGGGACAAAGTACATCGGCCAGGTCATAAAAACAGCTGACTAACAGTTCAATTGGCCAGTTATTGCAACGTTAGCATCGCAGCTAAGCTCCACTGCCGCCGCATTAGCCTCCCGCCGCAACGCTAACACTGCGCCTGTGTGCGCCTGTCAGTGCCATTAGCGGCTTTAAAGACATAAAACCACCTACCGTGTTTAACTGACAGGAACCAGGAAAGGCTTCCTCTTTACATTGGAGCTATTATTGAGCAGCAATAATCAGCACAGATCACAACACAGGAAGAGCAGCGCACTTCCTGGTGTCCTGGCCAATCAGCTCCAGCCAGTCGTGTTCTGGTTACCGCCCACTATACAATTAAAGTGACAGCAACAAATATAGGCTTTTTTTTTTTTTGCTCTAAATATCTTTTATTTGTCGATGAACTGAATTTTTTTCTTTTATTGTAAATGATTATAAATCCATTTAGACAACCCTCATTACATATATTTGGATTTTACTTTCTATTAATCAGTGAAAATGTCATAGATAGTGATTTGTATTGTCCTACTGCACATTATTTTTAATCTAACGCATTAAATGTTTACAATGTGGCAGCTTCAACAACATTTATTTATTTTGTAGGTCTCATGTCTTTAGTATTTTAAAAGTGTCCTATAATGGTAGAAGTACTACTACTCATTTTCTCTCCTCTGTAAAAACACACACGCAGTCTTGTTCCACAGACTTTATTTCAGCCGACTCAGGACAGAGAATCTTTGCGCATTCTTTTGTACAACACTGTTCCCTTCTTTGAAAAACAAAAAACACAAAGAGTTATGTACAAAAATAAAGTATATTAAAAAAATACACAAAGATACAGGACGAAAACAGAACAGAATTAATGCTTATTTGTGGAGGGCTGCTATAAATAGTGACAATATTTTTTAGACTTTTAGTTCGCGTAACAATGCAGTGAGTATTCAGTTCACGGTAAAACCTCCAACTAATCTTTTCTTCCATTCTATAGAAAGCCAGTAGCACCACTCAGAGGTCATCCATGACACTGTGCCATCGGAGGCTGGACGACATCCACGCTTGTGTTTCACATGAATAATGGGGCTCATGCCTCCATGCAGTGCAAAAAGGAAAAACAAAGAGAAAGCACACACACAAAAAAAAAAAAAAGACCAACAACAGTCAGTGACCAAGTAATTCAGTCTCATTTCAAATAAAAATGATTTCCATCTCTCACCAGGAGAACTTTCTGATGCAACTCTTCCCATGACCTTTTCAATACAGACACATTTATCAACAATATGTTTTCTTTTTACCACGTCCAGATTTTTGATCAGTACGTAGCTATGATTGGCTGATACAATCATCTACACAGGCACGGTGCCTGAAGGACAGTCCAGTAAAACTAGCCAAACACCAACATACATTTCAGGTCAAGTGAATGTATTCTAATTTAACCAAAGGACACAATTTCTTCACTTCTGTGGACGTGTTCTGCTGTGTTACTAAAATAAAGTGTCAGGAACCCAGGACTCCCACTGAAAACATTATCCTTCATTTTTCTTTGCAAAAACAAGTCATGGAACAATATGTAAAATGTTATTAGGTCGTTTCCATTAACACAAGTAACAAGTGTAAGCCAGCTGACTCATAGACAGGCGACAAGGCAAGAAGTGAAGGCAAATGAGCAGAAAAACAAATAATTAATGCAACGTAGCAGGTGAACGAATATGCAAACACATCCTCAGGAGTCTGTTTAACAAACATATGACCTAATAAGCCTGCCATGGACTGAGATACAGTTAGAAATCACTCATATCGACTATTATATAAAAACCATCTTGCAAGCAACTTTGCTGTTTTTTTCCTGACAATCAAAACTTCGCACATGATGCAGAAGCAACTAAAATAGTCTTTTGTTCTCAACGGCAATTTTGATTGTCACTTTTTTGGGGATATAAAGCACATGTTGGTTCCAAAGCGAGCAGATGTCTTTCTCAACATCTCTGTTGGTCAATGAGAAGAATGTTCAACATCAGTCCAGCTTGAGTCTCTGGAGCAGACCGACTGTCGAGTGCGCTCATACCTCTTTAGTGATCACAGACAGAATGCGACACGGTTTGGTTGATACGTATAGCAGTTGTAGTGCATTCTAAAGACAGCTGGCTTGGTCATGTGAAGCACTGTAATACAGCATAGCAATACATAATACAATAAAAGACACTTAACAATTCATGATACAGTGTATGTACAACTCTGTTCAAAATGCTCATGTTAACTGACTCTGACTTAACTCTGTTGGACTTTGCCTTGCAGCCACGTTTCTTTCAAAAAATTAATTTATAATATAATATCAAAAAATGTACAGACTTATCCCATCTCTTCTATTCCTGTCGTATTTCATTCATATCTTTTTATTTTTCTCTACATCGCCATAGTGGTCAGGTGCTGATGGCCCAGAAGCCCCTTGCGCCCTGCTCCCGCCCCCGGGTGGCCCCCTCCACTGCCGTGACCACAGTACTCCTGCAGGTTCTGACGCAAAGTCACCAGTGCAGAGCCCAGACAGGCACGGTTTGGAGCCAAGACACCCCCAGGCAGCTGGAACAGGACAGTGGCCACCCCAGCCATGCCGTCATCGGTGGGCTCCAGCGTGATGGGCCCCACCTTAAAGGTGGAGTAGGAAAAGCCCATGAGCTGAGAGAGGAACGGGTCGGAGCGGCAAAAATGCTGGTAGCCACTGTATGTGGATGGATGGTGATGATGGGAGGCGGGGGTGCCAGTGGTGGTGCTGGCATAGTGGTGGGTATTCAGGTAGTGCAGCGGCAGGTGCTGGCCGCTGTTGCCCCCTCCACCCAGGGTAAGGTGATGGTGGTGGTGGGCTGTGGGCCCGGAGCCCGGGTCATGTTTGTAGGAGACGCCTCCTGCCCTGCCCCTCTGGCCCACCACCACTCCTCCCAACTTGCCTGTGCGGGCGTGAGCAAGCGATACAGTGCTACCCCCCACCCCTCCTCCAGATGAAGGCAGATATATGAGCTGAGGCTCCTCTGGTTCAAGGTATATAGTGAGTTTAGCAAAGGGTCTTGATGCCATCTTGGTCATCTCCTGAATGTGGCGACGCTGCTCGCGACGGAAATCCAAGAACTGCTTGACCTTCCACAGGAGGACGCAGACAGACAGGAAGAGGAAGAAACAGGAGAAGAACACAGAGAAGAAGACAAAAAGGTCGATGTGGGCTTGGTCCTGTCGCAGGAAGAGCAGACCCTGGGACTCTCCCTGCTTGCTGTCAGTTCCCAGACCTCTCAGAGCAATGTAGAAGCGGCTGGATTTCAGCGAGTGCACCTCGTGGGGGAACGTGATGACCACTCGATCGCGAACACCACGTACAATCAGCACCGTCTGTGGTTTGGCGACTGTGATGTAGGTGATAAGTCCTTCAGCCCGTTCCTCCGTGATTTCTCTCTCTGCCCCTGGAGGTTTGGCCTGCAGCTGCAGTGGGTTGTGGGAAAGAACGGGACCTCCGAGACTGGATGAAGCGTTGGCAAACACCTTGATAGGGGAGGGCGGTGCATCCTTATCGACCCCGGGCGTTGTTCCCCGAGTTACTGATTCCTCCTCGATCCTGATGGTGTGAATCCCTGAATTCTTGTCCACATCTACTATGAAGGTGTCATGGGAGTTGGACACATACACCTCCACCTCACCAAACGTGACATCAATGGTGACCCGAATGTCTACATTGGTGAACTTTGGCTGGGCAGCGAAAAACACCGTTCGCCCCCTGGGCAGGTTGCGGATGGTGGGATCATGGAAACAGTTGGTCTGTGACGTCGGGTCAAAGCAGCACTCTGTGTCCACGTTAAACTGGCGGTAGCACTGACGTCCATTCACTGGGGTTCCATTGAACGAGTCTTTGCACTTGGCACACTAAATGTAAGACGAACAGTTGGAACAAAAAGGTTTTACTATTTCCAAATAGTAGGACACTTAAAGGGGATATGAAACGAGACCCTCACTGACTGTAGAGGATTAAAACTGTTTTTTTAAATGTTTTATATCATTTCCAGTGTGTGCAGCAGTGTGTACAGTGTGTGTTTACCTGTTGCCTGTAGCAGTCTTTGCGGTCACTCTGAGGGCTACTGAGACACGAGGAGGTCTCTGTGTTGTTCTGACAGGGGCAACCGGTGCCATCGTGTTCGTTACATGTGTCTGCATGGCCGTTACACTGACACCTGCAAAGAGGAGAAAATCGGGTCCTGTAAACCAGCAGTCCCCAACTGGGCCGCACAGAAAGAATAAATAACTGAACGATGTTTTCTTTTGAAAAATTACCCAATTCTCTTAATTACATCTATGTCACTCTTGACGCAAGTCAAGGCGCTCTTCTCGGTCAACTCTGCTGGTGTTCTGGATTAAAGTCATGGCTAAATACCCTGAGATTGCTACAACAGCACTGAAAACGCTGTTGCCATTTCCAACATCCTACCTGTGTGAAGCAGGGTTTTCTGCAGTGACGGCGACATAAGCCACACACTTCGGGCGTCATTGTCTCCCATTACCCCCAGATGGGGCCGCCTCGTTGCAGAGAAACAAGCTCAGGGCCCCCACTGATTCAGCGTTGAGGTGAGTTGTATTTTTAATGCACTTTGTATTTGTGGTGCATTTTATTTTGAAGGCATGTTTAAACATTACCATCGCGACCAGAAAGCGTTGTAAGCAGAGAGGATGTTACTCATGTTATGATGTTGTAGCGATGTTAAGAGGACGCTGTAGTAGCGTAGTAGTAGTTTATTATGTTTAGAAAATACCACAGTTTACATGCAGGTCGTATGATACCCAAGGCTGGTCCCTGAAAATATTGTCTGACATTAAACTGGTCCGTGGCATGAAAAAGGTTGGGGACCGCTGCTGTAAACAACTTACAGATGAGTAAGATGTCAAAGTCTGACGCTTCTGAATATATTTGGACCCATTTTTATCAAGTTTTTTTTTTTTTTTTTGCTTTTGTAATGTTGCTTTGGAAAAGTCATCAGGAAACCTTGCTCACTTCTCACACTTCCCCTGCAGCAGGAAGTAGCCACTGAGGCAGCTCTCACACTTGTCCCCAACACTGTTGTTCTGGCAGTTCACACACACAGCGTTCTCTTCTGTTGGACCCTCAGACACCCGGGTCTGAATCTGAACAAGAGGAAAATATGGAGATTGATGTCTCAAACTTACAGGGAGTTAGAATGAAGACAAAAGTAAGCATTCACGTGACCCACGAGGCCCAAAGAACACTCACGCTGTTGGCGTCCAGAGGATAGAGCCGTGGGTTTTCAAGGGCCTTCTTATGTTCGTCCCGGGACAGGCACACAGCACTGTTCCCCCTGCAAAACTCTCGACACGGACGACAGGTTCCTCCCCCCTTGGCAGAGCCCACAAACAGTGGCTTGCACTTCTCACAGTGCTTTCCCTGGAATTAGTGGAAGCAGAAATAAATGAATTAAAATGAACGTGGAAGGAAACCAGCATGTATATTTCTAGAAGTCCTTACTATGGTGTTGTTGTGGCACTCGAGACAAACATCTGGCTTGTTCACACCAGCACAGTTGCTGTGTTTGTTGCAGCTGCACTGAGAGGAGCAGTTATCTCCCACAAAGCCAAAGTGACACCGGCAAACTCCCGGGGACTCACACGTGCCGTTCACACAGCCTTGAGCACACACCGGCTCGCACTGACCAGAAACACTGAACAAAAGGAAACCAAAGTGATGACTGTGGTGAACCTGTAGTATTGCGTGTCACCATGGTGTTTTCAGTGCCTGAGTCGATTCATGATGAGTCACCTGCTGAGAATGTAGCCCTGCTTGCAGGTGCAGTGATACCCCTGGGGTAGATTGTGGCAGTCCTGGGTGCTGTTGCAGTGGTGATGGCCGTTTGCACACTCGTCCTCCTCTGGACAGTGGAGGAAAGACCAGCTGCTGTTCCTCACGGGGCAGACACCCTCAGTTACCCCTGGGAATAAAGAACAGTAGCGAGTGAGTTGACTCAGGGGTTGAAAACAGAAACAAGTTGGAAGATAACCATCCCCAGCTGCCTTTGAATGAATCAATCAAAAATAGATTTCTCACCATCAAGTCCTCCTTGCAGACAACGTCCAACCCCGTTGCCCCCTCGACTAGCACACCAGCCACACTGAGGCCGGGCAATGCAGTGGGAGCACTGGGTGAGCTGGGAGCACTGAGGAGAGCAGGTGTCCCCCCCTGAGAGCAGACGACCACACTGACCAGCCTCACAGCGCAGGGGCACAAAAGATGGACTCATGCACTGGGAGAAGAGAAGAGAGGGAGATTGGCATGGAACAAAAATAAATAAAGAAATAAACACACAGGGCACACAGTGTTAAAGTCAGTCCTACCTGCTGCAGTGCCATGCTCCACACGCAGTGCTGCCAGCCCCCATCAGAGCCTCTCGAGCCCAGGCAGAGGGTGCAGTTATGCAGTGTGTGGCAAGGGGAAGGACATGGCAGAGGGGGAGAAGACTCCACCTGCATGGGGGAGACGTTGAGCAAGGCGTAGCTGAAGCACGTCCAGTCATAGGTGGGGTTCACACTCAGGATGCGCCTGGTTTCACCTGGAGATATCACAACACAGATTCTTCAGAATCAAGATTTACAGAACTCAGGGGCATCGTTATTGAGAAAATACTAATTCATGCATTCATCTCTTAGCTCTGAACTTCAGGGTATGAAGACACCACTCTCTGTACCTGTGCGTTTGAACTGGCGGGTCCACATGCATTTCCCTGAAGCAGTGCACTTGGGGCAGTCAGAGGCCTCGCAGCTGGTCTCAGTACAGTTGCTGGACAGGAAGATCTCCCTCTGGTTGATCCGACAGTCGTGTTCAGAGGTGCAGCTAACAGAGCTGCTGATACAGGCCCCCTCTGGGCAGTTTGTGCACCACTTACACTGTAGAGCAGCCTGGAGCGTTGAGCACAGAACATGTTAGTTGACAGGCAGTCACGGTGCCACCACGAGTGAGTGAGTGAGTGAGTGAGTGGAGCGCGTTGCATGTCACCTGCGATTGACTAGAGAATGTCTTGGGGTGACGGGCCAGGCATTCACTGCAGGTTTTCAGCCTTCGACACTGGTCCGGCTGACGGGGAGTTGGGGAACAGGGAGACTGGCCAGTGAAACAGCCCATTCTAAGAGAGAGCGCAAGTGATAGGAGTTAGCTGCACGTAACCTCTATCTAAAGAACTGAGTACAATGTACTGACTGACTCGGTACCTCTCAGCAGTATCAGAAGACGCACAGCTTCCCCGACACCAGACGCAGCTGCCTGTGGTTGTGTTGCAGGCCTCTGGCGTCGGCAGCAGCCCGCAGGGGTCAGAGGGCACAGTCAGGGTTAGAAGCCTGCCCAGTGTGACGCCATTGAAACCTCCTGACAGGAAGAGACGACCTTCCCAGCTTGTCATAGCAAGAGACACTGAACGATTTACTGGCTCTCCTATAGCAGAGCCTGTGGGAAGGAGACGTGGAATGAGTGAGCGAGCAGCACTTAGTTATGATTCGACTGTTACTGGAGATGAAGGATGACAATGAGATGGTCACCTGGTTGTATCCACGTGTTACAGTTGATCTGATAAAGAGACACAGAGTTGCTGTAGTCTTCTGCTTCTGTCCTTCCTCCGACAACAACCATGGTGTCTTTGATCAGGGCTGCGGCGTGGAAGAAACGGGACAGCGGCTGCAAAACAACGACACGATACGGCAAGAATAGCCAAGTTATCTTTGTGCACAAGACAGACAGAGGACAACTGGCCGGCCTGTCTAAAAGATGACACACCTTGTTACCCTGTGAGGGGACCAGCAGAGACCAGGTGAGGTTGGGGTAGTACAGACTGTAGAGCTCGCCTGAGGGCTCCACTGTCTCCACATGGAAGCGGTAGCCTCCAAAGACATAGATGGCATCAGTGGGCTCGTGATAGACTGCTGAATGGCCATATAAACCTGAGTGAACAGCAAAAGATATTTTTAAAATCTCCTGATTGTTTTTATGCGAGGTAGACTGAACAATACAATGTAGAGTAAAAAGAGGGTCTCTATAACCTGTAGGTGGTGTGCCAGTGTGTAGAGCAATGGTCCAGTTCCCAGTATGAGGGCTGAACTCCAGTAGATGGTGGTTGAAGCCGTTCTCTGGAGAGTAACCTCCAATCAACAGCACTGAGGAGTCTCGGCGCACGGTCAGCGTGTGACCGGCCACTGGGGGCAGCACAGAGCTCTGGCAAAGGTTCAAGAGGAAATTCAAGTAAACGAAAAAAAAAAGACACATGGGATCTTTCAGATGTTTTGTGACTGTGTGTTTAATCTACTCCAAACCTTGTGCTCTCTCCACACTAAACTGCTCAGGTTGAGACTCCAGGTATCCATGGCAACCCCATTTGGAGTGACACCACCAACCACCAGCATGAAACTGTGACTGGCTCCGTGGCTTCCAGAACCCAACTCATGACTGGTCAGCAGCGCAGAGGAGTGGTGATAGCGAGGGCTGGGAGTCGAGCCTTCCTCAAAGGAGCTCGTCAACATTTGGGTCCAGCGATGCTCCAACACAGAATATCTAGATCGACCAGACACAGAACGTGTAAGACAGAACATGGGTAACGTGCATAACGTACACCTTCCAAGTGTCCCTACCTGTAGACATTTCCCAGGATGCCCTGTGACAGCGAGAGTCCTCCGTACATCCAGAGATTGCCCTGTGGTCCAGACAGCAGAGAGTGGCCCATCCTGTGGAGGAACCTGTGGGCCTGATTCTGCAGAGCAACAGCACACATGAGTACGTGTGTAAAATTCTTCAGGTCATTGTTTACATCGGGTTGCGCTCTCACCACTGTCAGCTGCGTGTCCAGCAGTGTTTCCCAGACAAGGCTGCTGGAGTCTCGAGGAACAGAGCAGTCAGAGCCAGCCCAGCTGTCTGCGCACACACACACTCCCAGGGACTGAGACAAGCGACAGATGTTGGTTAGTGACGCAGAAAACACCCTTCTAGTCTCTGATAGAAATTCTCCATCTGCTCCATATATTTTAACAATACGGAACATCACGACTCTTACTCTATTACAAGTTCCTCTTCCCTCTGCTATTCCACAATCCTGAGAGCAGATGGGCCGATCGCAGTGGGGTCCCCCGTATCCCTGTGGGCACTGACAGAGTCCGCTTTCACACTGTGCTCCACCGGGACACACGAGCGACCCCTCCTCACCCTCGTCAGAGCTCTGGTGGCAGCGGCGCACCCAGAACGACGCATTGAAGCCTTGAGGTTTGTTCGACGAGACGTTGGCCTCGAAGTAGACCGAAATCACACCTGGTGGCGAAAGAAAAAGTACAATAATGTGAAATGTAGATTGAAGCTAAGGGGAATAGTGTGATTG
The DNA here is from genome assembly GCA_016785235.1 of Pseudorhombus dupliciocellatus. Classification (NCBI taxonomy): domain Eukaryota; kingdom Metazoa; phylum Chordata; class Actinopteri; order Pleuronectiformes; family Paralichthyidae; genus Pseudorhombus; species Pseudorhombus dupliciocellatus. Next base: position 218,882 of record JAFBJW010000176.1, read on the forward strand.
ATCGTGAATGAGTAGGTTGAGATCCTGCCATCAAGTGCTTAGGTCTGGAGGATACCTGAGGTTGCCTCCACTGTGATAGGCTGGGTCCTTGTGGTGCCACAAAATGCTCCAATCAGGTTATGGTCTGAATGTACAACTCCATTGGCCAGAAAACGAGGAAGGCCATCAAACACATAGACATAGGAGCTCTGCATGATACAGTAAAGACAACACAACAGGGGTGGTTAAGGGAATGAAAACCTTTTTTGAAGGAAAGGCACACTTAACATGATCCAGGATTGTTTGCACTCACTTTACAAAACGTGTGGGAGTCTGGATGCAGCGTGAGGGCCACAGGGGGACACGGCTGTCTGGGCTTACAAGATGCAAGGTTATCAGTCACGGAAAGGACCCACAGGCAATGAGAGAGTCCTCCTTTCCCTTCTGTGCCGCTCCGCCATCCCAGCGAAGAGGAGAGAGGCACGGTGGAGGAGGAGGAGGAGAGCAGGACAGAACGGCCCTGGCACTGGCGGTAACACGTGCCGTTGTTCCTATTGGAGCGAGAAAGTGATGATGAATACAATCAAGCACAACATGTTCCCTCTGATTTCATGTGGAAATGAAATAAAGACTGGCAATTACACTTCACTTCGATGGCTAATATCTCCTTACCTGGGGTCTCCATAGTAACCAGGCAGACAGGACTCGCAGTGTGGTCCCTGAGTGTTGTGGGTGCAGTAGCACTGGCCTGTCTGGTTGTGACAGTAGCCCTGGACTGGGTCGCCATGGCCATTGCACTCACAAGGAACACAGCCGCTGCCGCCAGCCAGGGCTGAACCGAAGCTTCCTGGCCGGCAGTGCTCACAGTGAGGCCCTGTCGTCCAATCTGAGGGACAGAGGAAGTTGTCAACACAAGACGTTTCAAATTTCCAAGGGAGACTAAAATCCTTCTGTTAATTTCTCACCCTGACACTCGTCACAGATCCCCGGAGCAGTAATACAGGTGGAGTGGAAGTTGCAGCCACAGTCCACATCACATTCAACCCCACTCAGAACCAGGGTGGCAGGGTCAGACGTCCAGCCCAGGGAACACTCACACTCAAAGCGTGGGCTCCCACTGCACTGACCCTCGCGACATTCATTGTAGCACCTGTAAGAGGGAGTCAATTATGGGGAGCCATGTTTTTGAGATGAACAAAGCCAAGGCGAAGACTCTTACGTCTGGTTGCAGTGCAAGGTGCCATCCCCTGTGTATCCTCTCTCACAGTGGCACTCGTAGGAGGTGGGAGTGTTAATGCAAGTGGCAAAAAGGTGACAGTTGTGAAGACCCAGTCTGCATTCCTCCACATCCGGACAGGTGGGGTAAGACCAGATTGCATCTTGCTCTTCGTTTTCCAAGTGCTCCAGCTCCATCTCCATATCCAGGGGTCGGGGGGGGGCTGAGGTCTGGGGCTCAGGGCTGAAAGAGCAGGACAGGACAGGTCTACCATATCCATCCATCTAGCTACACCTACACACAAAGAGAGAGATGGCTGCAAAAGATCACATACTTGGCGGCCCGAGCTTCAGCCACAGCCACACTGCAGTTATACACAGAGGGATCGTCCATTCCAGCCCAGTCTCCTCTCAAACATCTGAAGACAAACACAAAGCACAGAATGATTACAAGGGGATCGCAGTCAAAACAACAGCTGGTAACAGAGTCGCTGCTGCTTCGACTCCATGCATTTCACAGTCTACTTGTCTACGCACTAACTTACTTTCCAATGGTGGGATTGTTGTAGTCACCACACCAGCCACACTGGAATATACGCAGGCAGTCTGTGCATGTGCTCAAAGCTGAACATTGTTTACACTGGGGAACCGAATGAACGCTGAGAGGGAAAAAGAAAGAATGAAAAAAAAGATTGGATGATTTATCAGAGATTCATTTGAATTCAATGACAATGTCAACTGTCACTTTTTCTCTTATTGTGTCAAGTAGTAGGAGTGAACTGCTGCACATGTTCTTAAAGAACAAGACAGCTAATGTCTAACAGCAAGTAACAATTAACTGCATCAGCTCAAAATACAACAAGCAGATATTTTTAAAAAATGTCCTCTTTACCTGTCGTACCAGTCTCTGCACTCTCCATAGGGGTATTTTGTGAGGTAGGCAGCAAAATAGAAGCAGGCCTGGGCTGACTCACACCATGCACACTGGCTGGAGTTAGAGAGGCACTCACCACACGTCTTCCTCCTTGACATGACGAAGGTTTAACCAGAGACGGGGGGAGGGGGTGAGGTTGAGGAAGAGGTACTTGTGGAGACAATACATGATCGGTAAAGCCTTTGTCACTCACTGGTTGCAGACTCGAGGACACCCTCTTGGGTCACGTATGGATCCCTCCAGTCTTCCCCGTCGACTACACTGGTAGTCTGCCTTCTTACTGGAGTTTATCTGCCACTCACAATAAGGATCCTGCCGACCAAAGAAGGCTTTTAAATATGCTTATAAATATCAGCAGCATGGAGATCCTCTGTGATGTGTCGTACCTGAGTACAAGCAGAGCAGTCTCTGTATTCTTCACACAAGGTGCACTGCTGCGGTGCCAACAGCAGATGGCGCTGATCTTGGTTTTCCTCACCCATCTCTCTCTCGGGGCAGGGTTCGAGGTCTGGGCCGTCCCGCAGCAGGCACCGGGACAAAGAAGGACACCAGCCACAAGACTGGTCGGACAGACACGCCAGACAGGACATGTACTTCGAGCAGGAACCTGAACGATATGGCTCCAGGAAGAGGAAGGAGATTTCCTACAGGAAGAGCAAGTGAATGGCAAAAGCATTAAGTTTTATTTTCTATTTTGAGACTTTCATAAGTTAGCATATATGCTGTTTAAGAAAATAAAGCAAGATTATTGCATCATAGGAACTCACACTCCCTCCAGACAGAGTCCTGTTCCAGATCAGAGCCATCTCACTGGTTTGTCCCGAACCCGAGTTATTAAGGTAACCCTCAGCCTGAACAAGGTAATGGTTGCCCCTGGTCAGGTTGGAGAACAGTTTACTGCCATCAGTGCGACTCAGCAGCTTCATCTCCTTCTCCTGCTGGGCTGCCCAGCGACCCACCACCTCCTAGTTTGGAATCAGGCAGAAAGAACGAGAGCAGATGCCTTTAGTAAAAATGCGGCAACTTAAAATGTACATTTGTTATTTCTCAGATATTTTAAATTCATTTATCCTTCCACATATTTTATTGTCTTTCACAAAAAGGACAAAAATGTAATTGAAACTTTCCCTCACCAGCTGACTGGAGTTGGGCCCTGACGCCACTCGAGCCTCAAAATGGAGCCTCTGGATGCGAGCCCACATGGAGACCGTATCAGTGGGAGGAGGAGCAGGTGAAGGAGCACCCCACAGCGGGTGGATGAAGCCCCTGAACTGCAGAGCTACGTCCATTTCTGTGGTGGGGCTAAGGATGATGTTGGCGCTGCGGAGGATGGAAACCTGGCGAAGGGGTGAGGAGGATGAAGGAAGGAGGAAGATGGATGGAAGTGGAAACACATCAACAAAAGCACTATTCTCTACAAACTGCTGTCACACTATTTCAAAAGGGAATCTTCTCTATGAGAGCATTGCAGAAAAACACAGACAAAAAAAAACAGAAGAAAAAGCTTCAGTCAACATTAAAAGGAGCTCAAAGGATAAATGGAGCAAAATGAGAGAGGATCAAAATGTGTGGATCACTGCAGCAGGCTCCACGTGTCAAAGTTATTTTGGAGGAAGTAAGGAGGGGTAAGCAGAGAGGGAAGTAGTAGTAACCACAACTAGTACAGTTAGCGCGTGAGATTTGGCCTCCGTACCTTGTCAGGCTGGGAGTCGTTGCGGGGGTGCTGGAAGGTGAGCAGGTGCAGTCCCGGGACAAAGTTCTCGGTGCGACAGGAGTGGAGGGAGGTTAGGAAAAGGGTACGCTCCCCCCACCAGCCGTACGCCCCTGAGATCTGGTCCACACGGCACGCACTTTGCTCTGTGAGACCGAGAGGGAGAGGTCAGCACACAAAGAACACATCTGACCTCGTGATAGCTCATAATACAGCCGTTTCCTAAAGTGTACTACTGTAGAGAAACAGAACTGTGACTTCTGTTGGGCGTGTGTTCAAAAGGATAAGCAACACATGACTGCATCGCACCAAAAGGTTGTGACTGGACAGCCAAATCAAATGATCATCTGAGTAACCTGTCCGGTCTTCACTGGGTGCAGTGAAGCCACTGTGCTCCATCCCTGAAACACGGCCAACAATGGTCTAGTCCCTCCCATGTCAACTCCCAACAGTAATTGTTCACTCTGTAGAGGCTTAGCCCTTCTCCTGCGGCCTCCTTCCTCCCTCCCTGCATCTCACCTGACACTGGCAGACAGGACTCATTCTGGACACACCAGCCAAATTCACCAGGGGCCCGGGCCAGAGAGGCCGGGGTGCCACTGAACACGAGACAGGACTGGCAATCAGACAGGAAGCGTGCCAGGCCCAGGCAGCCGGTGCTGCCACACTGCAAACAAAAAACAGGGTTATAAATTGCAGCGGGAATGCTGGCTCACATTCAGGAGGACACATCACGGGGACAAAAATAATTTGTCTGAATGGATCCAAGTAAGAGACGTTAGTCGCAGGTTGGCGTTGAGGATGTGTTACCGGATAAGAAGGCTGGGACTCTCGACAGCGGCCTTCACACCAGCTGCACTCTGGGTTCTTGAGGCACATATTTTCATCCAGCGCCTCAGCACAAACAGCATCCTGGGTAGGCAACACACACACACACACACACACAAGCTTTTGTGATCTAATAATTCACATTTCTCTTTCCTGTGACATGATTGTTTAGTGACTGTATTACTCACCCTGTCACCTTGATCACTACTGACGAACAGCGGAACTTTGTAAGCCACCAGGTCTCCGCGGGCAACACCGCTGTAACCACCGGCAACCAGCAGCACTCGTCCTTCCATCACAGCAGCAACATGCGAGTAACGCCCCCGCACTGCATCCCCGCCTTTGAGTACATTATATTCTAGTTTGCACCGTGCACTGATATGCAAGTGAATATTTGTTATAAATGAATAATCAAGGCCTGGTCAAACTCACGCAGTGACCATCTCTCCCCAGCAGACACCCACTGATGACAGCCCAGATGGTAGAAGAAGATCTCCTCATCATAGCACTTCTCCTCATGGTAGTGAATATGTACATTACCCCCTGGAGAGAGAGGCAGGACGAAAACAGGATAAACAGACAAACAGGATTTCAGTGAACCAACTGTGTCTGCTGATTGTGTCGCTGCTCACCATAGACCACCATGTAGTTTCCAATGACAGTGGCTGTGTGGAAAGCTCTCTCTCTGGGGCCTGTTGCTGGGAAACGGGAACGGAAGGATGTCCAGAATCGTCTGTCCACGTGGAACACATCAGTGTTGTTCACCCTCACACTAAACCTGAGGAAAACAGATAGATGTCACTTTTTTCCTCTTCCCGCTGGCTGAGTGTGTTTCTGTATGCAGCACACTCAGGAAAAAGGTGTGTACCTGGCGGTGGTGGGCCGGTGGCCTCCATAGACCAGCAATGTCCTGGAGGGGCTGTAGAACACCATGGAGTGGCCAGCCGTGGCTGGGGGTTTCCCACCAGTGGGCTGAACCGTCTCCCACCGCCCAGAACCACGCAGGCCAAACCGGTACAGAGAGGAGGAGAACATATCCTCCTCAGTGCGACCTGGGAAATAAGTTAGGATATGATTGTTTTTTTAAAGTTATATATAAATGCCAATCCACACACATGCTGCAAAATGTGAAGCCCACCTCCAAAAACATAAAGATAATCGTCCACTACAGCCGCAGCATGATTAGCGAGTCTAGGAGCCCCACGTGTACTGAGAAAGCCGAGCTGCTGCCAGTCGTCTTGAATTGGCCGATACATCCAGACGTCACTGGCCAGGGAGCCGTTGGCGAGCTCTCCACCAAAGATGACCATGTTACCCATCCACTCCACTGCTGTGTGGGAATGACGAGCCACCTGGCCACACAGGAGAAAAGGAAGGATTAGGAGGTGAAAAATAATACATGGGATCACTTGAGCAGAGTCTATGTTTACATGCAATAATGTAAATAATCTTCCTTCATAATCTACATTTTGACAAGAATCAGACTCTACTTTTAAATCGCTGCTGTGCTTCAGCTTCTCCATGTTGCCTCGAATGAAAGCACAACAATGAGACAGGCTCCAACTATGTGAGATCCTTATTTCAGCTTAAGTTCCACACTTCCTTCAACTGTTTTGTTTCCATTTAATCTTCTGCCAAGAGACTGTTCCTCAGTGAAATGCTAGCTGTGGAGGTGGTAACCACATTTATTGATTGTACTAGGACACGTGGCTGCACCATAATAAGAACAGAAGGAGGCAAAAACAGAAACAGGGGAGTGTGTGTGTGTATTCAAAACCACTTACAGGATAGTGACCATAGGACCTGGTTTCCCATTGGTTGGATGTAAAATTGTATTTGATCAGGTCACCAAGAGCTCTGTTCAGATCAAAGCCTGCAGAAAAAAGTAATAATCAAACATTCACTCCTGAAATTAAAGATCAGAAACACAAATGTTCTAGATCATGAAGGAATTAACTGACAGTGCAAGGTGGGGTTTATTGCTACATATCAGCTGTTTACAACCATTTACCATTTCATTTTTAAAAAAACATCAAAGGAAATAAGAAGTGTAGGTCTCACCTCCAAACATGTACAAGGCTGCAGTGGAGGACAGATACACGCCAGCAGAGCCTGTCCTGGAGGGCGTGTAGGGGTTTCCTCCACTCACACGCCACCACTGCCCCACCCCGTTGTCATCATGGAGATCAAGCTGGCAGCTATGCCCAAGGAAGCCTGGGTTGCAGAGGCAGCGCTCTCCTTTCTGAGATAACAAATGAATAGAACAGGAGAACAGCACCTGAACAAGGTCCTAATCAAGGTGCACTTGATCAACTTCAGACTCTTAGCGTTGTGTTTCAACAATCAATTCTTACCTTGTCACACTGGCCATTCACAGAACAGTCTTTGGAGCACAGAGGGGTTGTACACGCTGCTCCTCCCCAATCCTGTTGACATTGGCACTTTGACGTGGAGGAATCACAGCGGCCATGACCCCCGCACGCTCCAGGACACAAAGAGAAGGTGTAGGTGGCGTTGAAACCAAGGAGGTTGTAGTTAGCGTCGCTAAAGAGATGAAGTAGCATCTGTAAAAAGGAGATTACGCAACACATACAAAGTTAGATTTTTTTCCCTTCAGCCTCGGACCAAACAGTTTTTCCTGAGTTACCTTCCCAGACTTGGCTTCGATGGGTTGAGGCAGAGTGTTGCCACTCAGACTGGCTAGGAGGGGGCTCTGGTAGGAGTCACCATCATACACAAAGAGGTAATCATAGGTACACTCTGTGTCCATGAAGGTAAAATTCAGGACAATGCGGTGACTGTTGCTGGGAGCTGAAAATATGAAACAAGTGGTAAATATCACTGTCAGTTATTACAAACTTATATTCACCTCTGGCTGCAGAGATATGTTCAGAGATAAACTCAAGAAAAGGTTGGGAACATTAGCAGTTTGTGCTTCTCATATGAAGAATTCAGCAAGAGGTTGTCTGGCTTGAACAGGGGGACGTCTGGATCATTTAAGCCTGAGACGCTGGACATTAGGTTTAAAATGTGAACACCAGCATCGGAAAAGATCCAGAAACTTCCTGCAGCAGCTGACTCAGACATTTGTTTTCTCACTGGAAAATGTCCAGAGTTCACTATATGTCTGATAGCTGCTTAGGTTTGTTGACACTAAATCAGATTCTCAATGGCAACATTGACAACAGCCTAGCTCGGTAAAATACCTTTGATAAGCCACTCGCAGTTCCCATTGACGGAGTAGTTCCCTGGGCCGTCCGTGACATATCCTGGTGTCCCCCTCAGCACCTGACGATGACCCTTGCAGTCCCCTGCCTGGCACAGGGGCGACTTTGCCAGCAGCAGGAACCCCAGGATGATCGAGACAGGGAGGGGAGAGGCCATCACTGGCACCGCCTGCAGGATGGGAGGCAAAATGTGGGGGACAGAGTATTTGGGTGTGTGTCCTTGCAGATGCATTTGCAACAGAAAATGCGCAAATAACTGGATGTGCCACACAGGACAAAGAGGCTACGCCGTCAGAGCATGGAGGATTGATTCTAATAAAAATATAAGAGTCTGGGGATCCCACAGACATGTGGCCCGTCTCCATGGGCTTATCATCATCATCCCACGAACACACTTAAACCTGCGTAAACCCTCCATTAGCAGCCCTTCTAAAACACGATGGCTGCCAGATCCCAGCTGTTCCAAAGCTTCATCACATTATGACACTCTGCAGCAGCGTCCTTAAACCGACTCAGCTGGAGCTAACAACAGTTAGCATCACGTACAGTAGCGTTAGCTCGGTGCACCAGCCTCACTAACAGTAGCGTTAGCCCATCGCTGTTGACCGAGCGTCACGGTATTAAACACAAACATGTCATCACTTTTTGTGTTTCCTTCCCCCCAGTTCGCTGGAGGATAAATCAGCCGGTTGCAGCAACAAGCGCTTCTCCGCAGGCTATCATAACAAAGCTAACGTGACGGGTTGCTAAGCTAGCTAGCCGAGTACCGTTAGTCGGACGGTTTGTATGGCCACACTCACCAGTTCCCGTCTCTTTGGCCCCATTGTAATTTACATTTTCGTCCACTCCTCCGGCGCCGGCTACCGCTCGAGCCCGCTGGTCGTTATCCGCGGCTGCTGGAGACTGACAGCGATGTTTAGCTGAGAGCGACCGAGTCGGATGCGCCGCAGAGGAGGAGGGGGGCGACAACACCAGTTAGCTTGAATGCTAGCTAGCAGAGGCTGCCCAGGCGAATCCAGATGCGCGATCGTCAGCGGCCACCGTGTGATTACAACACGTCACTGGAGTAGGAAAAACTGCTGATAGCCAAGCCTTCTCAGCCCCCGGCCAGATGCCCCTTGTTTGGGTGTTTATGGCTGGAGACCAGTGAGCTGTTAGCAACACAAAAGACCACGTCCCGCTGCTGCCCCCAGCGGTGGAGACACGCACACATCTGGATGGAGATCACAGTCATTAAAATAGGAAACAAGTGGTCAAATACACCAAAATACCATCTCTCAAAGTACCTGGAAACTTTTTTATTTTGTTTCATCAGCACAATGGCGACCATTTATCTCTCTCATTCACACAATCTACAATTCAAAGTGCAAAATATAAAGCTGGGACAGTGGTAAATAACGTCCTTCATGACGCCCTTATGAAGGTTCCATTATTCTCTTCAAATATTAGTTCTGTCTTTGGGGCAAGCTGTTTATTATAAACACATTCTCTGTATTTCTATGTAATTTACCTATTTTATAAACTCACATCAAAGCACCATCTCTTCATCAGTGTTTTCTGGTGAACCTATAATTAAAGTTCTCTTTTCCCAATTAGAAACAAACCAGTGCATACTACATCACATCACACATCTATATTCACTGTCTGCCTCATCGCTCTGCAGCATCATAGCCCTTTATGAAGTGTGCACAGCCATTTTCCCTTGAACCAGAGTCATAGACGCACTATGCAGCCCTGGGCCAAAAATAGGAAACATCCTCTCGTTAAAGTTGTGTGTGAAACTGATGAGATGCTTTTCTGTCTCCCCATCCCAAAAGGACACATCCCCCTTATCCATGTTCAGCTTGATGCGAATCCTTCTCGGACGTTCCTGCACCTGCAGCTCTGTGCGCTCAGCGGTCAGGGCACTGTACACCCCTTTGCTGAGGCCTATGGACCACACGCCACGGTTTGTAGACACTGTGAACTTCTTTTTGCGGACCACCGACTCTTTGCATACTCCCACAATCCATTTAGCGCTGTCGCCGACCATGACGTCCCATCTGTGTTTCCCGGACGTGTAGCCTTCAGCGCCCAGGACAAAGACACAGGGATCAAAGCGCTCCGGGTTTTCTGGGACGGTCAGCCGCCCTGAGCTCTCCTTCACGCTGGTCAGGTCAGCGCTCACAGACAGCCACGGAGAAGCTGTGTTCGGGTTCAGCACCACTGGATCTGCACAGGCAGGAAGAGATGCAGTCATAGTCATGTGTCCCTCCTATTTGTGAGGGCAGTGATGGAACACAGTTAGGGCCTTTCCACTGAGCTGGCGCTAGCGCGAGTGGTGGGGGGCGGGGTTATCATGACGCGGTTGAAAACAGCTGCCGAGTGAGTCGTCTGTTGTCAGAATTTGTCATTCAACTGTAAACATGAAATGAGACCCGGTACTTCTGTGGTCGTCTGGAGAAATACAGGGGAACTTGGACGGAGCCTTGTGGACCAAACCGGTTTATGAAAAGCTTCAGCGGATGGCTACTGATACAGTGACGTGCCGACATTTTACGGTGACCCAATGACGTGACTCCAACTCGGCTCCTTATCGAGGGAAAACCAAACTGGTTCTTGAGAGACGATTAGAACCAACTACACAAGAGCACCGAACTAGCACCTGGTTGGATGGAAAATCCCTAAGTGGCACACATGCGAAGGCCAAGAGACTATCACGAGAACTGTACTCACAGTGTTTGACATGGGTTTGCATATTCTTCCAGATTTTGAAGCTCAAATTCCCAACATGTGTCCCCATGTTCAACAGAGAGTCATCAGGGATGGAAGGGTCTCCATGAAGCCACTGGGCTCTGGAGCAACATGTGAGGATAATAGGAGACATTGGGATGTGAACAAAAAGCAGTGGTAACCTGGATAAAGCACAATATATATGACTTTCCAACAGTGTGTGTTGCAGTTACTCACTTCATTTTCAAACTCTTGAAATTCTAAATCAGACAAAAAAGAGTGACTGAGATAAGTTACACAAAACATGACAGACACAACAAAAGTCTCAAGTCTCGGGAGGCCTTTCACCTGCACCAGGTTAAGATCCTCGTTGCCCATCTCTATCTTCAGAGCGTCAATGAGCTTTCTCAGAGCCGCCACACTGTGGTCAGTCTGGGCGATCAGCTCCGCCATGGCAGCGATCTTCTGCTCCTCCTCAGCGGCGAGGGCTTGAAGGCGTCGAGCTTCCTCCGTGACGAGCGCCTGACGGAGCCGCTCGAACTCTGCCCTGATGTGTGTCTCCGCCTGCCCAGCTTGATACTAAATGAAGCCAGAGGAGAAAGATCACAGCGACATTTCCCGAAACCTCATCTTTAGCCTTCACCATAACCAACTCACGCCAAACCATAACATCCCTCCCCGTAACTTCAGCAGCGCCTCAGAAATGACCTCAATAGTTTATTATTACGTATTGATGCTGTAAAAACACATTTTATGTGACTTGTTTTGTCTTTTAAACACTTGACTTTAGTAACTTGGTCTCCCTTAATGGAGATGCCCCTGCAAAGATTTCCTTGTGTATCCTGTGAAGGAAAGATGAATGAAGATGAATGACGTCAACACCAAGAGAAACTTTACCTTGATGTGATCCACTGCGTTGCTGAATGTGCTTTTCATCCTCTTGTGGAAATCCACTTTGTTTTCAAAGATGTCCACTCTGTATCTGAGCTCATTCTGGGACATTAAGGGAGGGAGCAGAGGAGACACCACCATTATATAGCAGATATCAGCTTAGACAACGTGTCATGGTGCGTGAGGACATCGTGGAACAAACATCTGCTGCTGATTCCAAGAGGGAAGAAGAGGAGGAGCGCACCTTACACATCGAGGCTCCCTCTCTCAGCGGCCACAGCCGGTGCGTGTTGTGCAGGGACACACAGTCCACGCACACCGGCTCCTCGTCCTTCTCGCAGTACAGCTCCAGCGGCTTCAGGTGGATCCTGCACACGTCCTCCCCGGGCCGCCTCGGGCTCCGCAGCCAGTCGGCCTCCCGCAGGAACACCTCGCAGGCGCTGCCGAGCGCCCGGTCGGAGATGGCCTGTCCCTCCTCCGTGTCCGTGCGGCACAGCGGGCAGCAGCGCTTCACCCGCAGGCTCCTCTGCAGACACTCCCGGCAGAGGCTGTGGGTGCAGGGCAGCAGGACAGGGTCCCGGTACACGTCCCGGCACACGGGGCAGGTCAGCTCCTGCTTCATGCGTAAAGGCTCCTCCATGTCCTCGTCCATCCCGCCGCCCCTCGACACTTTACTTTCGCTTTCGAGGGAAGCGACCTGTAATCGCCCCGTGTTCACCGCCGAGGCCTCGCTTCTTCGTTTAGCTCGCTAACGAGGAACAGAGACCAGTTTCAGGTGAAGTGGAAGAGTCCCGTACGACACTGGCTCCTTCTCGGAAGCACAGCGCCGAAGTTCGTGGCTCCTCTTTCCGGGTGCTTGCTGCTCGGGCCCCGGTAACACCGCCCTCTAGTGGACGTACAGGATACAGCAGAAATGCTCATGGCCGGCGGAGCAGATGTTTTCCTGCATCTGTCAGGGACACACTGTGATCGTCAGCCTGTTTTCATCTGATATGAAGATACGGATAGTGACCGTGACGCTGGCTGGGGGATTGTGGGAGCAATTCATCATGGGGTAAAAGCAGAGACTGAAACGGCTTTCATTGTCATCGTACACAATGTACAACGAAATTAAAAAGGCCACTCTGGTGGTTCTAATATATATATACAGTAGAGAGCATGACATCAATCATGACAGCAAACACATGGAAATAATAATAATAACAAATAAACTATATTTATATAACACCTTTAAAAAGTTGAGTAAAAAATGAGAAAAGTGTGAAACAGTTTAAAAGCAAGAAAAAAAACATTGGAAAACAGATATAGAAATAAAAAAAACATACAGACATACAGATTAGAATACAGTAAAAGCAAGATAAAAGACATAAAATGTTTTTAAAAAATGTTAAGATCAGAAACCAGGAGCAAACAAACAAACAAACAAAAAAAAAAAATCAAGACTTTAAGTGAGATTTGAAAAGAGGAGAAGGACTTTGAGAAATTGTTCCAAAGAGCGGGAGGGCCAACAAATGAGAGGCTGCAGCTCGTGCAGCCAGCAGAGGGAGCTACTGCACCGACCTGAGTGTGACCACGACGCTGCTCCAGCACAGGGAAGCAGAACAGCCTCAGGTGTTGTTGGACGTGTGCTACATGTGAAGAGACTTTGAAAACCGTTTAAAACCGTATTGCAGCTGTGCTCTTTTCTTGGAACTACGCAGCCAATGGCTACATTTACACATTCGCCCCAAAATACAATCAAGAAGTCAAACACCTCCATTCCCACTTCCCCTCATTGTCCACGTGTTATGTGCTTTTTTATTTGAGTGAGATATTTCCAGCACTATTTCCCTATATTCCAACACTCTAACGTAAATGTTATGTAGGACTTGGCGTTGCTGTTAAGTGGGTACATTTTCTGCTCTATGAAAAACAGAACAAAGGCTGAGCATCATTTCCATGTGGGTGTTTTCTTATGAAATGACGAATGTTTCTCATTCTTGTTTCAGATAATCTGGACATGCTAAGATTTCAAAGAAAAAAAAAAGGTGCTAACAGACACGACTGCAAACGTTTCACAGGAAATCCACAGCTGCGGGTTTTGTGTCTCTTGAGGCTTTGACAGCTGAAAGGGGACGATAGTAGTTCTTGATGTGGGTGTTAAAACTTCAGTGGCTCAGCAAGAAGTTATGTTTCCAACGAGGACAGGAGGTTCAATGTTTCCACTGTGAAATGAGTGGCACTTATTTGCCCCAAATATTAATGACATTATTTTCCACCCAAAAAATGAACCCACCAAAAGGTTGAGTAGATGTTAAACACTACCTAGTCCTCCATATTGTTCTGTTTTCAAATGTCCACAGCACATGTGCCGGAGGAACCACCTTCCTGTGGCCTCTTTGTGGTAACCCTAACCACTTTCAGATCATGTCGAGGGGCTGTGTGCTCAAACAACGAAAGGATCATTAGCTCAAAGCCTTGAGCTATTTAATCATCATGATTAATAAATGCATCTTTCAAAAATGTTTTTCGTCATGGATTAGGAAACTTACTGTAAATGGCTGTGTAAAACAATAAAAGACAACTTGTGTCAATGTGTCATGCCAACCCAACGCTTACATCTCAGGGCATGATTTCAGTTCCCCTGGTGCCATTCACGGTTCAACTTTAAAACATGGAAAATATGATGTTGACCTGACACGCTGTGAAAAGAAATGAGACATATCTTCTATCTGAGTCATGGATTAGGAAACTTACTGCAAATGGCTGTGTAAAACAATAAAAGACAACTTGTGTCAATGTGTCATGCCAACCCAACGCTTACATCTCAGGGCATGATTTCAGTTCCCCTGGTGCCATTCACGGTTCAACTTTAAAACATGGAAAATATGATGTTGACCTGACACGCTGTGAAAAGAAATGAGACATATCTTCTATCTGAGGCTCCTGTTTCCCATCATCCTTCCTCTGTGCTTCTAAATCATGAAAAATGCTGCACTAACTGAATATTATTTGGCGAGTATAATGTTCGGGGTTAAAACACACAGAAGCGTTTAACTTGAAATGTCTGCACATCCGTCCCGAAGGTGTGAAAACAACAGGAACCTCTGCAAAGCTGTGACACCACAGGTGCTGTGTTTGCATATTGGTCCGCCGCCGCCACTCACCCGAGCAACATCGAGGATGAAATATAGGATGATAAAAATCTTGACGCGATGCACAGGAAACCGCTTTTACGAATATGGACAAGGATTTTACGAGAGATTTACAACTGATTCTCTCCAGAACTCAAACACAGCAGAGAGGGAACAAATGACTGGTTGTTGGTTTAAAACAAACAAATGATTTACAGTCACACTTCTATAGATCTTTGAGGTTCCCCTCATGATAATGAGCTGTGTTGAGCTCTAACTTCCCAGTTCAGTTGATCAGTTTATGCCAGGTGACGTGTCATCTTGTCCATCACAAACCTGAAGATGACCTTTGACATCTCTGTGGTAACGCCCACTTGGACTGCTGGACACCTGGGTGAGACACTGGGCAGTCATCTCTCCCCTGCAAGACTGGAACAACCCACTCGAGTAGAACACGTCCTGCCCTGGTTCCCAGTGGATCCGTTTCAGAACACTGGATGTGTAGCATGTGGTTGTGACACTGCACGACTAGAGGTTTATGTGATAGATGGATCTAATTGTTTATCTGAAAGGGAAACTTGCTCAGGGATTTCGACTTGATGGCCTCTCCAGGCCTCAGTGTAATGGAATCTCCTGGCACATGGCTGGGGTCCCACATCTGGGGTCCCTCTCCCTCTCTGGGGTCACCCACGGAAATAAGATAATAAATACAATGGCGACTCCAGCAGGGTAATAAATACCTTTCCATCACAGGCTCTCCCCTGTCCTTAGTTCATTTGTGTCCTGGACCCGCTCTGTTCTGGACAGAAGACAGTTGACGCAGACACGTGTCCTCCAGCTGCACCATGGAGCCTAACATGTAGCACACGTAATAAACAACACAGAGACTTTTACTGTCATGTGTTCTTCTTTTAAATGAATGTGTTATTGCCTCGTGTCTATGTGAGACGCGTGAGCTCTTCATAATGAATGCTGACTGGCTTTAGGTGAGAGGTGTGTAAATTCAAAGCCCCCCCCCCCCCCCATTATCACTTCCTCTATTTGGTGACACACGTCTGTTAAGACGGGATCACAGATACTTGCGCTAACTACTCACCTTGGAGGATATTATGTCAGACGATTGGGTAATTAATCACTCCCTTTTTTTTTCTTATCTCTAAAATAATCTGCATATGTTACCAGTGTGAACTACAGGAAGATTTAATTTGATGTAGAACTTTGCTTTCATCTTATGCAATAGAATGAGACAAATTCAATTCTCAAGTGCTTTTACTTCCCTGGCCAGCTGTTTTGTGTATGATTGATCTTTGCCTTGCTCGCTAATCATTAATTCAGCGTTGGAGAAACTCATGTATCGTATTGTCGTTCTCACACTTGAGGAGACGCAGCGTGTAAACGCTGTGATGTGGTTTGTTCACTGACACTGACCCACATTTCTCACCCATTCACTCAAAGCTGCATCATTTTTCGTGACAGAACGTCGGACCTGATGAAGATTGTTGCCAGATTGGCTTTCTACACGCTTCCTCTCAGACTGCTTCTCTGCATCGTGTGCCAGCACAGGGCTTATTTAATGGGCACCACCAGTCTTTAAACAAACTCTTTGTATTTAGTTTTAGTTCCCCTGAAAGCCAATGGCAAAGATACTACCTGTTCAGAGTACTCACCATTTATGGATTGAATTTCTTAAAATTTGTGGATTTCTTGTGGATTTTTTTTTAAGATCTATGGAATTATTAATGTTAATAATTAATGTTTTGCAGAAACAGATTTATAATTCCAAGGTGTAAACATCGATGTAGATAAAGTACATACATTGAAATATTTTTGCTTAGTTAAACGTTTTTTTTTAAAGCTGAGTGTGAACTACCATCCATAGAATTGGTATCAGATCGATGGGAAGACAGCGCCCCCATGTGGTTGAACTAACCAGCTCCAATACTCAAATCTGATTTCTTGATTTTTCTGCAGGAGTCCCTGCTGGCGGAAGGTGCCTCAATAACAATGGACGACCCCAGTTATTCCTGGCTTCCTGATAACTTTGATCATTTATACAACGACTCCTACGGCAATGACAGCTGTTGTGACGGGGGCACTGGCGGCAGCGTGTGCAACCTTACCGAGGGCACGGACTTCGAGGCGGTGTTCATCCCGGTCCTGTACTCGGTGGCGTTTCTTGTGGGCATCCTGGGAAACGGAGTGCTGCTGGGCGTCCTGGTTCAGAGCAGGAAGAGGTGGAGCGTGACAGACACCTTCATCCTCCACCTGGGTGTGGCCGACGTCCTGCTGCTGGTGACGCTGCCCCTCTGGGCCGCGGAGGCCGGTCAAGTCGCGGGCTGGACCTTTGGCACGCCTCTCTGTAAGATCACGGGGGCTGTGTTCACGGTGAGAGGTTTGCAACAGGAAAGATGAACTAAAACCACCTGTATTATGGAAAAGCTTTTAATTGATACCGGCCGATTTCTCCTCCCCCAGTTCAACTTCTACTGTGGCATCTTCCTGCTGGCCTGCATCAGCATAGACCGCTACCTGTCCATCGTGCACGCCACCCAGATGTACTCCCGCAGGAACCCCTGGGTGGTTCATGCCAGCTGTTTGGCCGTGTGGACCGTGTCCTTGCTCCTCTCTGTCCCTGACTGGATCTTCTTGGAGGCGTTGGAGGATAGAAGACGAAACAAAATAGAGTGCGTTCGCAACTACTACATGTATGCCGCTCAGTCAGTCGGCGACTGGCGACTGGCGTCTCGCCTGCTCTACCACATCGCTGGCTTCCTGCTCCCCTCGGCGGTCCTGATCTTCTGCTACTCCAGCATCCTGCGGCGGCTGCGCTGCAACTCCCAGGGCATCCAAAAGCAGAAGGCCTTCAGGGTCATCATGGCTGTGGTGGTGGTCTTCTTCCTCTGCTGGACGCCATTCAACATCACGCTCATGGTGGACACGCTTCACGCCGCCAACAGCAGCGACACCTGCGGAGTCAGAACGTCTCTGGAGAAAGCGAAGACCATCACCTCCTCGGTGGGTTACCTCCACTGCAGCCTCAACCCTGTCCTGTACGCCTTCGTGGGCGTCAAGTTCCGGCGTCAGCTCCTGGACCTCCTGAGGTCTCTGGGCTGCAAGATCAAGACAAGCGCCCAGTTCCAGTCTGCCCTCAGCAGGAAGAGCTCGACCTGGTCCGAGTCTGGCGACACCTCCAACTCCGTGGCCATCTGACACTGACGTGTTCCTGCATATTTCCCATGATGCATTGCAAGTATCAACCTGTGCTTCCTGATTACATTATTACAAGCTGAACATTATCCGCATTGCACTCTTCGCCAACGAGCTACTTTCAGAACATTCCCTTTCCTGAACAGGCCGTTACAACACATTCGTCAGAAGCTCTGTATTTTACCTATATTTCATACATTTGTTTTTACAGTATATTTTACCATAAAAGGAATATTCAAATAAAGAAAATATTTTCACGAGAAAGTGACAAGAAGTGAATATATTTCACAGCACAACAGGTTCCTGGCTGAATCCAGACGGTGGCACTGCAATACCGCCATTCACGATACTGCAAACCCTCACGTTATGCATGAGAGGGTTTACAGCCTTCAGACTGAACAGCCACATTTGCTCGAGGCAGAAAACCAAAGGATAGAGAAGCCATTTCTGTGAAGGTATCTTTCACCTCACTGACAGGAAATCAGTCGCACATCGTTTCCACAGACATGCAGTTTCATCAGAAACGTAACCGGAAATAAATCATCAGATAGAAGCAAATATCCTCCGACGGGTGGCGAGTGCCGAAAAGCATGATGGATAAAAGCTCTGTGTGTTCTCACTAGCAGGGTGTTGGTGTTGGTGTCGGAGCAGCAGGAAGGAAGCTGAAACTGCTGAAACTCGACACTGCTCTCAAGCTGTGACATCTTTGTGTTGAGCAATGTACCGGGGGGGGGGACAAAAAGCTTTTTGTATAAACGCTGATAACAGCTTTATTACTCATTAACAAAAGGCACCAACGAGACACTTCCCCCGATTACAGGAAACAGAGGCTCAAAGTGAAACTAGCACGTCTGCTGTCGAACTGCAGTGTGTGTGTGTGTGTGTGTGTGTGTGACACGCTGCAGCTGCTACAGTCGAGCACAACTCAGCTCAACTTCATTCTTCATATGAGGCGTCGGCTCGAGTTACAGCAGAAAGAGGAACACCCAGTTGATAGTAGCTTTTTTATTCCATGTAACATTGACATGAGTTGATTCCTGGAGCTTTAACTTCTAGAGAGTTAATCCAGACCCACAACACTGAGCTGCTCTGTCTGCACCCAACACACAAAGTGAGGGTAAACAAGGAGCAGCCCCAACTGCTTCGTTTTCCTCCTCCTCCTCCTCGACTCTCGCTGTATCACCTGACCGATGACATCAGCCCTAGCTCATGTCACCTTGTGACCCACAGATCACACACATCCATGTTGCAACTGTGAAGCTAAAAACAGGCAAAAAGTCCATGGAAAACACGGAGGGGAAAATCCCTGACTGCATCATCACCGTAAGCATCCATCCACACGCGGGTTGCGCCATCGCCGGCTCCACCGAGCCTTTACAGCTTCGCCCGGGAGACGGCATGAAAAACGAAAGAGTTTATGACGATGATGTTATCAGAACGCAACTAGTTTCACACACTGGCGACAACAGGAGCTTATATTGCTTTGAAGATCAGTGATTATAAATGTATCTGCATGATTGAGAAACTTTCACTCACATAATATATAAACAGATCTGATCTATAATAACAACAACGATAGACAATTAAAAAATATATAGTTACATCTGAATAAAAAATAAAAAGGACTCGTGGTGAGAAGCTACAGTTGTGTAACAGTGATTTCAAAGTAAAAGTTCACTGTGATTGAGGTCAGACACCTTCACAGTAAAGTGCGACGTGAGTCTTTTTCTAAATAAATACCTATTTCTCCACATGATGTGTGGTACAACGTAGGACCCTAGAACATGAGCGTGCGTGTTGACACATCGTCCATCTCTTAGCCACACAGGGCCTTTCTTTGTCTACTGGTCCAAGCTGAGCGACTGCATCTGTTTCTGCTCCTCCGCCGCATGACTCTGCTCAGGCAGGGCGTCCTCACCCACACCCAGCTCCCACAGTGACCTTTTGGATTCATCTTTAGCACATGTCAGTAAGGCCAGGGCCCGTTTCCTGAAGTTCCCACACAGGCCGAAGTAGAGCACAGGCCGGAGGCAGGCGTGAACGCAGCCCAGAGCGGCGGTGGCCATCAGGGCTGTATTCAGGGGACCTCCTCCGAGGTCGGCTCCTGGATGGTTCCTGGAGGTGTCCGCAATGAGCGTGACGACGTACGGCAGCCAGCAGAGGAGGAAGGCCGCCGCCAGGGGCAGGAGCACCGTGATGGCCGTCTGCTTGTGCGGGCTTTTGTTGGCGCTCTGCGTCAGCCGCAGCAGGACGAGGCCGGTGAGGACGGCTGCAGGCAGCAGGAGGCCCAGCGTGTGGTGGCACAGCCGTGAAAACAGGCGCCAGTCACCTGCCGACCGAGAGTAGTCGTGGACACACGTTTGTGCGCCGCTCTTCCGAAACGTTATAAAAATCCAGTCGGGGATGGAGAGGATCAGGGAGACGAGCCAGGCCAAGAGGCAGCTGACATGAGCCAGCGCGGGTTTCCTGTGGGAGAACAGCCGTGTGCTGTAGGCGACGGACAGGAAGTGATCCATGCTGATGCAGAACAGCAGAAAGAGCCCACAGTAGAAGTTGACCTGAGAAAAAAATGTGAACTTATGTAACTGAGAAAGTTCCAGCCAAAACCTCTGCATCCCTCTCCGCCTGTTCCCACATGTGCAAGTCACTTAAAGAGGACCGATTGCTCAATACAACGACCTGTGTTGGCCAACTGGATAAAACAGGAAACGTTGGCCAACAGTGAGAAAAAAAAAGCTTCAGTAAAAATGATTTCACTTTCGGGACATGCCTCTGTACTCACGTTAAACACCGCTCCGCTGATCTTACACAGCGCAGGCGTCAAGTCACGGCCGGGTTCGGCGGCCTGTACGGCCCTGAGGGGCAGCGTCGCCAGCAGCAGGATGTCTGCGACTGCCAGGTGGAGGATGAACGTGTCCGACAAGCTCCAGCATCTCCTCTTCTGTGCCAGGACGAGCAGGAGCAGCAGGTTCCCCAGCAGGCCAACAGCCAACACGGCCGAGTACAGGAGCGGGAGCAGCACGGCCCTGCTGTCCTCCGGTGTGCTGTCCTCTTTATACTCGTAGTCATCTTCATAATCGTAGGTCCCGTTCTGGCTTAGAAATCCACCCAGTTCCACGCTCACGTTCATCTTCTGCTGTGGAGGGAAACGTAGAGAGGAGTCAGACACTGCTGCAGCGCTTCAGAGGCGATGGATGCAAGAAGTATCAGCTCATTCACTGTGTGTGTCATCAGCCAGCGTGGCGTCTTAAATATCCTCTGGAAGCTGACACAATCCCCCCCAATACTCACATAGTGTGTGATGACAGTGGATGAGCTAACTGTGGAGTAACCCCCCCCCCACACACACACACGTCATGTCAGGGCAGCTGATGAAAGCTGTCAGACAAGATAAGACACATTCCTAATAAACACACAGCTTCGAAACAGAAAGGGAAGTAACGTGTCGAACCTTGTGACCGCGGCTGCACAGCGAGCGAGGAGCGGTGCCCACAGGACAAAGGGGGTCCGGGCTCCGGGGTCCGGGCTCCGCCGCTGGTTCTGGACCCAACTCCTGAAAGTCCCGCAGCTGGAAAACGCATCAAGGCTTCAAGTTTTTGAAACCAGCACGCGCCTCCTGAAAGTGTGATGGTAAAAACAAGCTGTGGGTGGATGTGCACGCACACACACACACACACAAAGAAAAACAACACTCAAGGGAAAACGGGGAAGCAGATGAAATTTAAAAAAAGTTGCGCTCGATTCCGGCTGGAGGTGTTTACGACACGGACGTGACTCACGCACGCGTACTGACCGACGGGCAGCCTTGTGTGTTTGTGGACGTGCCAGCGCGCGGCCCGGGTCCGAGGCCGCGTCACTTCGCTCTCACGCTGCCTCCTCTGCACAAACACGACCATCCCGGTTTTCAAAATAAAAGTCTACAATCGCAATCACCGAGGCGAAACATGGTCATCTTGAAAATCAGAGGCTGAGGAAAACTAGGAGGATCTTTGTTTTTTCAGTAAAACGCGAACAGAATTATGAAAATGTAGAATATTTATTGACTAGGCTTTGTAAGGAATTACACGGGTGCTTTATTTCGAAGGTTATATTAGTCTACTTCCGCTTCCCCACCCTTTCTGACTTGACTGAGTCAAACCCTGAACCGCAACGACAGCTGCCTTCCGCTAGATGGCGACGCTGTGCTCGCGTTTCAATTGAAGGAACACGATGATGAAGAGCATCCATCTTTATAGGAGCAATAATACAATGGATACTACTACTATTACTACAACCTATTAATGATCATCTACTGTACATTTTTAACACAATAAGGAAAAACTAGAGAAACATATCTAGGCCAACTCAAGGGGGCGCCTTCATTCCAGAGGAACATGTTGTACTTGTTCTTCCACCTCTTTATTCACGTGAGAGTTTAGCACCCCCGCGAGCCCGTGATGGACAAGTGGTTGAAGATGAATGAATGAATGATGAAATGACACTGTGTTTCTGTCATCACGCGTCGTCTAGAGACAATTGTTCTCTGAACCTTTGAAAGTGAGATCACACAGAGCCTGGTGGAAGAATGTGGTCAGATCTAATCTCTGGTGAGGGTTTGGATCGGGGAGCAGATCTACGATTGTTGATCTCTATTAATTCTCTTCATCAGCAGGGTGTGTTCCAACATTCTCAACATTTCCTCAGGGAAGAATTTACGGCTGTTTTTGAAGCGTTGTTCAACTGTGGCACGTTTAAGGAACTGACATCCACGAGAGTGTGAGATTTTTGTGCAGCCTGACAGAATTTACAGGAACTGGGGGGCCCCGGGGCAGTTTAGATACGAGACAGACAACAGTTATTAGTTACACAGTTTTAGCACAGGTTCTTCTAAGCAGTGAGTTCTCGCTTTTAATGTTTTGGGTGTGCTACAATGACATACGTTTACTTACGTATGTTATATGACGATCTGTTGCTGTTCTATGAGCAAATATCAAAACTTTACTTTTCTGAATCTGCACTTTTCATGGCGTCCCAGGGGCTCAGAACCAGTTCACCATCGCTCCAAAGGGTCACTCCTGAGGAATCTGTAAGAATCATTGTTTTGCTGAATGCAGACTGGCTGTAGACCTGCAGAGAAACTGCCATGAAATTTGGAAATGACCCTTTGTTTTTCTGACAATTATTATACGTTTTATTATACAAATACACCTCACAAGGAGATTGGGTTTGTAATGTCACACAAACAAAATATTTTTCAAAAGTTTCCTGACACGTGGCGGCAAGAAAATGAACTTTAACACGCGAAACTTACACAACTGATTTTCCCTTTTTTTTTTTTTTTTTTTT
This sequence comes from Pseudorhombus dupliciocellatus, assembly GCA_016785235.1. Classification (NCBI taxonomy): domain Eukaryota; kingdom Metazoa; phylum Chordata; class Actinopteri; order Pleuronectiformes; family Paralichthyidae; genus Pseudorhombus; species Pseudorhombus dupliciocellatus. Next base: position 242,024 of record JAFBJW010000176.1, read on the forward strand.
TTTACGAGCTGCAGACGAGAGTAGATAGTGGAGAGAATCAGTGTTGAGGACGTGACACAAGTCTGAGAACTGAAGCCACAGGCTGCATCTGAAATGCTGAACAAGCTTTTGTGTGAGGATGAAGAAATCGGGACATTTCCCTTAAATTCAGGGAGATCTCACAACCTCTTGCGATGACATCATCGGCGTGGGAGGCTCTACTCTGTGCCTCACTCTCACTTCATGATTTTACAACAGAATTAATGGAAGGAAAAAAAACAAACAAATACACAAAATGTTGGAGCTGCACGTTACCAAGAGCCACGTGGCAAAGACAACCATCCCAGAAATGAAAATGGTGGACATGCTCAGAAACATTAAACCCCTGAGAACGTTTGAACAGAATGTGTGTTTCATTCGGTGCCTCCCTCCATTCACCCCCCCCCCCCCCCCCCCCCCCCCCCCCCCCCCCCTCCCCCCCCCCCCCCCCCCCCCCCCCCAACCAGTGTCACACCATGACAGAGAAGGAGGTGTTCTCACTGTCCGCTGAGCTGAAGGAGCCCGTCGGCCTCCTGGGCTTCCTCTGCCTCCATCCCTCCATCCCCAGCAAACCTCTCCGATCCAACAGCCCCTTGCACATGCTCGCCAGCTCCCTCCGGAACTTCACCCCCACGAAGCCGTACAGCAGAGGGTTGAGGGCGCAGTGCGACAGGCCCAGACTCTCGGTGACCAAAGTCCCCATGTCCACCACGCGGCCAAACTGGCAGCCCCCGGCCACCACCCCCAACCTGTGCAGGCTGTCTGCCAGCTGGAAGCAGTTGTACGGCGCCCAGCAGACGACAAACACAGACACCAGCGAGATGATGAGGCGGAGGGACTTGCGCTTCTGGCGCCGAGAGGCGTTGCACAGCGACCTGAAGATGTGGATGTAGCAGTAGAGCATGATGAGCAAAGGGAGCCCGAACCCGAGCACCACACTGAGCAGCTGCAGGCCCACCTGCCACTGCGTGGCGTTGTCCACGAACCACACCTCGCACAGGAGCGCCCTCTGCTGGCCCACAGTGTTCACGCTCACTACCTGCTTAAAAATGATGTCCACCCCACTCAGGCAGAGGCAGACCGCCCAGATGACGGCACAGGCAACCTGGGCATGGCAGGTGTTGCGCTTCCAGCCCGAGCTGACAGCGTGGACGATGGCCAGGTAGCGGTCGAAGCTGATGCAGGCCAGGAAGAGGATGCCGCTGTAGCGGTTCAGGGAGAAGAGGGCGCCGGAGACCTTGCAAGCCGCTAACCCAAACACCCACTGGTGGGCCCACTGCACAGCGAACAGGGGCAGGGTGAAGGCCAGCAGCAGGTCAGAGATGGCCAGGTGAAGGAGGAAGGTGTCGGTCAGAGAGAAGGCGCAGGCGCCGCTGTTCTGAGAGTTTCGGTAGCGCCGGATCACGCACAGCACCAGCACGTTCCCCACCACGGCCAGGAGGAACACCAGCGAGTACACAACGGGCGAGTACCTCTGGGCAAATCCGTAGATGTCCCCCTGCAAGCACGGCGCTGCGTGGGCTCGGCCCGTCTCAGGGGAAACGGTGTAATTTTCCTCATAATCAAACATCGGCTGACGGGAGAGAGAGACAGTCACACATACATGGAGGAGACAGCTCGCTGAGGTGATGAACGGACTGAAGGTGGAAACCTCGCGGTACTCACCCAGTAATCTTCTTCGGTTGGCGTGACCGGATCCATCGTTGCAGCAGAACGCTTGACAGCCTCGGAGAGTCACCACAGCAGCATCTGCTCTCACACTTTATTAAAACGTCCCTTTTTTCCGTCTCTGTCTGCTCTCGTCTGGACGAGGGGGAGGGTCGGAGAGAAGAAGAAGTCAGCGTTTCAGGAACTGAATCCTGGCACATTTCAGGCAGACGTAGATACAGAGCAGGACTGACTCAGGGGAGTTGTGACAAATATTTTTAAACCTGGGCTGCAGACAGTACGTGACTGGTCACTTCAAGGTGGAAAAAAACAGCGATCTATTTCACAGCTCATCGTGCTTCGACACACAATGATCACTGGCCGATTCAGTACATTTTTCCACTAAGAGAGAAATGAAGGGTCTATGATTGTGATGGTTTAACGGAGACCGTTCAGGAGGAGGTCCACTCCTGCTTTCATCGCCGCTCCAAATCCTTCATTTGCTTGACAACTGGGGTTGCCGCCCGAGAGTTGACGGTACGTGGCCTCGTCCATCCTTGCCCCCGATGCGGCGAAGTAGACCCTCGGAACGGAAAAACCCCAAAGTAGAATGTTTCCACCGCCATGTCTGATGGTCCAGGGTTATGTCACAGGCATTCCTCTCCCTCCAGACACAGGGAGTTGATGTCAAAGAGCTTTGACATCATCTTCTTTTCATCATTCAGGTGTTCCTTGGCAAACATGGGCCGGTACACCGGATTTGAATGGTTTTCTCCGTCTTCAGATCATTACAAAGATCCTCTCGATCATCGATACTCCAGGAGGCGAGATCTTTGGTCTCGCCCTTGGTAGAGAAGCTGGGATGTGATGCGGGCGTGTTTCATACAGACAGGTTCGGTCTGTGGGAGATATGGAATCAAAAACTTATTTTACTTAATGAAATGCAAATCCTTTTTTTTCTTTCTTAGTGAGCAAACCTAAAAAAAAAATCAGCAATGGATGAAATCATGATTTGCTCCACTGTACAGGGGACAGACAGGCAGAAACTGCTTTGACAAAACAATCCACAAAAGGAGGAGAAGTGAAAGTGCTGTGGTCAGCAGGAATTTCACACTCCACTATGTTCTTCTGTTGTTTTCATATGAAGGCGCTGTGTAGCTACTGTTGTTTGCTGAGAACTTTACAAAGCTTAGAAATATTTGTGACATTTGAAGAATGGGATCATAAAATACTTGCTTTAAGGAAACCATCACACCAGTGCAGGTCAGAACAGGAAGCTTAGGATGTCTTAGAAAGAACTCAAGAGGAATATATCAAAACTATTTGAAGGACAATAAAATGGTAAAGATGGTTGGGGGTGCTTCACTCCCAGACTGCATTCTTCACTCTGAAAGTTTAAAAAGATTTCTGGGAAGATTGTATGGAAGTAAACTGAAAATCTGTTCAAAAGATGTTAGCAGACCCTGAACTGAACACAGTTGTGGTTTTAGTCTTGACCGAGCCTCTTCTGGGAAATGATATTATTGTGCAACGGTTGTTTTTCTTCCCTCTGACACGATTCGGCCTGGAATTCTTTTGGAATGACACATGTAGTGAATATTGCACACAGGTTCATCGGTGATATTATCTTTACCTCGACATTTCATTCAAAACCACTGGGCTTCATTACTGCTCAGTGCAACAGAATGGTCATTAAGAAAGCAGTGCAATGAAATTAGATGGGCCACTTAAGCCAAACAGTACACAGCCGATACTTATATGATTATTTAATTCAAGATGAAAATGAATTCATTAGGAAATACGTTTAAATGTAATTTATTCTCCCAGCTATAAACAAACAACTATATTTGCTTCTAAAAAGTTGCACAGAAGTACAACATGATCATACTTCACAGTATCCAGGAGAATCCCACAGAACATGAAGGGTTGAGCAGCATGAAATATGTTGAAAGGAGGTAGTTAAATATTTACAGATGTATGATTGCACAGTGAGCAGCACAGGTTTAATAGTCAAGATTGAAGAGCCTGTAAGAGCTGGGCGGGGCCAGGGCCTGAGTGGAAATACATTGTTGACTTTATTATGATACGCTTGGAACCTATTTTTGCTGTTATGTAAAACTCCATTGTGGTAAGTGCAAATAATGTTCAGTTAGCTGGCTCAGATTACAAACAAATCAAAACTACAGGAGCTCTGTTCACACTCGTTTTACATAACCCCGGCGTGCACGTGCTGGGTGCCGCTCAGCGACATCCGGACATTCCACACAAGACGGATGCATTGTGTTTGAAACCCTGAGCCCAGTCAAGTCAGCTCTGAGCAGCTCCACACCTGCAGCGAAGGCAAACCCTAGTTCATAAATTGCTGGAATACAAACAGCCTCTGCACGGCTGCTTTGTTCTTCAATTACTGTGCGCTGATAAAAACACGTCACGCTAGGTGGAACCTTTTGAAACGGTGGTACGCCCCAAAACCAAACATTTAAGCTTTTATTCACAGGGTGTTTGCACCATCCTAAATGGTTATTGTGTGTTTGCTCGTATCGGTAGAAACTGAACTCAGATATATGGCGTGATGTCACAGTGGGTATAAGAGCTGCGGCTGAGGGTTTAGTCTGTGACTGCGGACGCTGTCAGCAGCCTCAGGAGGGACCCGGCGAGGTTTGGTGCTACACGCTAGACTCTTCAGGTTGTCATTCCAACCAGTTATCCCAAATCTACACATTTCTTTCAATATTTGAGCTTGAATGGAAACCTGCAGAGGATCTGATGGCACAGAAGTGGACATCTTCTAACTTGAGGGGCAACATGGCTGCAATTTTTTTTTTTTTAGAAAAGGCCTGACATCCCTTTTTTCTTCCCTTGCAGCGATGGCGTTCCAGTCGAACGCGATCAGCTCGCAGCCTCAGGTGTCGGTCACGCAGTACACCGTGACCTCGGGACTGTCAGACTGGAGCTCAAACGTGTGCGACTGCTGCGACGACTGCGGAATCTGTACGTGAGTTCACAGACAGGGGCAGAGATGAAGGTGAAGTCCGGTATTACGCCGCTGTCTTTCGCCTGCAGGTCTGTGCGCTACGTTCGTCCCGTGCATTCTGGGCTGTAAGGTGGCTCAGGACAATGGGGACAGCTGCTGCCTCCCCTTCCTTCCTGGTGCCATGATTGCTCTGAGGACAAGCATGCGCGACAGATACCACATCCAGGTCAGTGTGCTCTATCCTCAACGAGCCTTTTTCAGCAATCGCTAATTCTAACCACTCTATTCTGCCTGGGCCGTTTCCCCCAGGGCTCGGTGTGTGACGACTGGGTCGTCATGGCCTGCCTGCCTCTGTGTGGACTGTGTCAGATGGCGCGGGAGCAGAAGATGAGAGGATAAGATTAAAGCTCAGATGGAACAAATAAGTCGCTTGAAAACGCATATTTCATGTTCCAGTTCACGAGCAAGTTTACAATGTAAGAAGAGCAGCTGTGATCAGACTGAACTGCCACTGCATTTGACTGAGAATACCATAATATTTTATACTATGATAGGATATATGCAGTATCTAATAGACATAACTATACAGCTCAGAGGTGTGGGCGGGTTTTCAGAGAGTTGGAAAAGAAATATTTTTGTTAACGGGCAAAAAAACGAAAGCGCCGTCTTCCATGTTCAGTTGAACAGCGACTCACCGTGTTGAAACTGTCTTCTTGCCACAAACCAGCAAACACAGAAAGAAGGAAATGCGGCCCTTCCATTTTCAGCGTGACTCTAAGGCTTGAATCTATATTGTTTTCCTTGCATTTCAAAAAAAATAAAAATGTATTTGATAGCTTATGCACTCGAACAACAGTTTCAATAAAACCTTTTTGAATTATCATGCTGGGGACTTTTCATGTGTGGCTTTTTTGTTGTTGCTGTGAGTGAATATCGAATGAGGAGGAGGAGGATGAGGAGGATGAGGAGGAGGAGGAGGAGGAGGAGGAGGAGGAGCTGCCTTCCTGCCTTCCTCATACTGATTTCAGGCAATTCGCTCTTGTTGGTGGAACGAGGCTGAACAGGTAAGACGCGAAACAGGACGATTCAATGGAGTTTTCTGTACATGTTCTTGACATTTTCATTTTGTTTCATTTTACTTCAGTTTTTCTACTTCAAATGTTTAAAACCATTTCACCTCTTTCTCATTTGCACCTCATCTGGTGCTCCGACAGAAGTTGTTCTGATATTAGTTACTTCTGAACCCAGTTACAAATGTGGTGGTTTGTCTCATGAAGCCAAAGTGATAAATTACATCACAGAGTGCATGAGGGTGACTGGATGAAACACACGTTCTTTAAAATGTACGGGGGGAAACGTCTAGGACAGAAATCGTTTTTTAATAATGTTTATCCAAGTGTAACAACCATGAGGCAGCACGATCGCAAAAAATCTGGTGAGACCCATGTCTGAGGAGGGAGTAGAAGGAACTCGAGAGCAGTGAGAAAAAGGGATATGAAAATGCTAAAGAAGAACGGGGCTTGGTTAACTTTACTTCTGATTTCTCTGGAAACGCCGGGTGCAGTTGGTGTGATCCCAGGTGACGGAGGAGTTCAGCTCTGGTGAGACGCTGCCTGAACTGGACGAGCGGTGCGGACCGTCATCACAAGGGTATTTATAGTTCACTGTCTTGGGTCTTCTATCCCATTTGTAGTCTTTTCAGTCCCACGGTGGGGACATTTACGGAGGACTAAGACATTCTTTCCTTCTTTCAAATAACTGTGTGAGATACAAACAGCATGTAATGCTCAGCATTTGGAGCACTTTACGACTCAAAGTCTAACCTACACACACATTGTTCGCTGACATCAGCCTGCTTTGAAAATGTAAACTCGTTTCCTCCTCTCTCGTCTCAGATTCCAGGGCTGCAATCAGCGAACCAACGGCCCCGAGGCCTTTTTCACACCTTCAAGCAAAGCAAACGGAAAGAGGCCTCTCTCTGGACGGCAACGAGGAAACATGTCCCGGCTCTCATCGACTCATCGCTTCTGGTCAGTTGCACTTATTCTTGGTGCCGCTCACCTCGTCAGAAGTTACAGCTTCAACAACTGCATTGAGAAACCGTACTCCAAGGGAAAGGTGTTCAAGTGCATCCATCGGAATGGAAACACCACGTGGGAATACATACAGGATCTGCCGCCGTCCGTCACCAATCTCACCCTCTCCATTGATCCAGTGACACACATTTTCAACAACACCTTCAAAAACCTGACTCAACTCCAGGACCTCAGACTGGATCATAACTTCTTGAGGGGCATCGACCAATTTGCTTTCTATGACCTGCATCAACTCCTGTCCCTAAATCTGTCTGTGAACTACATATCCCAGCTGAACCCTTTCGTGTTTCAGGGGCTCCACAACCTCGTCTTTCTCTCGCTGACCAACAACAAATTGCAGCGGCTTCCTGAGAGACTTTTCTCTTCCAATCTCAATCTAACCACACTGATCATGAGGCAAAACCTTCTGACGGATTTCTCTGGGATCGTCCGGTCTGTGTCACATCTGACCAATCTGAGGACGCTAGACCTTTGCTTCAACAGCATGACCTCCCTCTCCCACTCCAATGTGTCACTGCCCACGTCGCTCAGCGTTTTGTATTTGTGCAGAAACCGCTTGGCCCAGTTAGGCTGTGAGCGTTCCTTCCTCAGGTTCATTGAGGTTCTGGACCTGTCGTACAATCCACTGCTCCCAACGACGGCTTTTCAAGGAGTGGATTTGAAGCATGTCAACTATTTGCGTATTCGTTCGACGAGTGTCAAGGTAGCGGAGTTTTTACAAATCAGTGACATTAACGCGCGGCACATTGACTTCTCTGGCACAGGTCTAAAAAACGACAGCCTGCTCACAGAGCTATGCAGACTGTTGGAAACAAAAGTGAATGCGATTAAAGATTTGCAGCTGGGTATTAACGAGATTAAGAATCTTACTCACTACACGCTGTATTACTGTCCTCAGATCACAGGGTCTCTGGATCTTTCCCTCAATCAACTGAAAAGCATAAATTGCCTCACATTCCTCAACAGACATCCACTGATAAAGAGCCTGAATGTGGAGCACAACCATCTCAGCTCCCTCCAGTCCTGTCGCAATCAAAAGGTCATTTTCAAAGAACTAGGCCACGTGAGCTATCGCTACAACCGCATCCTCAACGTGGACAAGTTCGCTTTCTATCACTTACCGAATATCAAGAGGCTGCAACTTAACATAAACACAATAGCTTTTCTCCATCGCAACGCTCTCAAAGGGCTCCGGAGGCTCGAGGAACTCCGCCTGGACAACAACCTCCTGACAGATTTGTACACGGAGCACTTTGAAGACAATGTCAAACTGAAGATCCTCAACCTTCGCAACAATCGGATTTCTGTCATCTTCAATAAGACCTTCCACATGCTCAGTAATCTGACTACATTGGACCTCGGAGGCAATAAGATCGCTCGTATCTGGCCGTCAGGTTTCGATGGACTAACGAGTCTCTCCAAGCTCTACCTGGATGAAAACAATCTGAAAGAGGTGGGCATGTCCCTCCATAATGTATTTTATGACACGCTCACAGTGCTGGATCTCCAAAGTAATCAGTTTAGTTTCATCTCTGAAGCCACAAAGTCACCCTTTCAGTATCTCAGCAAACTCAGTGATCTGAAATTGGACAGGCAGCGGCCTTATGGCCTCACAATTTTACCCCGTGCCTTTTTCCGTGGCCTCCACTCATTGAGGGCACTGTATCTCACCAGCAATAGCCTCAACACTCTTGGCCCAGATGCTTTTGACGACCTGACAGGCTTGCGTTTCCTCAGCCTGGAGAACTGCTGCGTCGGGGGGGCAAAACTGACTCCAGGAATCTTCAAAAATATGAGAAATTTGACCAAACTGATTGCAGAAAACATGGGCCTCCAGAACTTCTCAAACGAGGTTTTTGGGAATCTTACAGAGTTACGCGTGTTGCAAATAAATCGCAATGTGATGCACAGCATTTCTGTCGATGTGCTGCAAAGTCTGCCTAAACTCACGTACCTGGACATGCGGAGCGTTCCTTTAAGCTGCACCTGCACCAACAGCTTGCTGCAAAACTGGACACGACAAAACCCAAACGTCCAGGTAGTCTATCTCTACGCTATGCTATGCCAGCACGATCGCTCGCTGAAATTCCACAACTTTGATACCAAGGTTTGCTACATAGATCTGGGTCAGTACCTGTTCTTGAGCACGGCAGCTGTGATCTTCCTGTTCACAGTCTCTCCTTTACTCTACGTCAAACTCTATTGGAAATTTAAGTACAGCTACTATGTTTTCCGATCGTGGTTTAGCGAGCAGTGGCGCCGACTCAGGGAGGAGGAGGAGAACTGCAAATACGATGCGTTTATTTCCTACAACTCCTCTGATGAGCAGTGGGTCATGGATGAGCTGGTGCCCAACCTGGAGGGAAACGAATCGCCTTTCAAACTCTGCCTCCATCACAGGGACTTTGAACTGGGCCGCGATATTGTGGACAACATCGTCTCTGCTGTTTACAGCAGCCGCAAAACTATCTGCGTGGTGAGCAGGAACTTCCTGCAGAGCGAGTGGTGTTCTCTGGAAATCCAGCTCGCCAGCTACAGACTCTTCGATGAGCACAGAGACGTTCTTCTGCTCGTGTTTCTGGAGCCCATCCCAGAGAGGCAGCTGTCGTCCTATCACCGCATGAGGAAGGTCATGCTGAAAAAGACTTATCTGCAGTGGCCTGGCTCAAAGTGCACGGACCCAGGTCAGGCCCAACAGCTGTTCTGGAACCAGCTACGCAGGGCTATGAGAATGGCGAGCAGACCCGAAGCAGAGGACGGCGACAGAGGTGATGATAAAGCTGATCATTTAGAGGCATCAGGTGAAAACTATTACCTGATGCCTTAAAAAACAAGAAGCTAAACCCATCAGCATGTGAAATGAATAACATAAATGAATCAGGCTGCAGGGAGAGGGAAATATCTGAACGCACACTGTCATTTAATATCAGGTGATCACAGAGTTGATTTTTGATCTTGTTCATGTTGTGCTTGGTGTTCCTCTATTGTACATTTGCACAATGCATTCTGTTGTACGTTAATGAAGCACACAAAAGGAATAACGGAGTAACTTTTTCAATAGCACAGCCTTTCCAGAAAATATAACAACCTCTGTAGAGGTGAATTAAGGTGTGTTCTGTAAATTAAAACAATGCTCTCGAGATGCAGACGACTCCTAATTGTTTCTTTATCTGTAAAACAACACAAATGAATAAAAGTGGAAATCTGCAGTAAGAACTCCTCTCATTGCTTTTTTTACTCAACAAAAACAAATCCTTTTCACCACGTGTGAAAAAGACAAACTTTAAAGATTAGTACAGTTTCATCGGTGGGAAGCACCAGTGCTCGGGGCTTGGCAAAGAAGAAAGGCGAGGTGCTGGGCCTCTTTCAAGCACGTGAGATGGGGGGTAGTGCATCATGTCTGCGTGGTGGCAGCTGAGCGGAGGGGAAGTGGACGCAGGACTGGATTGGCTGAAAGTCTGGAAACGGCTGCTCGGCTTAGGACGGGGAATTTGGCCGAAGGAAGAGGTGAAAGGAAATCTGTTAAACGGGTCTTGGTGATGGGGAAAGCTGGCAGATAGACTATCTGCCAGCTGTGTTTGACCATGAGAGAGGGACTGAGTGTCGTTATACTGGGGCCCACACCGGTTCTCTCTAAATGCTCTGGTGCGGTCACTAAAGCTGTTATCAAGCGAATCAAAAGTTACAGACTCTTTGCATCTAGTCCTGTTGAGACCGACATCCCATCGCAGAGATGCTGAGGCTTTGTCTCCCCAGCATGAGGCGGGAGAGGATGTGAACAAATGATCACCTGCTGCAGTTCCAGAGGGCTCAGCGTTCATGCGGAAGCGAGGAGAGGAGCCCAGTGCGAGGATATCATCCAAAAGCCTGGAGGAAGTGTCCACAGGCCTCGTCAATGAGTCAGCAGTCTGCGCATGAAACAGAGAGCATTTATTTGAAACGCCGTCCGATGATTAGAAAATGGAGGATGAGAGCTAAGGCATATGTGGACGGAACTGAAAGTGAAGAGGGCCAGTGCACGTACCCATTTGAGGCTCTGCTGTGGCTGCAGACAGGACTTGGTTTTAAAAGGCTTGCTTCTCATTTCTCCCAAAGCTGCGGTGTCAGAACATGGCGGAGCGACAGCAGCATCTAAACACAAAAGATGACACGGCTGAACAACTTGGAGCGCTCACCAGCGCTTTTTAAGTTGACTGACTGGGCGTTCAGTCTATGAGAAGAAGAAAATTGCCTCAAGTCCATGAACATGATAAAAAAACATGAACATTAATGTTAAAACAATGCTTTAGCTTTAAGGGGAAAACTGAATTATTCAACATGTTTGTCAGACCAAAACAAAAGCAGATAAACACCACAACAGGCAGAAACGGGCAGTGTTGGCGGATCAACAGAACAACAACAAAATAAAATGAAGCCAACAAACCAACAACAGCAATTTGATTCAAGTTGGGAACATTTAACTGGAATCTGTTGAAGAGAACTGGGAACCACAATCTCTCAACATCATTTTGTGAGTGGACAGTATAAGATAAAAGTAAAAGACAGAAATTCATATCAAATCAAAATAAGTGAGCATCCTCAACAGTTGAGCATTTCCCTGCCTACCTGTAGACGGGAGGTCAGTGTCACGATGCTGAACTCTGCCTGTGAGATCTTTGCCAAAGTGTTGGCGTCGCTGCTGATAGAGAAGGTTCTCCTGAAGCCACGGCCCGTGCCGCTCCCTCAGAGCCTTCAGCAGCACCTCCCTGCTCTCAGTGAGCACGTTTCTGCTCCTCAGACGTTGGAACTGCAGACATTCACACAAACGTGCTCCCAGTGCGGAGACTGAATTCCACAGGGGGTCAGGCTCTCGTCTTCTGTGCTGTGTGTGAAGGCTGTCGGTCGTGGGTGAGCTGAACAGCTGAGGAGAAGAAATCACTTTCTTCTTTACGTTCCCACGCGACGTCTTCACGACGTCTCTGTCACCAGTGGGAGTCAGCTGAGCCTCTTGGTCCTGCTCATGCATGACAGGGTTTGCCTTCTTTAAAACATCACAGGAGCTGTTCTTGGACGAGAAGTTGCTTTTATAGCTTTCAGAGGAAAGATCAAGTCGTTGCTGTGGTCTCTGCCCTGGCGTAACATCGGATTCATGACTCTCTTCTTCAACGCGTGGCCTTGCAGCACGGCCTTCTTTCCTCTCAAATGGCACAACCTCATCTGTGTCGGCTTCCAACATCACATCATTACTGGCGAGCAGAGAGGGAACGTGAGGCGTCAGAGACGGGTGGTTCTCTTCTTGTGCTTTCTGTCCATCTCTCTCCAACCTCGCCTGTTGGCTTAACAAGCGTTCGATGTCAACAGACTTCACCTCGTGGTTGAACAGGCCATGGTGTCCTATCAGGCGGCTGTCCGTGATGATGCTTGGCTCCTGTGTGGTGGAAACGACCTTGGAAAATAGCGCATCTCTTCTTGAAGTACAGCTACCAAGAAAAGGGATTTGGAAATGTGTCGTGTGCCTGGTGTGGCGACGGCAGTGATGGTGATACGGTTTCAACTTTGAGGCCTCGATGTCAGCGCCTCTCCTCCGACTCCGCTCCTTGCGAGTTCTCAGTCGTTTCGTTTTCGGCTGCCTGACGCTCTCACTGCGGTTTAAACATGTGCAGTCTGCCGGGGATCTGTTCACCGAGCAACAGCTTTTGTGTGTTGCCTCTGATGGCTTCTTTTCTTTGGTTGATGATTCTCGGACACACGTGTGGCTCATGTTTGCTTAATCCTGCGAAAAGAAAAAAACAGCAACTACTATTTTGAAAGGAAATGAAAGGAAGAGAGAGCTGGTTCAATTTCCAAAAGTTCCAAAATGCAAGCTCTTGACAATATTTAAAAAGGCCTGTTTACAAGTTTATCGACCAATGACATCACCTTTAAATTCTAACTTTTCAAGAACATCTAAAATTAAATAAGCTACTATAAAAATTAGGATACAACTGGTTGATAGCACAAGAAAAGACAGGAAATGATTCTTGGACACGTCTCCAGGTTCAACTGACAGTCAAACGGAACCTTGTGTACCCAACGTTTTTACATTATTACTTAAAGAAGAATGAGCAGGTGGAGGCAGGTTGGAGACAAACACATCAAAGTCAAGTCTTACCGTGTTTACAGGGCCAGTGAAACCAGTAAACTGCGATCATGTTTCAGCAGCTCCAGACGTCGAGCTCCAGGTCGCGTTAGCCCGTTAGCCCGTTAGCTAGCCGAGCGCCAGGTGGCGACAACCAACAGGTGCCTCTGACCGCGGAGCTCCCACCCGAACGAAGCCACAGCAACACAGTAACTTCACTGGCCCCAGGGGCGTCGCACAGAATCACGACTATACAAATATTTGTACACGCTACTTACTGAAATACTCGCGTTCTCTCCTCAACGTGGATCTGTTGTTACTGGGCAACACGCAGCGGACGGCGTTGCCAGATTGGGCCGACAGGGGGCAGCACGAGCCGTCGTCGATGTAAATTAATATATAGATTTTTTTTTTATTAACACTATTTTATTATTTAAAATTAGGGACTTTAAGCACAATGGTTTTTTTTATTATTATTTTTCAACCTCATTCTGACCTCCCTGTTGTTGAAACAAATGAATTACCCGTGTGTGGATCAATCAAGTTTCATCTTATTTTAATATAAACACGTGATGTGTTTTATTTCTGTGTCACACAACAAATCTCAGCAGCTCTATCTGAGGTTATATCGACAATCCAATTAAAATAAATTGCCAAATTATGCGGAAAAATATCCAACCTGGCAACACAGGCCGCGGACGTCTCCGCGCAGCACCGCCTACCCACCAACGAAAGGGACGAGTCCACTTTCGCAAGCGAGGGGGGGATATCGTCTCGTTCTTTATCCCCGCAGTCACCCCTGCAACTCTTTCTCCGTCGTTCATTCACCCCATAAGTAATTAATTTCTTAGTTATCAATAAGTGATAGTCAAATACAGCCTAATACTAAACGATGCGAATACACACATGACGATGACAAGACGCGACAATGGTACACGCAGCTGTAGTAAAAATTACTTCCTGAAACTGAAGTTGGGGTTGACGCGGATGTTTTTGATTTAATGGCAGCAGGTTTCCATCTGCATCTGTAAGAGCAGCTTCTGTGTGCAGCGTGTTTTGCACCGTAGGGGACTGAGCACCGGTACCGGGGTCGACGGGGAATTCTCTGTCACGCCACATCTGTGTTGTGCTTCTGCGAGGAGGAGGCTAGCTGGCTAACCGCGGCTAACCGCCCTCCATAGACTCAGCTGCACCCGAGGTTTGATTCATCGGCTCCGTTTCCATCAAAAAAAAAAACAAAAACCCAAAACAACCCGAGTAGCGGAACCGCACCGTGACCGCTGAGCGAGTCCAGTCATGAGTGCAGAAGACCCAAACCCAGCCGCCACACCCACTCCCTGTGAGGACATCCAGGGAGATGGACGATGGATGTCTCTGGTGTGTGAGATCCTCCTTGTTATCAGGAAGCTTTCTGGGACTTGACTCGGCTACTTTACACCTGAATGACTGAATGTGTGAGGCTTAAGAAAGGCTGATAGTGATCCAGGCTGTGCTGCATGTGGCTCGGGGCAATAAAACCACATCGATAATGATCACATGCTAGTTTTCATCCGAACGTATTGAACGAAGGTGCCGGGTATCAGTGCAGTGATACTGCATGGTGCAAGCCCATTGGGATCCACCTCAGGCTTTTAAATGCTTTGCTGGTCAAGAGTGTAAACTGTAAACTATCTTAAAGGGATTTAACTTTACATTTTATTGTGATGATGATTACTGACTGAAACTGAAAAGTTTATACTCGAATCACTCGTCCAGCTCAAAAGCAGCCAGCATCTTCAAATGTTTTGGAACAAGGTATAAAACAAAGCAGATGAGTAATTCATTGGATGCCATGTGAACTATTGTTGAGCTGCAACAGGCTCTTTGTGAACATTACTTTCTGTGGAACTGTTATCAAGTTACTTTAATGATCCAAATATGTATTATAATATGCACATGAATAAATAATGACGCAAATTGTTCGCTCCAGCCCTACTGTAAAGTAGTTAGAGTGTGTATTTTGTAATTTGACACACAGAAAAAACCTAAATACTTACAGTGTATAACATAGAGCATAATATGCATCCATATTTAATCCTCCCGTAAAATATCTTATGCATTATTCTGGCCACTAAATCTGATTTCTATGTCTGAGTGATGTACAGTAAACATGTTTATGTTTTGGATTTGTGTCTCTATATTTTTTCCCACAATAGTTGCTGATTACTTTTTGGACTTTTAACCTTCAAAGTAGCCTCTGATGTCACATCTATGAGGAGGTTTGTTATTAAGAGGGAAAGTCTTTATATATTTTTCTCCCCTTTTCTCTTTGCAGCACAACCGCTTTGTTAGCGACAGCAAAGACAAAGAGCCTGACGTGCTGTTTGTTGGAGACTCTCTTGTCCAGCTCATGCACCAGTTTGGGGTAAAACACAAACCACATTCATACATGTGTCCGTATGCTGTTTTTCACACCTTGTGATGTTCTCTCAAACACACATTGTCTAATTATGGACACGTTGTGGTTTGCCTGCAGATATGGAGGCAGCTGTTCTCTCCTCTCCATGCCCTAAATTTCGGGGTGGGTGGTGATGCAACACAACATGTGCTCTGGAGACTGAGCAATGGGGAACTGGACAACATCAGCCCAAAGGTCTAAAACGCTGTGGGGGGAAAAAAGAAAGCATGATCACACTTATCTATCCACAAAATAGGCTCATTGTGCTCAAGTTTGTGCTGAGATTCTAATTCCAGGTACCCTGACCCCAAGCTATCAGTGACATCTGCTTAGTCACACAATCTTTCCTCTCGTTGTTGTTGCAGGTTGTAGTGCTGTGGGTAGGCACCAACAACCATGGCCACACCCCTGAGCAGATCTGTGAAGGCATCATGGCTATTATCCAAGTCATCAAGAACAAGCTGCCCAGTGCCCACACGCTGGTGCTTGTAGGTTTTCTCTCACTAAAAGTGTTCGTCTACTCTGTCTTCATCTCTCTCCACATGACCATGTGTAACTTCTCCAGCTTTGTATTCATCTGAACACTGGGCTATCCCCACTGTGGAAGATAACAGCAACTGAGACACATAGTACATTTTCAGTTCCGTAAAGGTCCCATGTGACCAAATCAGCAAAAGTGATTGACTTTTGACACAGAGTGACCCAGATGCAGTTCTGATTGTTTTATTGTCAAGATATGACTAAAAAGGGCCAAGGAGCACTGCATTGATGATACGTACATACTTTTGGTTTCCAGGGATTACTGCCCAGGGGCAAATCACCAAACCCCCTGCGGGAGCGAAATGCCAAAGTGAACATGCTGGTGCAGGAGGCCCTATCGCCCCTCCCCCACGCCTCTTTCCTGGACGTCAACCCCGGCTTCGTGAACTCCAATGATAGCATCTCCCACCAGGACATGTACGACTACCTTCACTTGACTCCCCAGGGTTACCAGGCCGTCTGTCAGCCCCTGCATGCTCATATTAAATCCATGCTTGATAAACCTGCTGAGAATTGAGCCGCCTGTGCACCTGCTTACACTACCCACAGTGGTCCCCCTCCCTGTTCCCAGAGAGCACCACAACCATCAGTCAATCACTAAGGGCTAAGAGCTGCACACACTATTTGTGTAAGTCCTCTCCGAAGCCAGGGCTGGTGACCACTGTGACAGGTAATGGGACCATTAAGTTTTTGTCGTGTGTGTGTGTGTGAGATACAGTCAAAAATTAAGTGTACTGTGCTATAGAGAGACAAAGTCCAGCCTCTATTCTCAGTAAGCATCTGTTCCACTAGCTTTTTCTTCCAAACGTGTTTTTCATCAAAACGTGTATTTAATTTTTTTGCCACATGACACAGGGGGAACTTCTTGCTGGATCCATAGAGGTTGGTGTGGTTATGAATAAAGGCTTTGAAAGGCTGCAGCATCTGAAACGCACACATCCTGCACCTGTAACTTCACGCTCTCTCCAGCCACACCTCCTCTATCGAAGCAGCTTGATGTACCTGGACTTTATAGAAGAAATCCTCTGTTGCAAAATACAGAGTCAGGTGGAGATGACTGGCACATTGTTTGAGAAAGGCTGTGAGATTCTAAGAAACCTGATCAAAAAAGAAATAAATAACAAATTGACGTTGTGATACAAGAAACACCCTGTTTAAGAAATTGTGTTAAATTGTCTGTTGTTATTCTCGGTTTCACTAAGTTTAATGAATTCAGTTTACTTGTCAATAGCTTTATTTGCTCTTGTTGTCATGCCTTATGCCTGTTTGTACATGTTAAGTTGAACGACCAAATGTTTTTCACTGCCTGTTACTGCCTATTTGACGTCACGTTATTTCATTATTGTCTTTTTTTTTTGCTTTAGTGACAGATTTTGTTGTGAACGGCTGTTTAGTAGCTTGTGAAGTCACATTTATACCTTTAGTTGCTTGTGCTTCAGGTGCTGTCCTCTCTGAAATGTAACGTCCCATTAGGTAATCTGAAAGGCTTTACTTCACACTACAATGCTTCTGAATTGTGCCGCAGGGTGGCTGATCGTGTAAGTGGTAGAAAATGCATTAAACATGAAGAACAAATGATTTCACGATTCCTTGACTGATTGATCCCATCTGCATGTTGATGTCGAATCATCTTCACTAACGACCGTAGTGCAAATACACAGGTGATGCCAGGAGAGCTTTACTGTTTTTGGTCGGTATTGAGTTTGTATTTAGTGTCTCATCAGTTTATTTGTAATCAGAGTTAATTTCGCCATCCCATGCTGCTCCTCAGTATCTGGGTCACCAGACAGACACAGCCTTTATCCCCAGTTTGTGAGACGCAGTGAAAAACATGGAAAATATGAGTTACTACATATTGTCCTTTCATTTAAGAATAATGTCAACAAGTTATCATTGATAGGAAAGTTGTGTGAGAGGAAACCATTTAAGAAACTGAGTGCTGCTAAAAAGTATGAAATGTATTTGTTTACGAATTCTCCCACAAAACGGATTGTGTTCATTTTTATTGATTGAAAGATAAGTACAGTGAATCAAGGTCTGATATAATATAGATTTCCTTACTGTTTAAATATCATCACACACACAGCAATTGCTGTACGACTGTATAGTATTTTATGGAACTGTGACAGCCACCACAACATTCACCCTACAACTTTAACTTGAATGAATATAACAGTTAAGATGAGAACACACACAAATACAAAACAATACGTGTCTATCTTTGACATCAGCGTGAATATACCGTGATTAATGTTGAAGATGCCTTACACTGGCTACAGCTTCGACAGGGGTGAGGGCTCAGGTGAACAGGACAGGGAAGAGCACAGCAAACAGACCCATCGCCAGCAGCCCGCCTCTGGATGAGAAGGGGGCGGCAGGGGCGCCACCTGAGAGAGAGAGAGAGAGATATTATAAATATTAAATATCTTCTGTGACTTGTTGCTCACAGACAGGGTGGGACCGGAGGTGTGAGGCTTGCTGACCTGTCACAGTGAAGGTTTTCGACTCATACATGGTGATGCTGGTCACTGGATTTCTTGCCACACATACGTAGACCCCCAAATTAGCTGGAGCTGCAGTGAAAGTGATAATGGAGCCGGTCTGGAGCACGGCTGACGAGTTGCTGTTTCGATACCAGGTGTACTGACAGCCAGGCTCACAAGCAGCGGAGCAGATGAGCGTCACGATGAGATCGGCTCCTATGAGCGGACCTGTGATCTCCACACTCTGAGGGCCATCTGCAGACAGACACAGGGAGCTGGTCAGACTCACGCGCCATAACACGATTCATCGTGGTTCCTCTTTTTCCTGTGGTACTCACACTTCACCACGAGTGTGTATCTGGGGCTTTTGTGCTGAGCTGCCTTATTGGTGGCGATGCAGTGATATGTCCCGTCATCGCGTCTTGTCACTGGGGTGAAGTGCAGCATGTTGTTTTCCGTGCGGTAGTGCGTGTGCGCGCCAGTGGCGTTCATGTGGAGAGCCGTGCTGTTCCTCGTCCAGTAGATGGCGTCGTAGGGCCCTTGGACTTCACAGGTCAGAGTGAAGTTCTTTAAATCGACTGGAACAGCGCTGGTGTTGATCATCACAGCCTCTATGGCTTCTGCAGACACGAGGCACAGGGAGTTACGTTCCTGTCTCCTTTGTTGTCATTGGTCAAGCATTTGGAGCAAAAATAGAAAATGTCGGCTCCTTCTTATCAAGACTTTTGAAAGACAAACCTCAACACACACTGGAAAAACTGCCCTCGCTCTCGAAATAAATCAACATTTATCCTGTTGCTAAGTGAGACAAGTTGAAAATTCCCCATTTCCTGACGTCACCTCCAACCCCTCCCTGCCCTTGAGTGTTCTTACCGACGACGGTAAACACGGTGGAAACGCTGCTGTTCTGCTCCGTCACAGGATTGTAGGCCAGGCAGGTGTATTCTCCACTCATGTTTAAAGACAAAGGCTCTGTCGTCAACACGGACGAATTGGCCACTTCGGTGCCATTGAACCACCAGCTGAAGTGACAGGGTGGCACGGACATGGCGGAACATTTGAAGGTTGCGACCCCTCCCGTCTCAGCGAACTCTGGCCCAGATATGGCGGCCGCGTCTGGTCCGTCTGCAGCAGCAAAGAGGAAAGCATTTAGGGATCTCAGCATGTTGCCAGAACTAATCAAGTAAAAGAAATCCTTTTCATGTCATACTCACATCTGACGAGGAGCTCATGAGGAGGGCTAGACAGGTTTCCAATGGCGTTCACAGCGGTACACTGGTAATAGCCAGTGTCGTTGCGGTATAGCGGGCTGAAGCTGAGGGTCTTGTTATTCCCAAGGAAACTGCTGCTGTCATTTTTCTTCCAAAAGACATCCTCAGGAGGTCCGGTCACGTTGCATGTTAGCTCGTAGGGGGAACCTTCTTTGGGAGGATAATTTGGGGTCTCCACACGGACGTCTGTTATTCGGTCTAAAAGAAACAAAAGGTCATTTATTTGTTTGTTCTTCAAGTAGGAAAAATGTGCAGAGAAATCAAGTGTCTCACCAACGGCAGTTAGCATCTTGTGCGCAGTCGCGTTCTGGCAGGTGATGTTGTTGAAAGCTGTGCACGTGTAGTTCCCGCTCATGTCCTCAGTGAGACGAGGTGTGACATACTCAGCTGTGTCAGCTACCACAGAGCCATTGAAATACCATTTGTAGTGGGCGGGAGGGTGCGACGATGCATTGCAGGTGAGCGTGACGTTATACCCCGACTCCACCACCGATGGTCCCGTGATAGTTGGCGTGCCCGGCCCATCTAGACACATAGATGTCAACGCGTGTCGTCAAGAGAGAATTTGCTTGTGTGACTCATTTACTCCACGTGACGACGATGAAAATGAGAATACTCACAATTCACCTGGACTTCGAAGGGGCTGCTGGTCATGTTGCTCACAGCGTTAAAGGCCTGACACTTGTAATCGCCATGGTCTGAATGTTGGATTGGGTTTAGAATCAGCGTCTTGTTGCCGTTCTGAAAGCTCGTCGTGTTGCCAGGAACAATGGGCTGCCAGTTCCTCCACCACTGGATTTGGTTTACAGTTCCAATGACGTTGCAGTGGAGAGTGAACGACTCGTGAAGTATCGCCGGTCCGCCGGTACGATTCACCGTGACACTCTCTAGGGGATCTAATACAGGAGAAGGAGAATGGAACATAAAACTAACCATGCTCAGAAATGACTCTCTATGTTTATATAAAAAGACTAAATGTTGAGTTTTCACGACCTTCTCCAATGCTCCACAGGTCAATCTTACCTAAAATCTGGATGCTTGTACTTGCGCTGCTGAACCTGGATGTGACAGGGTTGTGAAATACACATTTGTAATTTCCCGAGTCGCCCTCTGTAGCCTTGTGGACGTGAATCTGCGGGTCAGTTTTATTAAGAGCCCGCCCATTCAACATCCACTCAACGGTCGCTGTAGGACTGGAGGCCGTCGAGCACGACAAGCTGAGGTTAGCTCCAGTCCTGTAAATGTGGTCCGAGTCCAGGGGCGTGATCAGCATCGACGTGTTACTCGGCCCATCTGGAAACACCACAAAGGAAATTGTGAGCAGCTGAATCATTCGTACCATATTTGGTTTGGATAATATGACTTCTGTCAAACTCACAGCTGATGTTCAGATGCACAGGGGGACTGGTTGCATTGCTGATACCATTATACACCTTGCACACAAATTCCCCGTCATAATGGCGGGTCACGCCGACTATGGTCAGGGTGGCGTTTCCGTTACTGTACTGCACATTCCTGCCACTGACCACAGTGTTGTTCATCAGCCACATGTAGGACAGGGACGTGCCCTGGGACACTGAGCACATGAGGACCACCGTGTCATTGAACTCCACCAGATTGGTTGCGTTGGCCGTCAGGGTCACGTTTGAAACTGGCACTGTTGAGAGAGAAAAACGACTGTTAGGTTGCACTGACTTGCCAAGGTTATACTGAACCATCTGATCCTTCTGATGACTTTTTTTTTCCAGATCATGGGCAACTTGATCTCAATCAAGTTCAAGACCTTCAACCAACTCCTCTGTTCATTTCGTGACATTGGCCACCAGCTGGTGCGTTAAGTTCTAATCCCTGTGTCGGGCTTTGAGAACCTTCATGAAGTCAGCTCTTGGATACCTGAACCCTCCCATCCAGGCCTACGCTCCGTCTCGCTGCCTTCGCTCAGCAAAGGAAACACGCCTTGTTCCGAGAACTCAAAAGAATCCAGGACTCTCCTCCTCTGTTGCCCTGCAGGGTTGGAATCAGCTTCCAAACCCTCTTTGATCAACTGAGCCTCTCACAACTTGAATAAAAAAAAAACAGCAACTCTGAAACCTTCCTCTCCTCAAGCTGCTACCAGCTCAGCTGTCAATACGATGCCAATGATGCTCTTGTTTTTGTCTTGTTAGTCCTTCAGGAAACAAACTGTCCTCAGCACTTACCAACGCTGCCTTTGTGTTTGTACGCTGCTTTGGATAAAAGCGTCGGCTAAATGACTTTATAGACCTTGACGCCGTGGCTCAACACCACTACGCTGCAGACTCTCCTATGTCTTCATCCTTTATTTTTCTATACAGGCTACTAACTGAACGTAAATCTGCATCGCTAGGATATGAGTACATATTCAAGGGAGTGAGGAAATACGATGAAATGATCCTTACCTTGCACGGACAGAGTTATTTCCGCATGAAAAACATTAATTTCCTGTAGGGTGTACACTCCAGAGTCCCCCAGCTGCAGTGAATTTATGGTCAACGACGAGGTGTTTGAGTTAAATGCAATTCTATCCTGCCAGGGTCCACTTATGGATGCAGTCCCCCCAAAGATCATCACAATGAGGTTGTTTTCGAACATCCATGCCCCTTGCGTGACTTTCTTGCTGCTGTTCAGCGTCACATTGCTGCCCACGGGTAAGGGGTTCTCCGAGGCAGTGATGGTCTGGCAGGACCCGGAGTCTGGAAACACAAAAGAAGGAACACACGCTTCATTCAGTCATCCTGAGCTGTAGTCGTCATGGGCGCACAATTATTGGTTAAATAACACACAAATACACACCTCAGCGGTACGTTCACAAAGAGAGGAAAATGTATTGTCCTGTCTTACCTGTTGTAAAGGTGAAGGTGACCAGGATCAGGAGAAACGCCACAGAAGTCTCCATTCTCTTCAGTTTGCTTCAGGTCTCGATACCATCTATGATGAATTCGCTTATATCGTGTGATCACACTCGCATTCTGATTGGCAAATATTTGCTGTATTTGCTGCCTCCAGTTTTCCCAGTTCTGCCACCTCTTACACGCACACATGCACCTTCCCCCGGCCACACCTTGTTTTGCCCTGTCATCTCTGAGGTCGTACTGGTACACACCAAGGAGTGTCCATTTACTGTAAACCTCGGTGGTCTGGCAACTTTTACCTGCCCAGACTGAGACGACGGATCATAACCCTCACACTGTGGAGTCACACACTCTGAAGCAAATGGTGCTGAGCGGTAATTTCTGATGCTCTCTGAACGACAGCCTCTCTAAATTAGAACTGAATAAAAATAATTTGGGATACTGTGGGAAAAAGTGAGAGGGAAAAGACAGACTTGTGTTAACGTCAGACTGGTAGGTGTTTATTTGGCCAGCAGTTTTAAATATGACTCAATGTCACCCGGAGATTCTGTCTTGACATTATTCTTCTCACAAAACGAACATTTCCTTGTGGTTAGAGAGTCAGCCTTGTTCTGAAAGTGATCTTATTCAAACAGTGGAAGCAGTCAGAGATGACATCACGAGCTCCAACACAGACCTGAAGGCAACAGCAATCAAGGCAGCGGCATTTTAATCAACACGGAGGGAAAATGATGTAATTACACGTCTGACACTTGATCACGCAGGTGAACAGGTCCTCACTCTGTCCTGCAAGCATGTCCTTGAGCCACTGAGCCCACAGTGTTTTAGCATAAGAGGACACAGGTTAGCTCCAATGAACTCATTCATGCACGCACGTGTTGACATGCAATGACTGAAGGAGCAGCAACATCTGTGAAACAGGAGCAAATATTATTCGTGACTATGCCAGCGTTTTTTTTTTTAACTGACATTAAATTATTTTACAACTTGCCTTGCACGGAGAAGAGGAGTCCCGCCCACAGCAGGAGCGAAAGGAGCCACGCGGTGACGGCGGGTTGTTCAGAGCCTGACTCTGCAGAGACAAACCAAAGGAAGAGTCGGAACAAACTCCAGTGTCTATTTCTGGTTCGACTTTTACCGACTGATACAATTTAAGGGAAATGGGTTCAACCAAGGGCCTGAGTTCATGCAGTTAGAACATAGGACACATGTCAAGCGGCGCCATCTTGAAAATGTTCAGCCTCACTTGTTATTGTGACGTGTGCGCTGATGCTGCTGTTCACGTTGGTGTGGTTGTTAAGGGCCACGCAGGAATAGGGACCACTGTGAGCCTCGGTGACGGCGCACAGCTCCAACAGCGGGCCGCTCGCGTTCAGAACATCTCCTCGGAAAGCCCACTGGAGCTGAGCCGGAGGGTTGGACTGAGCGGAGCAGAGCATGGTCAGGTTGGATCCCACCAAAGAGGATCCATTCACCGTGAGAGCCATGTTGTCCGGACCGTCTGAGGGAGAGAGGGAGCGAGCACACGGAGGCTTAGAGCTGCGTGAGCACACGTGGCGATCATGGCGATTAAATCCTCCTACTCACAGAAGATGGTGAACTCTACTGGCTCGCTGGTGCCGTTGCTGACAGGGTTGGACACGCGGCACCGGAGCGGTCCGGCGTCGTAGCGGCTCACGTTGACGATGGTGAGAGAGGAGTTTCCATCAGCGAGCTGGACTCTGTCGCCGGCCGTGACCTCGGAGCTGCCGTTCATCCAGAGGAAGGAGAGGGACGATCCAGAGGAGACGGAGCACAAGGCCACTGCTGAACCGTTGAACTCAGTGAAGTCGGCTGGGTTTGCCTTCAGCGTTACGTTGGAAATGGGTTCTGTAGAAGATCATTATTACAGTGGCGCTGTCCAAGAACATGCAGCGATTCACTCAGCCATGTCCCCTTCAAGATGAAAGCAACTTGAGGCGTTATTAAAAAAAAGATCTATATTGGCACTTTGGAGGATAACCACAAAGCCAAAGAAGCTTTTTATTAACCTTCATTTGTGTGTTTTTCTTTTAGTGTGACGTGGAGAGACGGGCTACTGATGGAGCAGAGAGGGTTTCTGTGAAAATGAAGGAACACAAGCTCACGGTATGGAGGCGAGTGTTGACACAGACAGAGGGGAGTCAGAAGACGCCGTCATATGAGCTAAAGGGCACGCAAGGCAATACACATGCAGGCTGCCACAGTCAGTACTGGGCTGCATGAAACGCGTTTTAAACCAGTTTCAGTAATGTGGGTACGACAAACATTATCAGCATTTTCTCTCTCCTCCACGTCCTCCTCTAAACGTCTAACCACACCTATTCACTCTTCATGTTCTTGCTTCCTTTAGTTCCCATAATTCAACAGTTGTGTTCTGACTACCTGAACTCCTTCTTGACTTCACATCCTTGTACTTAATACTAGGTTGGAATAATACGCACAAAAAACTATTAAAATCAAATGGGGAAATTCTGAAGGCTGATCTATGATACCATACACGCATGTATTTTAAAGCTCTGACCCAGATGAAACCCAGTGCGATGCAGAAAAAAATACCTGATGAATAATGGATTTTTGTGCGTCCACCTGCTCAAATGTCCTTGAGAAGGATCGAACAAAAATAAGAAAAAAAAATGCCCTGAATATCTGCATATGTGTGTTTGTTACCGGTATCAATTGTTCATCCAACCTTTTTGGAGGAAGTTTAATTATGTTCTAAAAATCCTATTTCACTTCTCGTTTAGAATCCAGCTGGTTCTGTCTTGGATGCTCTGACCCGTGAATATCAGCCGTCACGTGTTGTCTCACCATAAACAAAGATGGAGGCGGCGCCCTGCAGCTGGGGGTCAGTGCTCTGCACCGCGTAGACCCCCGAGTCGGCCACCGTGACGGAGCTCAGAGTCAGAGCCCCGGTGACGACGTTGACTGTGGCCCTCCCGCTGTAACTGGGCACCACGGCCTCCTGGGCCCCCTCCCAGTTAAGGATGAGGGAGCCTCCCAGTGTCCAGCTCCCTCTCTTCATGGATGGTGGAGGAGACAGAGACAGTGTCAGCGTGGCCCCGACCACGGCGGGGTTAGTGGAGGCCTGGATCTCCACAGCAGCAGACGCCAGAAAACCTGCAGGAGGAGAGCGATGTTCGTTACTCTAACACAAAACAAACCACTGTTAGATTCTCATCACGCGTGCACCAGCCACCACAGAGCTTACACGGCGTTAGGGCCAGCAATACAACAACTAGCGCTCCCTCCCGCTGCCTCTTCATTTTGGTGGTGTGACAATACCCCCCACTATCACTGCTCTATATACCCATCCAGCCCCCTACCCATAAATACCTGCAGTGGAGACCCAATATCTTATCTGTTTGTTGAGTGTCCAGCTCACAAAAGGTGCTTTACGTCGAATGTTTACTCGGTGAAGTCTCTGAAATGACAAATTATGGCAGAAGGAATTTGAGCCAGGAAGAGGTAGAGGGTGAGGTGAGGGAGAGGTTTTTTATTCTTATGCCCCCCCCACACACACACACTGTCATAAGGCTCAGCAAACACCTGAGTCATTATTTGAACTGTGGAGGTGCAAGGTTCATCATCTTAGCCACACAGCAGGTGAGACTATTGTTATTATTCGTTTACTGGGTAAACCCTCAAAATACTGCTGTTTTGTGCCAAGCTCTATTGCAGTAGTATTCATTAAAACACTAAAAAACAGATGTGGTAGCGCACAAATACATTTAGCAGCGTAAAAATAACTCCAAGGAAGTAAGAGCAAGTCCTGCACCACATGACACCTGAACATCAGAACAACAGATTGAATAATATAACCACAATAACAGAGAACACTCGGCCTTTCACTGTCACCAAATGATCACATGACGTGGTCAACGTTAGCAAGCTTTAACTGAGTAATGGTGCCCCCTGTGGCTGCATGTCTCCGCGCTGACCGCATCACTATCACCAGAGGTGCTGCCGCTGTCACACAAACCCTAGCCTACCAAACCCGTCCGACTGGGAACCTGAGCGGAACCCTCACTGAACCAGAGAAGCTTGTTTTGGACACACAATGGGAAAAAGCAAGGAAAATAAAATCAGAAAACCAAGAGACAACAGAGGCTTTGCAGCAGGGTGTAAGCACAGCCACAGCTGCTGTCCTTTTTTTACGTTTCCAACTAAAAACAACAGCACATTGTGTCACATCCTCTGTGGTGAACGAATTAAACAGCACCGGGATGTTCCACTCTGGTGTCACTCAAAGAGGATCATAGCATCTCAGCAGCCTCTGTTTGTTCACCTACAGAACTGTAAGGGAGAGATCGATGTGTCACACACCAGGGGCTTTAAAAAACCCATCAGCGCTCGTGAGTCAGGCTTCACACTGTTGATTTTCTAGATAGAAGCGGACTTCATGAAAAGCTCTATTCAGCTCGGAGGTGAATCAGTAACCACTGAGGTCAGGAGCGAGTGAATCCAGTCGGTGAGGAGGCGACGTCACTGTCAGACTGTCCAGGCAATTATACATGAAAAAATACTTGTGCCACTTTATGCTCAGATTCCAAAGAACTGGAGTATCAATACTGAAAGCGCCAGTCCTCCCAAATCACACCCTCTATGGCGAGGACCAATATAAGCCAGCAGAATAAATCAAATCAAATCTACACATTGGAGGCCATCATGAACACACACTGACTTTGAATGAGCTTCAGTTAATAAATATGCCACCAGCTGCCATGGATGCCTTATAAATAATCAATAAAAATCTGACCTCCCTCTTTGTTTCTTCAGATTCTTTCAACACTCTTTTATTGGAGTAATAACGACATATCTTCACTGACTTTTTGGAAAATGTTAATAAAACCTGCCATGCCATGAGAGGCGGGCTGCCACGCTATCATAACATCTGATATTAGGAAAATAAAGCTGTGTTTTATTAGCTTATGAAAGAGAGAGTGGCAACATAACCAAAGGTTAGTGTAGGTAATAATTAAAGAAGGCAGGCACGTGGATATCTTAATGACAGTTCACTCAGAGGGTCAGACAACATCCATCTGACGAGAGGAGCACACTGAGGAACACGCCATGAAACGGCTCTGGTCACTCGTACTCGTGCTCGTCTCCTCAGGTAAGGGTCGACACTGGGAACGCTGTTTCTCACACTCATCGGTGGAATTAAAGCTGTGGCACGTTGGTTTCAGCAGGCGTCTGCCATGGAGCCGGCGTCCTCCCTGTGGACGTCCTCCGTGGGACAGCAGGGGGGAGCGTGACCTTCTCGACAACGGTGAAACCCACCGCAGAGCCGTTCCTGGCTCTGACCTGGAGCTTCAACGGCACCACCAACGTGATCACTTCGGCCGGCGCGGACATCGTGGGACAGGGCTACGAGAACCGGGTGGAGGTTGATAAATCCACTGGATCTCTGGTGCTGAAAAACCTGTCCGAGAAAGACAGCGGAGAGTACGAGCTGATCATCATCCCAAATGGAGGCGAGCAGATTCAAGGGACGGCCAAGCTGGAGGTCGTGAGTAAGTGAATCCAAAACCTCAAAGAAATGTGTGTTCAAGGACACTTTAACTCACAAGTTCTCTGTGCAGCCGAAATGTCCAAACCCACCATGACCTGTCCGACCGGGGACCTAATCGAGGGTAAAACGTCTGTGAAGCTCATCTGCGATGCCGACGGCTTTGTGACCAGACAGTGGATGAAAGATGGGAGACATCTGGCTCCTGGAGGCAGATTCAGCTTTCACGAGAACAACAGGGTGTTGTCCATCAGCCCAGTGAACAGGGTGGACACTGGAGCGTTTCACTGTAACGTCAGCAATAACATCCATTCTGAAACAGCCAACTGCAGTCTCACAGTCTACTGTAAGTGCCTGCGCTGACCTCATCAACGCGCGGCTGCCGAAGCCAATCCTTCAGTCTCACTGAAGCTCTCCTCCCTCCTCTTCCTCGTCCCCACAGACGGACCCGACAGGCCGGTGATCGTCCAGACGCCAAACGGAGCAGAGCTGGAGGAGAGCGTCACCCTGAGCTGCACCGCCGACTCGCTGCCAAGGGCCACTTACTTCTGGAGGTTCAGACACATGCTGATGTACGGCCAGTGGCACTACATCCACGAGATGGAGGAGAGGCACCTGGGGAGATACACGTGCACTGCCCGTAACTCTGTCACTGGTCTGGAGGCTTCTGAGGTCCACACACTGCGTGGTATTTGAGCTTTCTCTCTTTCGCACGCCTTGCATCTGTTTGTGAGCGGAGAAGACAGAGTAATGTCTTTCTTTTTCTGATCCAGACTCGTCCCCCACCATCAGTGGGCCTATGCCCACAGTGGTTTGCACTGTCCTGAGCTTGGCGGGACTCATGTTGATCTAAAGGCTGCATTTTGTCTGTGGAAATAGAATGAACAGTTGCATCTGTAGAATTTCACTGCTCTGCCCCATCGCCTTTCACACGTGGATGTAATGTTAAAATAATAAATGACAACTCAATAAGCTTCTGTATTTTTTTCCAGTTCTTTTGTTATACACAACTGTGGCATTCATATTTTGTTTGAATATATTTATCAATCAACAGCCTCATCTTTGTTCTATAATCAAATAAATAAATGATCCCTTATGACTTCAAATCCAGTTTTTATAAATGAATCCTGACGCCATCATCTCACCCTCGTCAACGTGATCAGGCGGTTCATGTTGTTTTCCACCAGCCTGATAGCATCTTATCATGTTCTCACCGCTGTAAACCTTCATTAAAACTGTTGTGTGCTAATAAACACTGAGGCAACATCCACTTCTGCTCCTCCGTTCCACAAGGTGGCACCATTGAGCTGCCGCGGAGCAGTGGTCCACATCGCCTGAGCGTCTCTGCTGTGAAAATATTGACATCAAACAGGAACTCAAACTAAATTCAGAAGAAAAAATGAGAAACTGCCCAACTGATTCGCAGCGTATACCAGGAGTAGGTATTAATTACATATTTAATCCACTGAAATCTATTGTCTAGTTCCCAAACCAAACATTTCATAAACTCACTGTAAACTCATTTTATGGTGATTTTTGAGGAGTTACTGTTTTGGTAGTGGATGAAGTAGATCATTTAAAATCTGAACAGAACGTGACACTCGGCTGCAGCGCTGTGGGAATCAATGTTTCTGTCACTCACAGGTAACTCAGAAGAAGTGCAACTGAAAGCTCCTGAAAACGTTTTCCATCATCAGACCCACATGAACAAACATCTCAAGAATTGATCAGAAAAATAGAATAGATTCTTCATCCTGTGTGGATGTGGTTCGATCAGAACTTGGTCCGACTATTTTTAAGCATTACAGCTAAGTTGAGGGAAAAGTCAATGAACGTGAGAAGCAGCTCCTACAGCAGCTGACCTGTCGTCCATTAGCAGACAGAATCAGGACAATTCTTCTGTGACTTTATCAAGTGATGCACGTTCTAGTCTCATCCTGCCTGCAACACCTGCATTCCTAATTTTTTTATTGCCATAAACGTTATCTTATAAAACGATGGGACTCTCACTCCTTATCAAATGACAGGCTTTATATGGTTCAGTGACAACAGGCCTGATGTAACTGAACGAGCCCTTCAGTCACAACATGGGGTCAAAGAGACCACGCTGTGAGGAGGATGGACTGACCGCTGGATAAATGTGGGGAAATTAACCAGCGCACATACAGTAAAAAAAAATCAGAGACAATTATAAAATCCTTCCTTTTGAAATGACAATGAAAAACCAAAGCGTTAAGAGTCAGTTTCTCAGTTTAAATGTGGCGACCCTGTCAGACTCTGATTCACCAACATGGCCAAGGTTACTCATCCATCTTCCCTCACACCAGCAGATCACTGAGAACACTTTCTCCTCATCTCCCGAAATTCTGCTCCGAGAAATCAGAGAAATGAATAATCTGTTCATACTTGTCGCTGAGAAAAACTAAATATACCCACAAGATCAGCACATGCTGTACAGCGTGCGCTTTCGTGGGTTTATTACCAGCAAGAACACGGGATTATAAATTAATCAAAGCAGCGTAATCAGCAACGTGGAGGCTGCACTGGGGGGGGGGGGCAAACACTCTGAGGCATGTGAACATGTCAGAGAACAGGAACATCGCTCCTGATATGTGAGACTATTGTTAATATAATTAAAAGGTCAATGTTAAACTTTCTCTGTAGTTGAAAAGGTTCTGCATCCAAGCGTGAGCCCACATTTAACTTCACTGAGTCACTCTCTTCAAGAAATCAAGGGAAATGTAGAAAACGATTGAACGATAAAATACAAACATCCTCAATTAGGAATCAATACTAACACGCCAATGATACTCAAATAATGTTAAAAGATTTTACTGTACCAAGTTACTAATGTAAGGCCCAAAGACAAGCAAGCGTTATCTCAATCAGAGTTATCAAGTAGTAGACACACCCAGCCCACGCTATCGACGCAGTGTTTATTGGAGTCACTGCTATCGTTGGATCGCAGTGTCCAGGGTTGATGACCACAGATGAAGAGCACGGTTCCTCCTCCACACTAACATGTATTAGCAGCACCTCCTCTCAGAAAGCTGTCTGTGCCTGAGGCTGCGACGGATATGGAGACGTCTGTGACACTGCTCATCTTCCTGGGAGCCATCTCAGGTGAGCTTTCACCCTTTCAGCAGTTAGCAGGATAGCAAGATAAAATTACACAGAAGCCTTCAGACGGCTGCTTCGAGTTTGTCCACAATCAAATCGATGTTTTATAGAAATGGACCCTGATAATATATTGATCAAGAAAACAGAGTTGTTGTGTGTTTATGTAATCGTGTCTTGTTAGTATGAGGTCATAGACGTCATGACTGTCTCCGCCAGGTGTAATCCACGGAGCTGGCGTGCTACCAGACACTCTGACTGCACTTGTTGGAGAGACTGTGACGTTCAACACCACTGTGCCGCCGACTGTGACACCATTTGTGGTCATCACCTGGAGCTTTGAGGATAGCCAAGGTGCTCCTGCGAATATTATAACTTCAACTAGCGTAGACGTCATTGCACCGGCGTACAAAGGCCGGGTGCAGCTCCACAGGGCCACGGGATCTCTGGAGCTTCGTAATGTGACCATAAAAGACAGCGGCGAATACAAACTCACCATTATACCGTCTGGTGACGCCCAGAAGAAAGGAAGCTGCCGGCTGCTGATCGACGGTGAGTCAATGTCACTCACTTTGGTTCAGTCTCCTTGGGACTGTTATTCACATCGTTCATTCATTTGTGAATTCTGATCCACAGTGCCCGTCTCCAGCGTGACGGTAACGCCGAGCCGCAGCACAGACCTGGTGGAGTTCAGCTCCATCAGTCTGTCCTGCTCCGCCTCTGGATCCTCCCTCTCCTTCCTCTGGATGAACGGCAGCTCTGCGATCACACCCGGCGACGGCGTCCAAGTCACCGATGGAGGCTCTGTTCTCACCATAGCCAGAGTGTCCCGCTATGACCAGGGACCGTTCAGGTGTCACGTGTCCAATCCTGTCAGTAGCAGCTCCAGTGACCCAGTGACCTTCTCTGTCAGCTGTGAGTCTGACTGTGTGTCCCCTTAAAGCCCACGTTGTTTTTCATTAATACATGCTTGGTGCACATTCGTTCTTCTTCTCGGCAGATGGCCCAGAGAACGTCAGCGTAACACTTAGTCCGCCACGAGAATACCACGAGACAGGGTCAAACATCAGCCTGTCCTGCTCGGCCGTCTCCAGACCGGCTGCCCTGTATCACTGGTTCCTGAATGGAGACAAACTGGCCGTCACTGGCCCCGAGCTCAGACTGATCAACGTCCAGGAGAGTCAGAGTGGGAGCTACAGCTGTCAGGCCTTTAACAACGAAACCCAGAGATCTGAAGCAGCTCAAGTGCCAGCTCTCACTGTCCTGGGTGAGCCGATGGAGCCACTGAACGTGACGCTGCCAATTTACAAAGAACGGATTGAAAAATGAGTCTGTTCTCACACAGCTCCAGTGATGAACGTCGAGGTGAACGCCAGCAGCACGGACCTGGTCGAGTTCAACAGCTCCGCCCATCTGTCCTGCTCCGCCTCCGGATCCTCCCTCTCCTTCCTCTGGATGAACGGCAGCTCCGAGGTCACGGCCGGCGACAGAGTCCAGCTCACGGACAGGAACTCCTCTCTCCTCATACTCAACGTGACCCGTTACGACCAGGGCCCGTTCAGGTGTGTCGTGTCCAATCCTGTCAGTAACGGCACCACGGATCCCGTTAGCCTCCTCATCATCTGTGAGTGACAGGTTCCTGTTTTCCTTTTTATTGTTGTTACTTCCCTTGTTTGACCGGAGGCCACGTCTTTTGTATGTCTCCTTGCCACAGTGGGCCCAGAAAACATCAATCTGACCGTGTCCCCACCACAAGAATACCACGACGAGGGGTCGGACGTTCGTCTGACGTGCTCCGCCGTCTCCAGACCGGCAGCCCTGTATCGCTGGTTCATGAACGGGAACGAAATGTCTGACACTGGACCGGAGCTCGAATTGATCAACGTCCATTCGAGTCAGAGTGGAAACTACCGCTGTCAGGCCTTTAACAACAGAACCATGAGACGGCAAACGTCTCAGCCTGTTGTTGTCACGGTACTGAAATGTAAGTGTTTCAAAACGAAACAGTTTGGATGTGGTGGCAGTTCACTGGTGCCCCATTTAAAATGCTGTCGTGGATACAGCAGGAGAACAACAGGGAGCAAACTGGTCCCAGGTTCACAAGCCCCCGTACGCTCCAACAAAGACATCAGCTTTTACTTCGAAAAGACTGGTGCCGACTATTGAAAGGGCCCCAGCACTGACTGGTCACATACATGCCACTTCAGGGCCACAGTGGAAAAGCCCTTAATCTTGAAATATTAAAGACAATAAGAAGAAATTGCTGCACCTAGCCCATGATCCACATCCACGGACGCCCCCCATTAACAAATGGCGGTTGTTTTTGTGCAATAAACTAACAAACGTTTACTATTCCCTGTTGGAAGAGGTGTAACATTTGTAACATTTCTATCTCCTCAGCTAACGTCTCCGATGTGGTGATATCGCCCAGCGGCACAGACCTGGTCGAGTTCAACAGCTCCGCCCGTCTGTCCTGCTCCGCCTCCGGATCCTCCCTCTCCTTCCTCTGGATGAACGGCAGCTCCGAGGTCACGGCCGGCGACAGAGTCCAGCTCACGGACGATGGCGCCACCCTCACTTTAGTAAACGTGTCCCGCTACGACCAGGGGCCGTTCAGGTGTCACGTGTCCAACAGCTTCAGCGAGTCCACCAGTGGTCCGGTGAAACTCTCCATCAGCTGTGAGTTACCGCCCGAAACACTCAATTTTACAGTGAATCCAAAGACCAGATTTGCAGCTTGTCACTAATTATTGCAATCATCCTGCAAAGGGCGGTTTTTCCACGACAGCTTTTTTTTTTTTTTTGATGCACTTGCCGTTTCCCTCCCGCAGTGCTCGGCTGGCTCTGATGCCGCTGCTTGTTTGAATGTAGCTTAATGACACAGTTGTGTGTTTGGACGACATAACGGCCTCTTCCCACTGAGCCCGGCTAAAAGCTTTTCTTCTCTTTCCTCAAGTAACAAACATCGACTTTATGGGCCATCGTACCGTTTTATGTCCTCTCTCTCCACAGTCGGCCCAGAGAATATTAATCTGAAGCTGCTTCCATCCCAGCAATACTACGAAGAAGGGTCAGACATAAAGCTGCTGTGCTCGGCCGAGTCCAGGCCTGCGGCCTCGTACTACTGGTTTCTGAATGGAGGGAGGCTGCCGGCCACTGGGCCAGAGCTCCGACTGGTGAAGATTGAGCAGAGGCACAGTGGAGAATACAGCTGTCAGGCCTTTAACAGCAAAACCCTGCGATACGACACATCTGACCCTGCAGCCGTGACCATACTGGGCAAGTCACTGGTCACCCACTAACACATATGTTGATGAGGTCATCCAGCTCTCAGCACGCATATGGAGTCAACGTTGCTGTGTTTCTCTCTCTCTCTCTCTCTCTCTCTCTCTCTAACGTGGAGGCGACGGCGCCCTTGCTTAATGTTCTTGCTGTGACCTCTTGCCCACAGAGCCGGTCTCCAACATCACAGTGACGCCGAGCAGCACAGATCTGCTGGAGTTCCACAGCTCCGCCCGTCTGACGTGCACCTCCTCCGGGTCCGCCCTCGCCTTCCTATGGCTGAACGGCAGCTCGGAGGTCACGCCCAGCGACAGAGTGCGGCTCTCCGACGCAAACTCCACTCTCACCATCTTCAACGTGACGCGCTACGACCAGGGACCGTTCAGGTGCAACGTGTCCAATGGGGTCACGAGTGAAATGAGCCAGTCGGTGAAACTCATCGTCCAGTGTGAGTTGACCCAGACAGTTTAGGAACAATCTGCATGCTCATCCATCCGCTCCTTCTCCAGTGAGGCTTCTGCTTTGTGTTGCAGACGGACCTGACAACGTGAACATCGTCGGACCCGCGTCTACACACGCTGGACTTTTGACGCTGCTCTACTGCTCCGCTGAGTCCGTCCCAGCAGCAAAGTTCAGCTGGACGCTTCAAGGGAAACCAACGGCTGTTCGAGAGCCTGTGCTCGTCATACAGTCGAGCCAAGAGTCCGACAGCGGGACGTACGCCTGCACGGCCGAGAACGCCGTGACGGGGCGGAGCCAGACAGCGCGCCACGACTTAACTGTCACCGGTGTGTTTAAGGAAAGGAAACGCAGCGTTTCAGAGCTCGGGGATCTTTCTCTGAGGCAGTGTTGTTGTTTCGCAGGTTTGTCAGACTGTGACAGCTCAGCTGCTGCTGCCAGAGCCGCCATCTTCACTGCTCTGTGTTTCATCGCGCTTGGGATTGTGGGCGGAATAATCGTGTTCTGTCTGCTGAGGAGGAGAAGGTAAGACAGGCTCAGGCCTGAATCTCATAAAAAACGCACAAGGTTGAAGCAAATGTTCTGACTGAACATCTCTGTTGCCTTTACTGCCGATGTTAACTAAGATTTGTGTTTTATTTTTTGCGAGTCTACAGCATCTATCCAGCCCGCCAAAAACGTAAGTTCTTGTTTTTTTTCTATCCGACTCTAGGAAACGATCTAAGGCAGCGTTAGCTCAACCTCTGCTCTAACCCTTAGAAAAACAAAGCGTCAAGGCGAAACATTTGGACGTATACAAGATCACAGGAAGCATTAAAGAAAGCGATTTATAGTCCTGCACTGGTGAGTTTAAGCTCTTTTATCGTCCACACACTGCAACAGCAACACTAATCGTCTGTAAACCTTCCTCCCGCTGCAGAACACAGATCCGACGACGCCGGACGATTTCTGCAACAGCGTTTGAGGAAGTGTTCTTCAGTGTTCTTCAAATATTTATTTATTGAACCCAACCATTTTCTGCCTCCTTCACGTCGCTTCGTTGAATTCTAATTGTGATAACTTCTATGTGACCTAATGAGTAATGATGCATGTACTTATACATATGTAATATATTTCACAGAAATCTGAAAAAGGGAAATGTCTGTAAATATTCAATAAACATTTTAAAAATAGATGCTGAGTATCTTGTATCTGTATCACTAAGAGGAACCGATAACCATGGAAATCCACTGAGGCCACGGAGTTAACGCCGTCCCCCCTAAAACATAACAACTCCATTAAATACACAGGGTTAGGGCCATTAGCTCTTCAGATGAGACAAACCAGTGTGACCAGTGTGCACATGTGTCGAGTCAGCTGGAAAAAAGAAATCACTCAGCCCTGTTAATTAATCATTTGTATTGGACGTCCCAGGACATTGTCTCAGGGTTCACGCTTTATGTCCGTGATAAATATTTTATGCCACCTGCATAAAGATAAATGACCTCTGTTAGTTATTTACTGCGGACAGTGTGCAGTTACGAGTTTGACCTTCAAACAGATGGAGCCGTTGTGTTAGGACCGGACATGAGGACATGCAGCGAGGTGAGATCTTATCATGGTTATTATTATCATTAGATCGTTACTCATACACAGCGAGATGACTCACACACACAAGGACAAAGTCAGGACACCTGCTGTCGGTGAATTTAAATTAAAAATATTTCTATACGATACTGTTAAATGCCACTGTACTGCACTTGTTCACTTCAGACGTGTTTACACAGATTGTGACGCTACTGGACGCATTCAATATCAACGATAACACAAAGCCTGTTGATGCAAATGTGCAAATTCTAAATTCTCAGTGGGCCAAACGCTCCTGTCTGCACAAAACAAACCTCTGCAGCGCTTGGGTTTTGACCTTGATATACAACTTGATATACAATGGACGACACGCTCTCACAGCGCCCCCTACAGACAGAGATGCTCAGTCATCTTGATTTGAAAGGAAGTTAATAATACAAATGATGACAACACAAGGTGAAAGAGAATACACATTTTGAAATGAAATATGACACAAAGTGATTGCACTTTGGTGGTAATCACACGTGACACAGATACCTCACCTAATAGTAACTTATATTTAGTGTAAGTACCTGTCCAGAGCACAATGAGACTTCTATTCAAAGTACTGCAATAAAATGTGTTTTGACTTAAATGTTTTGGTTTGGTTCACGTCTGTGGCCTTTTCTCAGCTGTAAAATATTAACTCTTGAACAGGTACGACGCAACAGTGACTTTCAAGATTAAGGTCAGAAGTCATCCTACCTCACAGATGTGAAGAGCTGAGATGTTTTAAATGAACATGAGTTCAGCAGAACTTCCTGAAGATTATGTTCTTCTTTCAGAGTAGTGGACGGTGTTTCTGGGGTTGTCCTGGTCAGACAAAACAAGACGAGATTAGATAAGAAAATAACAACTAACATCAAATACACATTTTGTTCCGATATATAGATTAAACAAAGACTACAATTATTCTACTGTTACAGTTTCTCCTTCTCTTCTGTGCAACACAACAGAACCTGCAGACATGTTGTCATGCATCATCAAAACTGTGTCTTGTCTTTTAATGACGATTCAGTTGACAAGTGTTGGGAGTAAATGATTTGCCTGAAACCGCCTGAACACTGGGGACAAACACCATGGCGTCGTCAACGTATTGAAACAAGGGGGTTTGGTTTTTGAACGTAAACTGTGTCTGTCGCCTTTACAATGGCCTGCAGTGATTTATAGACCTGGAACACGGCCCGAGGAAACATTCAGGGCTCATAAAAACCTACAGAGATGTAGCATGACTCTGTGTGCGGAGAATGGGTTGGGTTTCACAATAAAACTCCAGTTTCAGCCTTCAGACTTCCTCTCTTGAATGTACAGTAACAGAGAATCTACTGAACTGTACAGAATCAAGTAGACAACGCTCTCACACTCTTTACACTCTGAGCGCTGCTTAAAAAGCCACACTGTCACTGGGTAAACATGGGTTATGAAACACATTGGTGGCACCCCCCCCCCAATATAGTGCACGTTCACATGTCAGGAATCACATGCACCAGTGACTCATCAGAATCAGAAACAGTTTTATCAACCAGGTACGTTGCTGATGTACAACCGGCGAAATTGTTTCAGCCGCTTCTTGACTCTGAGAGAAGAGCAGAATAAATAATAGAAAAAGAAGAGAAAATCTATAAACATATAGACATGGCATAAATCAATCTCTCTCTCTCTATATATATATATATATATATATACACACACGCCATGAAATAATATTTGAGTCTGAGGTGGTGCAAAACAGAATGTTCTGTGGTTGCAGTAATCCAAAAAGACAAGAAATGAATTTAATTTTTAAGTGAATGTTATTTAGGTCCAGTAATACAATGAAAATAATTTGAAATGTTCTGTAAATCCAGTAATCACAAAGGTCCAGTTAAAGCTGTGGATGTCAATTTATTTAAAATAAACAAAAACAAATGCAGACACTTGAATATGTTTCATCCAATCTAAAACTCAGACGGTGACTTGCTGCTTGTGAAGGAGGCCACGCTGACCCTCCTCCTCCTCCTCCTCCTCCTCCTCCTCCTCACGGAATGCTACGGCTCGCTGCTGCTCCTCAAATACAAGCCTGTAAAAACCAAAAACACTCACTGAAGAGCTCGTAAAACCAGCGCAGCGCCACCAGCACCCTGACTCAGAGCTCAGCGGCACCGAGACGTGCGCTCCTGTAATAACCAGCCACGTCTCCGCCTCTTGACTCTTGTTTTGGGCCGAACATCCGCTCACATCTGAGGCTCAACATCTGCTCTTGAGGTGTAATCCACGACAAAAACAAAACAACTGAATAAAAAAGGGAGCGCTTAATAAAACTTGTAAGTACATATTGAGAAGTGCCACACCCACACTGGACCGTACCAAAGCTTCTTCTTCAGCATCCTAAAACAGGATGAACGCACGTGTAAATGTTGCCTTTATGAGCTTTGTACCCAGGCTGAAGAGATGTAAAGCAGCATCCTGGCGGCTTCGTTCGCTGTTTACGGTCCAGCAGCTCCTGGCCCGTCGTCTTACCTGCAGGCATTTTGGTGTGTGTACACAGTGGCATCGTAAACACTGCTTGTGCCTTTCATTGCTGAGTGGGGGGGGCCCGGAGGTGAGCCCGCTCTGTGGGTGTGGGACCATAAAAAGAGCAGCAGGACCAGCAGTGGTCATTGCTCACAATGGACAAGACGACGCTCTGGGCGGCCGTGACGCTTCTTTTCTCAGGTACAGTTCAATCAAAAACGAGTCTACTAAGACATGTGTGTTTCTCGGCTCCGTGCCGATGTACTGAGCTGCGCTCCATCGCATCTCCTGCTCCTCCTCGGCAGGTCACTTTGGGATGTGCGCGGGCGAAGGGATTTTACCCCCGGGACCCCTGAGCGGAGCCGTGGCTGGCTCTGCGAAGTTCACCACCAACGTCCAGCCCCCGGAGAGTCCCTTCATCTCCGTCAGCTGGAGTTTCAAGGGCGTGAACATCATCACATCCACGAGCGCCTCCAACAGCACGAGGCCCGAGTACGCCAACAGGATCTCGCTGGACCGAGCCACCGGAGGCCTGGAGCTCCGAAACCTGGTGCTGGAGGACGGGGGGGAGTACACCGTCACCATCGTCCCAACGGATGGGCCTCAGAAGGAGGGACAGACCCGCCTGAACGTCTACAGTGAGTCCTCGAGACGCTACAGTGCCGACCGAACAAGGACAAAATGGAATGAAGTAGGTGGCGACAAAGCAAGTACAACAGGGTGGCAGCCGCCAATCAAACCAACTACTTACTGGTTTAATGATGCAATACCAGTTTGATGCTACAGCACTTACTGGTCTGGAGAAGAACGACAAAATGGAATGAAGTAGGTGGCGGCAATGCAAGTAGGAACAGGATCAAACCAACAACCAACCACTTACTACACATCTGGTTTGATGTTGCAATACTGGCTTGACGCCACTATACTTACTGGTTTAGTGTAGCAGTGCTAACTGGTTCGATGCTCCGTGTTTTCTCCAGCGAGGATCACCGCGGCCACCATCCGCAGCCCGGCCGCCATCTTGGTTGAAGACGCTAGCTCCACCAACCTCACCTGCGAGGCCTCGGGCTCCATCAGCAGCCGAGTCTGGACGAAGGACGAGCGGCTCCTGCGAGCCGGCGGCAGGCTCAGCTTCTCCGCAGACAACCGCACGGTGTTCCTTCAGCCCGTGGACTCCTCCAGCCACGGCACGTACCAGTGTCGGGTTAGCAACCCGGTGAGCAGCGTGACCGTGGCTCACGACCTCACCGTCAACTGTGAGTGGCGCCGCGGAGGGACACGAGCAGTGAGGCGAGGCGGGTTTCTGAAGGGGGTTAGGTCCAGGCCCAAACACTGACCGTTGGGTTTTCTCTGTGTAGTCGGGCCGCACAACGTCTCGATCGTCGGACCGTCGGCAGCGCCGCCCGGCCAGCGCGTGACGCTGCGGTGCACGGCCGATTCTGTCCCGCCGGCGAACTTCAGCTGGACGTTCAACGGCAACGAGACCCACGTTGACACCTCGGTGTTTATCATAGAGAGGCTGGAGGCGGGGAACACCGGCAACTACACGTGCAGCGCCAGGAACACGG
This sequence comes from Pseudorhombus dupliciocellatus, assembly GCA_016785235.1. NCBI lineage: Eukaryota > Metazoa > Chordata > Actinopteri > Pleuronectiformes > Paralichthyidae > Pseudorhombus > Pseudorhombus dupliciocellatus. The sequence goes on from JAFBJW010000176.1 coordinate 282,511, forward strand.
TGACCATGCGGGAAAACTCCACAGTGCTGAACCTGAGGGGTGAGGTCATCGTTCTACCACTTGCGTGTTCAGGGCATTGTCAAGTCACGTGACGGTTCGCCGTTCTTTCCTGTGCGAAGCCTCCTGTGCCGCCCCCTGCTGGTCGCTGCCAGCACTGCTCCTCGGTGGCCTGACTCTGAGAGCGCTGAGATGAGAGCAAGAGGAAGGTTGGATATGTTTCATGTTTTAAACTCATCTCTGGGTTCATGTCCATCATTTCTACTTTCTTATTATTTACACACAGACTTTTGTCTTCTCCCAACAGATTCTTCTTCGTGTTTCATCAAGGACCCTGATAAAAATCAACCAGAATTTACGACATGGAATATTATTGTGACCAAGGGAAGTAAATAACGCAGCACGTCATCCCTGAAGCAAAGGCGCACGTCAAAATTAACGACTTATCGGGTTATTTAAATAAAGTCATTACAAAAATACATGAAAAATAAAACTTGTACTGCCACAGATGCCTCATCGTAAGCGTGTTTATTGCCTCAGCGTAGACCTCAGGCCCAGATGGATTTATTATGTCTGACATGTTCATTACATGTGGATTTAATAGCGCAAATAAAAGCCAGTGTTGTTAACACACAACCATAAACGCTTCGTCCGTATTAGCTAATGCAGGTGGGATAATGACGAGAGCTGTGGCGAGGTGATTTATAGAGAGAGAGAAGTTCACTGCAGACGTTGGACACCACACAGACATCAAGTTACCAACACACATCGTCTTCCGCGTCACCGTTAAAAGGTGAAGTTAAAGAAGGAAGGGGGAAGCTGATGAATGGAGAACTAAGTCACCTAAAAACCACTGAGGCATGTCAGTGTTAGGTAACAACACATTCAACATTGTGGTGCCCAGAAAAGTTAGAAACACACTCGGTGACTTTTTCTCTTCTGTAGATCAGCATTGAAGCAGATTAACATCGTTTGTACAAAGACACAGATCTCTAAGTATAAATACATCCCATGTGTGTTTTCTGTGTGTCCGGGATTAGAAGTCAGGATGCAGAGCTGCGTCCTGTCTCTTGTTATTCCCTGTCTGTCCCTGCAGACCAGTCATTTACATGCAGGCAACAAGCTGAGGTCGACCAAGTGAAACCCGGACCCGATTACCCGTCTGAACACCTGGGGATAATTCAGCCGCCAACTCTGATTGGCGGAGATAATTATACATGGCTCCTCTGAGATGCAGCTTCCCTCAGGAGGTTTGCTCTGCAGTTGTTCTGCTGTTCACTCTCCTGTGTCCTTAATCTAAACGAGCGCCGTCTCAGTGTCTGCTTTCAAACCGTTCTTAAACAACTTTCAGAGTTTAGATGAAGGTCAAACCTTGAAGTGTTTCTAATGTAATCCCGAGAAACCTTTTACTCTACAATAATGCGAATGGAGTAAGTCCTGTTTGTCCATGTTCATTTGGAATCGTTGAATGGTCCCGGTGGAAAAACCTTTTGCTCTTCTCTCCAGTTTCTGTTGGTCGTTGCTTTCATTACTTTCCATCCTGGATGCATCACTTCACCATCACAATGCCTCACATCTGTGGCTGTGTGGGCGGCAGTGGCGCCACGCCACCACACGGGGGCAGTGTTCCCCTGGCCTGATAAACATCTGAACTAAAGCTGGGTGAGATTTGCAGAAGACTTTAGTTGTTCCCTTTTCGGCTCATGTCGGAAACGCTGCAGCTTTGCTCCGTGTCTGACGACGTGAGGAGCTCGTCTACCTCTGTGAGGACACAGATGTCAACGATGATCGCCGGCGGCGCATCAGCCGTCGTTCTGCTGGAGATGATTTATGTCGCATTGCTGCCGGGTAAGAGGACACGTTTTCAAACGTTGGTCAGTTCTATGAGACAGGTTGTATTTTATTTTGAAGTGTAAGAAACAATTTGATTTAAACTCATTCACGTGTAATAAACAACACATGGTTTCTTTGTTCTTATATTTATATTAATACATAGTTTCCACTGTTTGCTGTCATGCTCACGCTCTCCTCTATATTGTATATTATATTCATACTGGCTCCCTTTGTAAACAGAATAGAAACTAAATCTTAAAGTTATCAGAACTAGATGTAGGCAATAATCCCAACGCAAAGTAATACTGATCATTATGACTCTTTCTGTTTGGGTATTTTGAAGGATTTGAATATCAGACAGAAAGTAGTTAAAGCATCACCTTGTCTTTTTTCTTCTGGCAGCTCTGGAGGCACAAAAGCTGAGCGTCCCGCCCGAGGTGACCGGATACGTGGGGCATGACGTCACTCTGCCGTGCCACTTCACCAACACACCCAATTACACGATAAACCAGGTTCAGTGGAGTCTGCTGAGAGGGGGACAGGAAGTCACCATCATAGTTTCTAATGGACTCCATGGGGAGTATATTCCTGACTCTCCTCTGAAGGGGAGGGTGGCAACTGCTGAACAATCGCTGGTAATTAGAGACGTCAAGATGGCGGACGAAGGGTCGTACACGTGCACCATCGCAGCCTTCCCCAGCGGGTCCTTTACAGACACAACCACCCTCACTGTACGAGGTGAGTGTGACGACTCTGGAACCAGCAGATATTAATTTAATTATTATTAAAGGTCAACTACACGCTGTAGAGTAACAGAGCTGGGTGCTGTTAGCGAATCAGTGCAGCCAGCACAGAGGTCTTAAATACATCAGTTTACATCATTAATCTCAACCAGTCAAATTGCTACTGATCTCAAATCAGCAGGTGTCTTTAAAAAGTACTTTGACCTGATAGTGCCATTGTTTGTCCGTCCAGAACAGATGCCGCTGTCGTCAGGGCTGGTGTCTGCTGTGGCGATCGCTGCCATCCTGCTGGTGGGGATCGTGGCAGCCATAGCGTACTTCATCTTCATCAGGAGGTGTGTGTGTGTGTGTGTGTGAGGAAGAAAAAACCACCATGAACAAAGCTCACTTCAAATCGTAGAGTATTTCATTGATGACTTAATCAAATGGATCATTACCTATTCCATAGGTGCGACTCTTCAGTCAGACACAACGTCTTCATCGAGACCACGAACACCGAGGTGAGCTCCGAGCTGCAGCTCTGAATTTAAAACGTTTTAGAGCACGGTGACGTTCTCTCTTTCTCTGACTCGTAGGATGTGATCTACTCTGACGTCAAGTTCAACCCACCCCGCAATGGGACGACCTCGAACAGCGACGAGCGCAGGAAGTCTGTGAACGCTGACGTCACATACGCAGATGTAATGGTTTCGGGGGCGAATCCCCTTGGAGGCCGCTGTAGGTAAGATCCAGGAGCCATGGAGCTGCGACGACATTTCCTACAGTTATCAGTATCGGTGCAAACCTTTCATAAGACCGGAAGGGTTTCACCACAGCTGCATAAAAACCTCTGATAACGAGACAAATGAGACAACTGAGACTGTGACGACAGCTGGAACGACACTTCGGTCGGCTTTTTTAGAAATCCGTTGGATATTTTTTGCAAAATCCTGCAAAACACCAAACTTCTCGGTTCCTGGGGAAGGTAAAAACGCTCCGTCCTGATTCACAAGCTCAATGAGAAACAGAGCTATAGAGCTATAGAGCTATCGAGCTATAGAGCTTATTACAGCACATCGTCCTTGAATGTGCGTACTAGATGAAATCACCAGCTGCTCCTGTATTTCAGTAAAGAAGTACATTTGACATCATAGCAGAAAAAAGCTTGATCAAAGTCACTGTTTGACCAAATTTTACACCGGCCTGTGTTGGTCAGTCGGGCTCAAAGAGGAGGGTTAACCAGCAGCAGGTGAGAGCACACACCATGAACATCACAATCAGCAGATCTCACCACATCCGTCATTAGATGATAAAGGAAGGGGACATTTCAATAAATAGAGAAGTTAGTAACGTGGTCGTTTGGCAACAAGTTCGGTCCTCAGACCAACAATGACCACACGGTGGTTTCTTGACGCTCGCTCCCTGTGTCTGCTTCAGGGTCGCGTCGTTGCGTTTCTGTTGCTGTCATGGTGGATCCACATTTCACTTCAAAAAGTTTGTTTTGGTGAAACGGGCGCGATGCTTACATCATGTGCTTCTCTCTCTCCTTCTCTGTCTTCTCAACGTCGGCTGAACGCGTCATTCAGTGGGAGTCAGATCTCGTCTGAGACCAGTTCAGTCTGATGGACGCACGCTGTGCTTTTTAAAGTAAACACTCAGATAAAGGACGTAGCTGATGGTAAACAAGTGTCTCATGAAGACGGGGACGTTTGTCACCGGCGTCCTCCGCTGTTTGACCCGGGACTGCAGAGCCAGTGCTGGAGGGTTCCATCTGATTAGGAACAGGGCTGGAGGAAGGCACCAAGTATGGAGTGGGGGGGTTCACTGGATTAACACTGTTTGAATTGTTTTGATGGACCTGTAACACTCTGAGCATTTCTTCACGCACCAAGAAGAAGAAGAAGAGAAGAATACAGAAGTTACTGAGGAACCAGAAGCAGCAGTACACATTGGAGAAGTGACTCCACAGAGAATATAATTATGAAATAAATACTGTTTTCCTGCACTGCAATTTCAATTTTACCATTTTTAAAAATTATGATTGTTTTTGCAAATTATGTCACTTTTTTTGTTTTACACCTATGCACTGTTTTAAAATATTTACAACTTCTGTAACTGGCACGTACCAGTTTCTATTCACTTCTCTTATGTGTAGAGTATTTCAGAATATTTTTGATTTTACTTAAATTGTTTCTTTTGCTACTGTAAATGTGTATTTCCCCCCTAGGGGAGGAATAATATCAAAATAAAAATGTCATCACGGACTGGGCCTCTGTGGCGACACAAACCACTTCTTCCTTCTAACCTCACTGGATGCACGAGCCTTTTCTTTCCTCTGCTGATACTTCCCACCTGAATCAGGACTTCTGCTTTCTGCCGTCTCTATCACAGCGTTTCTGTAAAAGCTCGAGGAAATGAGCTCCTCCCCTAATGAGAGGAAGCAGCGTCTGACGGAGGCGAGATAACGCTGTTTGTTTACAGGGGGGCGAAAAGCTGATGAAGATCAGCGGAAACATGAACACACGCTCTGCAACTTTGAATGAAAACACTTGAATTGTAAAAGTCGGCCACGTTGTTTTGTCCATATTCATTTCCAACATGAGAAGTGAACAATAGAACATAAAGACTCCAGAATGACTTTAGATGAATGAATGTCTTTACCGTAGCATGCTAATAAAAAAGAAAAAAAGGCCATATTTAGAACCGATCAGTGTCGCAGTCATTCGTATTTTCTCAGTTGACAAAGCTGCTGCACAAAAGTAAGTGAAAAGATAAAAGGAAATTCTAGTTTGCTCGGCTCTGGTGTCGACTTTGAACCTGAAATAATAGAAAAACAAGTGCAGTAAATCCTAACAGGCCTAATTACAATCATCCTGCCTTTGTGTTTGTTGAATGATAAACTACAAACCCGATAAAGCTGCATGACTTTTTATGTCATTTATATATTTATTTTTAAAATTTCTTTCTTGCTTTTGCCACCATTTCACCGTGCTTTGCTCCGGGGCCTGACGCCAAACTAAATAATAAATCCACACTTCCTCTTCTTTCAGATTAATTTACATCCATTGTTTGTTTCGCTTCCTTTTACTAAATCTATTCTGCCATAATATGCAGGTGATGGTGGTTTTTTTCCTCCCGGTCAGCAAACAGAAAGCAGCAGCATCAACACAGCATTAGTCAAAGTCTCAGAGCTGCGACTGCCCCCCTGCGGGATTCATTTCAGTCTCTGTAACCAAGGAGCAGCAGCGGCGCATGAACCAAGGATCAATGTTAGTTGTGGAGTTTGATTCGACAAAATTATTTCTTTTGTGTAATTTGGGTTCATATGATTAAGATGTGTATCATTATAACAGTGATCTGAGGTGGTGTTGGGTTTCATGCTGCTGCTGAGCAGTGGCCGCTGTGGAAGGTTTCCCCAGATGACCGTGGTGTTTCTGAGCGGATCGGTCAAAGGTCAAAGGTGAAGGACACCAAAACTATGGTTGGGAAAAAAAAAACAGTTTCCACGATTTCCACATCGACGGCCAGAGAGACAACGTGAAGCTCACATTACACGGCAAACGCTAGCTTACGGTACAACGTCACGTGATAAGTGACATCACGGGGTCACGGTGAAGTCAGAACATGATGCCATGTACCGTAAATAAATCATTTTTTTGAGGTATATCTGCGACTGTAGCGTGACCTCAGGCTTTTATGTTATCAAGAGATGATTGATCACTGTGTGATGTCATCATGTCAGATAATGACATCACACAGTGTGGCACTGCTTTTAAAACAGCTGATTTAACATCAACTACAGCGTCCAGCTCCAGACACGAAGCGCTTGATCAAACACGCTGCTCCTCATCTGGCCTCTGACTCCTTGGACGAGGCTCATCCACATTTAGAATGTTGGAGTTGTGAACAGTGCCACAACAAAGTCACAGAAACACCACAGTGGAGAAAACGGGCCCAAATCTTTTATTGTTCCTTCCTTCCCCATGAATCATCTCAGGACCCCTGGGATTTATCATCTGACCCTCGGGCTGTTTACGACTTGACTAAACTCTCAAACAGGTGTTTGAATGAGAGGAATGTGAAAGCTGCTGCACCTCCACCAGGACGTTCCACTTGCACAAAGCAAAGACACGTGTCACCGTGCGACTGTTTGCATCATTTTATTCCAAAAGAAGTTTGTGTGTCTATAGGTTTGAACAACTGGGCGATCGCGCGGCACAACATCATTGCCTCCAGCCTCCCGCCTGCACCCACAAGCACACGATAGGACCTGCTCCTGCTCCTCAGTAGGAATAATAACAACAATTTAATCATAATATTCATCGTCAGTTTTAATAATCCATTTAGCACTAGTATAGAAATATGAAAAAATATCAAAGAAAAGAACAGAAAAGTCAACGAAAAGGTCTGTTTTGCTGAGTGACCGTTCAGACACCCCGTCGCATTTGTTTTGTGACCCTCCCTGCCCTTCGCTATTCGCGCTTTGCACCGTCCTCTCGTCTCTTCGTGGCCACCTACCAGCGGCATGCTGCAGTTTTTAGGGGGTTCTGCACATTTGTTTACAGAGCGAGACGAAGACGATGGAGGAAAGAGATTGCGAAGACAAATTTGAAAACAATAACATTTAGATAACAACAAATGGTGATGTGGTTGATGAGCGCGTGCACGTCTGGTGGAGAGACAGCCCGCCTCATGCGATCCTGTCAGGTAAACAGAGATAGAGACGCTTCTGCTGACAGCCATCATTCAGAGAGCGTTATCCTTCATTATCGGCAACACAACAGTTGAGAAATCTGATGCAGAAACAAAATGATCACCCTTACACAAGGACGCGACTTCAGCCCCCGACCCCCGTGGTCTGCTTTTTAAGGGATGTGCTGACGGCGTGGACGTTACCTCGGACGTGCACGGGACGGACGCCAGGGAGGGATCGCGTGCGACAGCAGCTTGATGATATCGACGATGAAAGCATGAAACCTCCTCAGCTACAGGTGACGGAGGCAGCTGGTGGAGACTCGGGGATGCTGGGAGTTTAGAAGACTCTGTCATTTTAAATTAGAGAAGAGGAAGAGAAAGGAAAGAAAAACCCACTGAAGCATTCAGGGAAAAGGAAACATCGACTTCTGAGGAGGGAAAATCAGCGGCTGATGAATTACATTCATGATCTCTTCTGTCAAGAAATCAAACTATTAAAGAATTGGCAAATATGAACAGCATAATGTGCATTTGGCAATTCCACGCTTTGGAAATGTTGCGTCAGCCAACTCTCACATGTTGAACACACCAACCAGAGAGGCCTTTCACAGCGTCTGCTGAACTGGGGGTGTATTTATCAAATGGTTCAGTCCGGTGAATCACTCCACAGGGAATGTTTGGGGAACAGATTAAACCAACACTGACGTGCTGATGCGGCCAGCGGAACATGCTAATGCAGCACGCCGTCGTTTCAGACAGTAAATACTGTTGTGTTCTCCTTCGCCATCTTTGCGTACAGATTTAACAGGTTCGTGGATGTTGTTACTGTCGACGCATCTTATGCAAAGACCAAAACTAAGACTGCATGGGGCCAAGCCTCGAGACAGTGAACATGCAGGGGATGTGACATACGGGAAGAAGGCACAGTAACTGCAGGAGCTGGGCACCGAGGCTTTGAACTAATGTTCGTCAAGCGGAACAATGTTTGTGGGCGAAGTTTTGAGTTTTAGAAGTAAATGATTAGTAAACGATGACCTGGGCCTTGGCTGTGTGTCACCTCCGCTCTGTCACCTAATCACTCTTCATGTCATTTCAATAAGGACAGAACCCCCCCCCCCTATTTAACCGAGGAGTTGGTGACGATCGCTTTGTTGTTTTGGTCTTTTCACGAGATGTCTTGAAAATGAAACAAATTCAAAATAGCCCGACACACAGTGATGCATCAGCTAGGAAGCATTAACATAATTTGCTATGAAATCTGTGGCTGAGGAATCTAAATCGAAGGCGGGGCTTGAATAACTGTCGGCAGTTGAACGCGGGGTGAACGTGAAAGGGCCAAAACATGCAAATCCCCCGGTGTGCCGCAGGGCTCAGTTTGTTAGTGTCGGACAGCGTGGGGCGGTGACATTAACAACACAATTAAGAGAGACCGGATTCTGGAACCGCAGAGAAAAAAAACCCATGTATTTCCTCTAAATCTATTCATCAGCGTGTTTTCCTGTGCTCAGCCCTCTCCTGAACGAGTCCCCAGCCACCGAGGGGAGTAATTAGGCAATCAAAAGCTTGAGACAGTATTGACGAGGCTGTGTTGAGTCTATCACTCTGGCAGGAGTGTGCGCTGCGGACGGCCAAGTCTGTCTGTTAAACAGAGAGAAGGGAGGAAGCCGCAGCTACAGCCTGCTGGCGCATTAACAAGCCCCTTAAAAGATGCCCAGAATTAACAGATCAGGACAGATCTAATAATGGAAGTAGTTCAGTTCGGGATTTCTCATTCACATTCAGCGGTGTGCGTCCTCTCTCTCTCTCTCTCTCTCTCTCTCTCTGTTCTTCTCTATCTTGTCCTCTCTGGCTCCGGCTCACCCGGCCTCTCTATCTCTTCTTCGCTGTGTGAACAGGGGTGAAAGAAAAAGGTCTTGGCAAGCATACCCAGGATAACGAGGGACATTAATTTCACATTTCAAAGCCCTTGCTGTCTCGTTCTCTCTCTGCCTTTCTCTGATTAGCTAACATTAGTAGAGGGGTGCTGGGTGCATGGTTCGCCTCAGTGTGAGTAGTTACAGACAGACTTAACAGGAAGCACAATTTTTTTTTTTTTTACAGACACACAAACGCACAGTGTAAAGAAAGGCAAGCCCACAGTCTCCTCTGTTTGTGTGACGCTGATCTGGAGTCAGTTTTTATCCACCTTCCCTGACACCAGCCACGGGGCACAGGGAGGGACACAAAACATCATGAACACAAGTAACCATAGTCAAGTTTCTGAGTATGTAATAATCCACCATATTGTCACGCACAGTCTGTATTTAATTCCCACTTAGAACAATGGTAACAAAACAATAAAGACAACAAAAGAAAAAAAAACAGGAAAGAATTCTCTGAAGGTCTTTTAGTTGCTGTTTTTAAATCACATACGGGTACGGTATGTCCTCCAACAAGGCTTCGCTTCACTAGAGGGCTGCGTCTGTGGAAGGAGGCCGGCGCCCTCACATCTAAAGGTTAAGTGACACGGGAGCGCGGACAGAGAAAGGAAGCCAGCGAGGACGGTCAGCCACTTTAACCATCGGCTCTCCGCGAGTTCGGAGCCAGTTGTGGACGCGTGGGCCACCGGGTTCACCCGGAGAACAGGTGACGGTGGGTGTCCTCGCTCTCTACAGGATGACCCGAGTTCAGTCTTTCCCCCTTTTGTGGTCTGATGGAAACGAGCAGCGTTTTGTTTCTGAGCAGCACTCACGTCCCTCAGTCGCATCGCTAGCTACCTGCAGGCCCCGCCCCCACGCCTCTGGTCTCAGTCCTGGCTCACCAGTAGGTCTGTGGTGTTGCTGCTCTGTGGAGGCGGGAGGGGTCGGGCGGGGTGAGGCGGGGGGCTGTGGTGTAGCCTCCTCGGGCTGGGCCCCCCTCCGCCCTCACTGTCTGTGTTGGAGGAGGACGGGGGCGGGGGCGGCGGTAGCCTGGGCAGGGGCGCTGATGAAGGTGGTATTCTTGTGGAGGTGGATCCTATACTGCTGCCTGACCTCAGGCTCTGGATCCTCCGGCACTCCTGGCAGATCCTCACGTGGGTGCAGCTGCGGGCGGGCAGCATCACAGGGGTGGGGGCCGGCGGCGGAGGGGTGGTGCTGACGCCCAGGGGATCGTCTAGGAGCCGCTGCGGCCCGGGGCCCAGATCTGAAAGCCCCGTCCCTCCCGCTCCGCCTCCTCCACCTCCGGCGCCGCCTGTCAGGGGGCCGGCTCCGCTGTAGAGCTTCCCGTTGCTGAGGCGCATCTCCCGCACGAGGCGCAGGGGCCGAGGGGCCCCCAGAGCTATGCGCGTGGGGTGGCGCAGGGCCGCCGAGCTGCTGAGGGGCCGACGGCGGCGCATCCGGGAGCTCTTCTTACAGGAGACGGCGTTTCGGAACTCTGTGATCATCTCCTGACAGACAGACACCTGGAGAGGGGGAGGGCAGGGAGGAGGGAGGACGGAAAGACGGAAGGGAGGAAAAGGTAGGAGGGGGCGCAACAGACACAAAGTCGGCAGGCAGCAGAACAGGACGGTGGCGAGGCAGTACATGAATCAGAGGGCGGAGGAGAAACCCAAAAGAAATGAGAGGAAAACGAACAAGGCGGAGGAAATGGAGGAAATGATGGAGGGAGGTCGCAGGAGGAGGGAGGGCACAGAGATCAACAAATGAATTTTGAAATGAGGAGGTGATGGGCAGAGATGGGAGAATAACCGAGGAGCAGAGAGAGTTATTACAATCCCAACACACCAAACACCAAAATGTTGTTTAGTTTATGGGCACTTCATTATGACACTGTGCACTATGGACGGACAGGCAGGCCTACACACACACACACACACACACACACACAGTGACACAACAGTCTCACTGAAATCATAATAGAAAGTCATGTGCTCACATAAACAGAAACAGTACTCATAGTCAGAGAACAGACACTGATGGCCGAATGACGGGAGGTGTGTGTGTGCGTGTACGTGTGTGTGTTTGTTTGAGAGGGAGAGAGAGAGACAGAGACAGAGAGAGAGAGAGAGAGAGACAGAGTGAGAGAGGGAGACGCACAGTGAGATGGGTAGAGGTAATCCAAGAATGGAAACGAAGAATACCAGCGTACATGTGAGGCATGTAAAAGAAGATACATCATGACATTTAATGCCAGGGAAAAAGATCACACTACTTCTTTATGCAAGCAAATATTGGCATCTCTCAATATTGCTTATTGGTTCCATCAAGTTTAGCTCCAACACTGACGCAGGCACGTGGGCATGCACAGTCAAATCCAGGTCTCCATTAGTGTCATCAGAGCATCCCAGCATGCACGTCAAACATCACAGCACGCACCAACCGATCAGTGGAGGCAAAAGAAAAAAAAACACACAAAAAACAACAACAACAAAAAAATCGACCCCCACTCTCACACCCACAAAACAACGTAATCAGAAGGGCTGGCGGGGTGCCATGGGAACCTACTGGGGTGTGTCTGTGGTGTCGGCGAGGGCAGGTATGGGGGCATACCTCATCGGTCTCTGTCGAGCGGCGCGTCGACCACACAAACTCCATAATGGCCACAAACACGGCGATGATGAGGCCACAGATCAGCACCACGAAGATGCCCCCGATGTTCTCCATCCCCAGACCTGAGAGCGAGCCACCAGAGAAAACAACATGAGCACACACACACACACACACACACGGTGGGGGGTGGGGGGCAGCTCGGCCAAGTAAAAGTGTTGCATTATATTCTCTGTGCCATCAGAGGAACTCTGTTAAGAGAATAGGCTTATTGTCCGACTTCCTGCCAAGAGTTAGATGAAATCAATAAATATGAAGTCATAGACAGTAGCTGTTTAAATACTGGAGACAGACTCTGTCCAAATGCCTAAGCCTCGTCCCAATGTCACACAATCAGCTCCCCATTTTGTTCGATGCTGCTTATCCTTGGAGGATGGCGGGGGGGGCTGGAGCCAATCCCAGCTGACTTTGGGCGAGAGGCGCAGAACGTCCTGGTTACGTTGCCAGAGAGTCGCAGGAACCACGTCCAGGGACAGACGGCCATTCACTCTCTGACTGTGGGTTTAGACACAGCGACAGAATCTGCGCGGACAGAGCTGACGGCCTCAGTCTGCACGGCGCTGAATAAGGAAGCGCGCACGGACGTAGAACTGACCTCTCTGTGTCAAGTGCTGTCTGATTTGGGTCGACAGGCCTGTGTCATAGGCTGGTAGAGTGTGAAAGGCCTCTCTCAGTATTCATGGACCTTGTCGTGCAGTAAGGACTAAAAATCACAACGTCTCAGCGTCAAATTTGACCCTTCGTTTTACATTTGTTCAAAGCTTAAGAAAGTGCAAAGCCAAATTGCTGGAGTGCTCCTCCAATTGAGTTAAAAAAAAAAAAGAAAAATGAAATGACCCGCGATGAAGTGACTGAGTGAACACTGGAATTATGGAGCCCTGAAGTGTGCCGATGAAGCCCAACGATGCTGAAACATCGGGCACACGATAGCGTCAAAGACAATTGAAAGCATTTTTTGAAAAAGAGCAGCGGCATTAACAAAGAGACATTTCCATTGTCTCTGTCATGTACGCAGGCACAGACCTTTACACACACACGTAAACACACTCGCTCTAATATAATTTCCATTACACACCACCTGAGACAAACAGGAGACATTTGGGAAAGTAGATTGCGCTAAGCACCCTTCACAAGGACTTTAGGTTAGGCATTAGCCATTAGCGGGACTGGAGCGGGGAGTGAGGAGACTATTACTGGGGACATTAGAGGGAAGAAGGGAGCGGAGACAGACAGCTGCGGTCAACTGACCCTTGGCACGGTGGTCCTCCTCTTTGGGACATTGGCCCCCCTCCCACCACCTCCTCTTCAGTATCTCCAGCCTGTTATTCTCCTGCAGCTGGAGGATGGCCAGTGTGATCTCATCTCTGAACGGAGACCCTGGCAAACGACAGGAAGGCAAGGATAAGAGCGAGCGTTGGAGGACAGGAAAAGGTGCAGAGGAGAAAAAAAAAAAAAAAAAACACACACAGCCCAGACAAGAGGAGGATTATTTCAGAGGAGGAGGAGGAGAAAAAAAAAACGTGGAATGGGAGAAAAAATATGAAAAAAAAAGGACAAATCGCAGAGTATGAATTGCTGCTGCAGCCGAGAGATGGCTGCGAGTGATCTTGCGGTGAGAATAAAGAGAGGATTAGAGAGAGATAAAGGGCGAGAATACATCCCGACTGAGCCCAGTGGAGCAGCTGCTGGTCAGAAGGAATAACAAGCAAGTCGTGAACTAGATACAGTAGAACAGGCCGAGAGGATTTAAAGGAGCTGTTCACTGAAACCTCACTATTTACTTTCTTTGACCATATCTATTCCCACCTATGCTTTTTATTATTATTACATCTGTCTTGCCGACCAGTCTCTAACGATGTTGAAGGCACAAATCTGGCGATTTTGGGAACTGATTTTCACGGTTATTGTTATTTTCTCTGTATTCGTTTTTAGGTCATGTTCCTTGTTCGTAGTATTCCTTGTTTTATTTTTGGACTCTATTCTCATGTTGCTTGACTTCCTGTTTATTATTTATATTTTAATATTGAGGACCGGTGCAGTTTGCTGCAGCTTGATTGACTCGAGGGGGACAGATGAGGCATGAGACAGAAGCTGGAGCCTTTCTAAGCGTCTTCTTGTTTCATAATAAATCATAACCCGAAAAATCTCAAATGTTACAAGACAAGGAAATATGTCCCCCACCCCAGTGTCCTGGATAACCACTTGTTCAAGCTGTTATCCTCCAGAAGACGCTATAAATCACCTCCCACCTCGACAAACAATTTCAAAAATACAATATCCCCCCCCCCCCCCCCCCCCCCCGACCCTGAGTCCACTGACTGACTGAGATTGCCGATACAGACCCTGAGTCCACTGACTGACTGAGATTGCAGCCGCTGTGAATCGACGTGGGGGCAGCACGTGCATATTCAGATGTTTCCTCTCCCAGGCAATGACTTATGTTCACGTTCCTGATGAGGGTTAGGGTTTTTGGATCCAAGACAAATCCTCCTCCGTCACGTTGAAGCGCCGCGCTCTGTGTGCAACGTGCTCACTCACACCTCGTCTGTTGCTCTGCCAGAAAGCGTGCAGGCTCTACGCTCCCTTCTCCTCCAGGGGTCACTGGGGCGAGAGGTGACCTACTACCTGACTCGGTGAATAAAGACCCCGCGTCCTTGACTATTTTTGGAGTCTTCTCTCTCGGCAAACTCAGCCTTGAGCTTAAAGGTCGTATTTAAAAGATATTAAAGAGTATATGTGTGTATTTACAGCCTATTGTGGCTCAGTACAAAGTGCTCGGAGGAAAACAACCTGCCACGATTGAGACTGAAAGAAATGAACGCTCTGACGTGAGAAAGGAAGAAGAGCCTTTCCTCCCCCTCAGTTCCTTGAAAGAAACATCAAGTTGCTTTTCATTAGCGACCGACTGGGGAATTAGCTCAATGTAAAGAGTAGTTCAGCACGTTGCATTACAGGTTGTTAACGTGGGCTAATGACGTTTGCCTCCCCGTAGACAGGGAAGGACTGCTGCTCTGGTATCAGACATATATATGTACTTTAAGATAAGTTATAAGTTACACATACACAAACACATTAGCTCTGACAATAAGAGGCTGAGGACACGGTTTAATCCCAAACACTGCTGCACTTCTTCTTCTCTTCTCAGTTTCTAACTCTGCTGATTATGTTGCTTCAGTCCCTTCAGTTCCTTGCTGTCAGATTTTAATGTCCTATAATTTGGACACTCCTCAGCTACCGCAGTGTCACTGTTGTCCTCTGAGCCGTCTGATATTAGTAAGTAAGCTGAGTCTGCTGATGTGTGGGGGAAGGGTGGGGGGGGGGGGTCTGACATGTTTCTGGAAACGAACAAAGCTCCAGTCCGGGGGTCAGAACCTCTGAAAGGGTTTTGCAAAATGAGTTTAAAGTGCTGAGCGATGAGACCCGGAGTGGGAAATAAGAAAGTCCCAACTCAACATCCCATCATTTCACATCTGTTTTTGGGCCAAACGATGCTGTTCAAACACAGACGGCTGCAGCTTTGTGTTAAGACATTAAACGGCTCGGAGTCAGTGTGTTAACACGCTTTGTGATAATATTTCTTCGCTTTGTTCAAAGCCTGATCTCACAGCTATTGTTCTGTCAATGTTTCCTTTAACTACTGGATGTAGAACTCAGAACACCATGCATATTTAATAGGTTCCTGCTTTAATTAGTTCCTGCAATTCCTTTGCCTTAATCTACAGGCGGCGGCACGGTTACAGCGCGACACTGCAGCAGCGAGCGCTGGAGGAGAAAACGGGTCATTGTTCCAGTCCTCGTGGCTTCCGTGATTTTGCACTGGAAGCCTTCGGTCTGTTTCACAGTTGGGCTCCGGCCGTTATTGATAAATTATAGCTGGGGTGGCATGACAGCTATTTTCGCGTCCTTCTGTGACCTTTAAACCCTTGACGAGGCCAATCCCAGCCTTGAATCCTCTGTCAAGTGAGTTGAGGATAAAAAGGCTAAAGGTGATTGAGTGTTTGCCACAGGGGCTCGCACGCTTTAAAATGTACAGCTCCAAAAGAAATGACCCGGAATAAATCAATACCCATATAAATCTCCTTTCAAAACATTTTCATAGGCCCTCTGGAAGACTCATACATTCATTATCACATTTTAAACTGGAAGGTGTTTGTTTGTTGAGGATGTTAACTTTGTTAACAACAACTCCAAAATGTCTCAATATTCAAATGTGAGCGCACTGGATGGGTGCATATATTCTATATCTCTGAGTGAATATATGCAATGTATACAACTCAGCAGATGGCTCCACGCTCATGAAAGGTACCATGGTGTGATCATATTTCACATTTGCCTTGTTTGGAGTGAAGGCCTCGTCAGTCAGGAGATGCTAATACATTTCACGGTGGCACCTGCTTTGCTAAATCATCCCAGTGTTGCTGCTGTGGGCCCCTAACACAACACGAGGTCGCACAATACCCTGATGTCACCTCTTCTCCGCCCTGGCTTCGTTTCAACAGTCTGCTGCTTTTTCAGAGTTTCCCAATAACATTCATGTCTTTCAATTCTGTAGACTCTTTTAACGTCATTTAAAAAGTCTTCCCACGTAGGTTTTTATGTCATATATCTGCTTCTTGTTGATTTTATTTGGTGTCTTGTGTGGTTTTGTTTGTAATTTTTTAAAATATTTTGCTTCGCTGGTTATTGCAACAAGGTGAAATGGTGAAAAGGTGAAAAGGTTAGTGCTGTTACCCAGCGGCATGCCGATGCCGTAGCCCTTGGTGTCCAGCAGGCCTCCGATCTTGGTGAGGTTACAGTTGAGGCCGCGGTGGTATTCGTTCATGGTGCTCTCCATCAGGAAGGCGTACTTGGAGTTGAGCACGCGGGCGATGCCCTCCTCTGTGCTTTTCACGAACACGCTGGGCTGCTTGGAGTTCATGTAGTTCCACATGCGCTGGTAGGTCTGGTAGCGAGAGTTCTGCAGAGGGAGGAGCAGATTCAACACTCGCTACACGCATCGGCGTCTTATCATCGGCATCGAAAGCACAAATCGAAAAAAGAGATTGAGAAAAACAGAGGAGGGAAATACGCATGGATCCGAAACTCCAGCGCGAATAATGACGAATACGGAATAAACATCAGCAGCAAACAGAGGGTAAAGGAGAGAGAGGTGAATCAAGGCGACGGAGGTAAATCAGCACACAGGAGGAGGCTGTTTAACGTGTACAAGTACATGTTGTATCGCGTGTGCAGAAGGTGTGTGTGCGTGTTAGGTGTGCAATTTGCAATGAGTGGGGTAGTCAGATATATTTATAAACACAATATAGACAAACACACACACACACACTGGCAACTTGCCATTTCCCATACATGCACACAAATAAACAACAACACAAAGCCCCACATGTTAACACACCTACACAAAAATCCACACAAACGTGTGCTGGGTGACAAACACAGATGCCGACACAGATGCCGGAAGCGCTTTCACAAGCAAACACAGGCAGTCAGCCACTTGACACAAAGAGCCATAAAGAAAACAACGGAGGAGCTCAGGGAGGAGGAGGAGGAGCACTCACTGCAGGCTCCCCCGTTAAACACCCAAACTTCATGAAAAATGGTTGTAATAAAGGAGATTCAGGGAATTGTCAGATGGAGTAAAGCCAGCTGCCATCACAACGAGACACACACACAGACAAATCCTGTTGCTCTGCAGTGCTCGCACCATGAAGAAGGTCATGGTGCTCCCTCCATGGATGGTTCCGTACTCGATGTTGGTCTGGTCGGCCAGGTCGTCGGGGGACTCGATGGGGACCTCCATCCTCTGCACGGTGAGGAACGCCGCCAGGTTGGCCGTGTAGGAGGAGATGATGATCAGGGTGAACGCCCACCTGCGGGGAGGACCGAGGACGGTTTTAAACACAGAACGTCGATGCACTGCACCGCCACGCTAACCTAAACACACGTGCACAGAGAGCGGTGCTCAGTGGCGAGAGGAGCAGTGAACAGATGGCGTGGCCCCGCGGAGCCCTGAGCTCAGCATCCCTGAGTCGGCCTGGGATCGCATGGAGAGACCGCGACGGCGTGCGCGTCCCGAGCAGAGGCGCTGGTGCACAACGCAAATAAAGTAGAGTCACTTTATCACGCTGATGTTGAACGTATGCAGATCAACTACTTCCATTTTTCAGCCCTGCTCATTCATTTGCAAACCCGCCTGCGTTAGAGGCATTAATGCATGAATGTATCTCATCAGATCGCCGTTATTAATACACTCGACCGGCGCACACGGGAACATGGGAGTCGCTTGTGACCTTTCCTACACGTCGAAAAAGTTCCTCCTAGAGGAACAGCATGTTCGTGTTGAATAATCACGACCATCCCGTATGATCTTCCCTTCCTGTCTTCCTTTATCTCCTTAGCTCTTAGCGATGATTATTTCTCTCTCAGCACAGCTTTCTTTTCACACTCACTCTTGTTGCCACAGGAAAATGACTGGGCCAGGATTTCTGCGGGTTTAGCATTTTTCTGTTTGCACGAAACGCTAGCGCTTCAAGACCAGAACTTATAAGCTACGTGTCAGCTGTATGACGGAAATCCCAAAAAGTCGTTCTCTTACACAGCAGATGTGCGGGAAAAGGCATTAAGGAGAAACGCAGGTTTTTGATTAAAGAACGAGGTAGTGATTTGATTTTAATACTATAACATATCAATAAACTTCACTTGTAAAGTTTTTAATGCTAACTGCAAATACGTTTAAACCATCGTAAAAAAAGAAGCAAAATAAAAAAAGAGAAACATTCATAAAGTAAAACGATATAAAATAATTAGAACAATCAAATAAAACAGAGGTTTCCAGAATTACCGTCGTATAGAATCCGTGCAGTAAACTGACGAAGTAAAAGTAAGACCAAGAGCAGGTAAAGAGCAGTTTGAGGAGCTTAAATGTTTGTTACGTATTCCGTCTACGTGCTCACTGGCGCTGTCCTTCAAATGTCCACGTTACATAGGAGACAGATTTGCTTCCAAAGTAGCCGTAATGTCCCGGGTCAGACCGGTCCAGGTGCTGAGCTCTGGGACTCGTTCCCCCCTTGAGCCCATGGAAACAGCCTTCAATGTCAAACTCGGAGCGCACGCCGTTGTGCACAGTGAGCGGCAACAATAAGTCGCAGTATTTGTGTTTCAGAGCGGCAGTGGGCACACACACACACACACGTGCACAGCTACTCTGATACTTACCACACCCCACTAACACATCTGGTGGACAGGGCTCTGGGCATTATCTCTGATCCCTGCTGCATGAAGCCTCCAACTGGGAACCACAGGCTGTTTCCCAGCGTGTACTGGTTCTCCAGCATGTCCCTGCGCTCTCGCAGACACGGGTGCGGGTTGTACCACTCGTAGGGGCTCAGCCTGCCGGAGGAAACAAGGGTCCGTTGGAAGGAGGTCAAGCTGCGGAGCAGTAATGCACTTGTGCCATTTCATTCATCGATCAGTCACTGGATGCTTGTCAGACTGTCTGCAGGAGGTCGCGGCGGGGAAAAAACCTCCCGATATGTGACAGGCAACCCGTGTTCGACAAGATGAACGGCGATAGCGCGCAGATGGGAGCGGCAGATTATCAGTACAGTGTGTGATGTAATGCACTGACCTCGCAGCCAGGAAGAGCACGCAGCTGACAGCCAGGTAGGCGAGCAGCATAAAGAGCCAGACGGCAGGAGAGAAGGGATCGAGGAAGGAGAAGTAGCCCGGCTTCCGGCCCTGGTGCAAAGAGAAGGAGAGGTGAGGGAGGACAGAGACAGACAGACGGCGGGTGATGGTCCCTGCTGCACCACAGGAGGGCAGTGTCCTTCACTGCACCCCCACCGCACGTCTGCAGTGCTGCGATACGCTAATGCTACGATCCATAAATGCTCTGTTTCACAATGGCGAGCGACCAGGCGTGCCTGGCTCCGGCCCAGAGCCTCATTAGCGATGTACAGCTGCCACAGCCACTGGCTTACTGGGCGATTCAGACTACACCCATACGTTGCACTGGGGACGCACTGGCTGCAGCATCCTGCATGTTCTAGAACACCTCAGCTGCAGGAGATGAGATCAATTCATTCCTCCAGTGCCACCCAACAACTGTTATCGTCCCCTGCGTGACCTTCGTCCACTTCAGAGCAGCGCGCGCGAAATTAAACGAAATCCAGTCCGATATCCAGTGTGAGTGTCGCCCAGCGGTGGCCCCGCAGCCCCGGATAACCGGCTCACCAGCTGAACTCTGTACAAGATGCTGATCCCCAGGGTCATGAACGGCTTAGAGAAGTCGATAACTTTCTCTCTCTCTGACGTGATGGTGAAGCCCGCCACGGCCAGGTCAGCTTTCTGCAGGATCGACAGGGATAGATTATGGGGGGTGGGGGTCAGGAGAGAGAAGACAGAGGTGGCGGTCAGGTAACGGTGCAAAAACACTGATGATCGTATAAAGGCACAAATAAGAACTCTACTCTATTTTACAGGGAAGGGATATTCTATCCTCACAGTAGTAAAGACATTAATGTCTCTTTTCCTATGCAACACACACACACACACACACACGTCCAAATGAGGCTAATTGCTAGTAAGCACTGGATGTGTGGTCTCTCCACCTGTATAAAACCTGGCAGGTCTCTGGCCGCTCTGCCTCCCCTCCATCTCGTCCATTAAAAGCTAATTGATGAACATGGGCAGCTAATTAGAGCTGAGTGATCAGGCAGTGGGGAGGGGAGGGGAGGGGGGGGGGAGCGTGGAGAGCTGGGGGAGCACCAGCGTGGCAGGCCCCACACAGGGACCACAGTCTGGTAATTGAAGTATACTGTATGGTAATTAAGCAGAGAGGGGCTCTCATTAGCCTGCCTCAACCAGAGAGTCTGTCAGAGGCACACAAGGCCCGGACAGGGGGGGGGGGGGGGGGGGGGGGCGGGGGGGTGTGGGGGGGGGTGAGGGGGAGGAAGGGGGGGGGGGGGGGGCGGCAGGCTGGGTTATGGGAGGGTTACTGAGAGGAAAGATGCCGTAGACAATTTTAGGCAACGCTACCACTCTCTTTTGGGGAATTATCAAGTCAGCTTTTGTCCTAGATAAGAGCCTTGCTCCCCTCTGAGGGCAATTTGAGACATGGGAAGTTACAGCAGAGTTGTGGTTTGGGGCGAGTGTGTGCGTGGGCGAGTCTGTGTGTACATGCTTGTGTGTGTCTGCAGAGACACTTGTTTGAACATTTTTCTGTGTTTGTGCTTCGTGCATGAGAGTCGGTGAGCGAGGCAGAGGGGGAGCGCTCACCCTGTTGATTAGCTCTCCAACCATGCCAGTCCAAGAGCCGTTGGGCTCTGGAGCCCCGTACAGCCCATCATCCACCAGCTTGATCTTGAAGGAGAATTTCAAGATGTTCGCCAGCTCCCTCAGCATGTCGACGCAGAAGCCCTCGTACTGGTCGTTACCCTGGAACTCCTGGTAGTTGTCCTTGCGCATCACATACGGGTTTTCCTGAACGTGTGAGGGGGGAGAGATGGATTTAGATGAAAGCGAAGGGTCTGCGCTGAAATACGCTGACACGTGAGAGATGCTTTCCACAGAATATATGCACACATAAAATGAATACACACAGGGGAGGAGACTGGAACAGGTCATTTTTCAAGATTTTAATAAAAGGCTGAGAACATGAATGAAATTAGATGAAAAATGAAAAGAGTTGCGTCATGATTATTTGAATCATTCTTCAGATTTCCAGCTTGTAAAGAACATCCCGTCCTTGGCCACAGCAGCCAGTTTCTGCTGAGACCCCCCTGGTGTTACGGAGGTCCAGTCCTAATTGCTCCGGGTCTTTGTTAAAAGCCACAAAATGTCTGGCGCAAACGGCTCCGGCGGACGGGATCAAAGACACACAGACAGACACAGCGACAGCCTTTGAAAGAGACCTGGGTACAAAGAGAAGACAGACTGCCGTGCTCGGCACCGACGGTGAAGCCAAATGAAGAAATCCTCCACAAAGCTTGAGTCATATGTCCAGAAATCCCTCAGAACACAATCAAGAGTAAACTTATCCTGGGAGAAGGAAGCCAATCAGCTCGGCTGGCGGGGAGGTATCGACGTATAAGCCACAACAAAACCATACGAGACTCCTCTTTCGTTCTACTATTTTAAATTCTCTTTCCTGTTGTTGAAGCACACGGTGGCGCGGGACCTGTTCTCGCACGTCTCTTCCAACCTGATGATGACGATGATGATGCAGCAGCAGCATCACGCGAGAGCTTTATTGATTTTCTGATGGTACATTACTCATGAGGAAACCAGCGGGAGACAAATGGCAGTATTTAAATGAAAGCAGGGGACTGTGATTTTTGCCAGTTCAAGTTCAGTCACACATCTCTCTCTGTGCGCTGTCAGTTTCTATGACAGCTCCAGTGACAGCAGAATTAGCAGAAACAGAGCGCGAGCTGCTGCACAGCTTGCACGGCACAACACGAAAACAACTACGACCTCGCCAGCGCGGCGGTCCAGAAAGTAGGCGTGACCTTACCAGTATGGTGGTGACAACGAGGGTCTTGTTTGCCAGCGTCTCCGAGACATTGATATCCAGGCTGGTGGAATTCATCGCCAGGGTGTTGTTGGAGTACCAGATGCCGATCTACCACAGCAGAGAGAGTGAGTGGAAATCAATGGCTATTGTGGGACAAATAATGGGCGAAATAATGTCTAACTTCACTCCAACCGCTGCGCTGTCGGGTCGGCAACAGCCAGTAAGTATTTCAGAGAGTACATTAACCCTCTCGGCCTGATTTCAGTACCTTTGCATGTTGAATATTTGATGCCTTGCTTTGTTATCCATATTGTTACATGCTGCATACACACATTGATTTAATTGTTCCCACTGGAGCCATATGCAAACCTGCAGTATGTGCACTCCAGAAAAAAAAAAAAAAAAGAGAGAGAGAGAGAGAAGATGTTTGCAGGCAGAGCAATGAGCTGAGACAAGATGGCGAAGGTGGGGATGAAAAGCTTCGCCGCCGTGTGTATTTTCCCTTACTTACACCTTCTTTAAACTGCATAAAAAAACAACATATTTCTGTTTTATGGAGACAGTAAAGTCACTTGGGTTCATAAATGCGTGAGTAAGACCGCGGAGGAGACCCCACATCTCTTTGGAAAATATTCATGTACATAATTTAGCAGGTCAAAAGAAAGGTAGCGGCACCTCAGACGGAATTACAGATTTTCTACGGCGCTTGTTCCACCTCTGACATTTAAGGCTGCCCGTGCTCATTTCTTGCCGTGAACTAGCACTGCCGGGCTAAAAGAGGTGACTTCAAATGTTAATTATCCCAACGCAAGGCTCCCGCCGAGATGAAGTCCTGATTTAACCACGGCTACCGTGTTTACACAGAATGCAGATGGCTCCGTGGTCGAGCCCGAGAAAAAAACATACAAATGGAAGGTGACGAGAGAGTGTTTCCTGGAGTCAATGAACCGCAGCACAATTCGCTCAGTCTGGCTCAGCAGTGATGGGTGTATTTATGCTTCATTTAATCTTGACTTTGAAACACAGGGGGAAATGGATTTTGATTTCGAGCCCCCCTCACTTTCCATCTAATGTCCATTGGAGGAGTCTTCATCGACAGAATAAGGCACTAAAACGGCGCTTAACACCTCGTTAGCTCGGCCCGCCAACGCTTTACTTTGGTTCCACAAATTGTCCAACCACCCCCCGACAAATGTGTTGCGGCTTGTTACTGACAGATCAAAAACATAAACACCGTAACCAAGAGGACGGATCTGATCCAGGACGAGGAATGAAAGGGAATACATGCATGGAATGATAACTTGAAAGCAAGAAAAAAAAAAAAACCTGATTACTCTAGAAAGAAAAAATGATTCTGCACCGAAACACACCCCAGCACAGTTTAATAAACATGCTGCTGCCGACTGGATTATGGTGATTTATGTGAACTAATGTCGGGAAGCAGATCATTCTGATAATACTCTGTTAAAGACTGAACTTCCTCCGTTCAAGCTGCTGCTTCACAGTGTGTCAAGATCACGGTAAACAAAAACAGACATCCGTGGAATCATGGGCTGAATATTCCTGACCCTTCCTCACAAACGTCCTCCTGAGCGAGGTCAGAGGTCAGAGGAGACCGGGTAACCACTCTTTTCAACCGTGGAGAGCTGATGAGCGCGACGCGTCCAACAGATGCCGGTTCATCAAAGCGGACGCTGGAAGAGCTGGAAAAATGACCGTGGACTCGTGCCGGGGGACGGAGATGGAATCGGCTGCGTCCGTCCACACGCACCCAACCTGCCTCGTGTCAACGGTTCAGACTGGAGGTGGCGGTGGCGTAATGGTGTGGAGAATGTTTTCTTGGCACAGTTCGAGCCCCTGAATACCGATCAATTTGAACGCCACAGCCTATCTGAGTGTTGTTGCTGACCATGTGCATCGCTTTATGGCCTCAATTTAGCATCGCCTAATGGCTACTTCCACAATGATAATGCTCCATGTCTGTCCGCTCCGAACCGTGCCAGTTACAAACGCTGATTTCCACAAATTAATGTCATAATTTATGGCCCCGGGGAGAAAATAAACCAAACATCAGTGAAATATCGTTCGTCAGACGAGGAGACATCAGGTCGACCTGCAGCTGCAGCCGAGGGCGGAGAGACGCTCTGCATCTGATGAAGCATGCAGCCTGCTAATGTGTGCTAGCTCTGCCTCTCACTAGTCTGAATCTGAATCCAACTCACAACCTGACTGGTCAACGCCACAGTTTCCTCCACTCACTTGGGGCCTGGGGCAGATTTCACATGACGGCTGAAATGTGAAATATGGAGAGAACACACTAGGGGGAATAATTTAATGTATGCATGCATGGGAAAGATCCATCAAAATGAGATGCATATTCTGATGGTGTTGAGGCCTTGCTGGCCCTGACGCCACTGGCTGAAACCAGCCCCAAACTTCACTTCGAGTAAAGACGCCTGGCTGCTGCCAGGGAGCCAGTGACGGCGCCGACCTCGGAGTCAAACGGCGCTCTCAGCGTTGTTTAATCAGACAGTTGACGTACATCTGACCCAAAGCCTCGGGGCCGTGTGACCTGGCTGCTGCATAATAACCGGTGACTCCTGACCTCTTTGTGGCCTCCTCTGTGTTTCTCCAGGATCCTCAGGGTGTAGTTGGTCCTCTGACCTTTGCTGTTGAACTCCACGCGGCCCGTCAGACCATCGTACTCCACCTGGAGGTGGAGAGAGAGGAACGTGAGGAAACAGGAAGGAGGCAGGGCGAAGGAAAGTCAGCGAGAGGAGATTAGGTAGAAAAAATGAGGATGGATTAAGGAACAAATAAATACAGGCAATCTGCTCTGCCAGACAAAACATTCCTCTTCTCACTATCCATCACGATTAGACAGACAGATCATATCAGGAGTGATTAGGAGGAAAGAGTGGGTAAGAGACGGAGAGAAAGAAAGCAGTGGAGACAGAGAGCGTGTCTGAGGCTGGACCAGACAGCACTAATCAGTTTCAGATCAACTAGGAGAAAGTGACTGAGTGAGAGGCTCAGACAGAGAAGCACCGAGAGTCAACAGCTCCCTAATAAGACCTGCACCTCGCAGCTCGGCTCTGCCTCTCCCAAACCCAGGTGCTGGCACAGTTAGCGAGATCTATGATGAATGGCACGCCGCTGAAGATGGAGCACACCGTGATGTTGACTAACAAAGACAGATGTCGGGCCGGTGGGGCGGAGGCAATGAGAGATGAGTTTCGGGCTGCCTTGACAACAGGTTGTCAATGAGACTCACACACACGCACGCACGCACGCACGCACGCAGTCACGCACACAACCAGAGATGGGAGATGACAAAGAACAACAGGAGACAGAGGTTACGTTTGACACGAGGCGAGGGTGACATGATGCAGGATGTGGTTGAACTGTCAGCATTCATCAGCACATCAATCATGAGGGAAATTAATCACCTGTTCTGATTCAGGCTCATTGTTTGAGTCATTTTACAACACAATGTCAGATGTGATGATGAAGACAGGATCTGTGCTTTTCTTCACACTAATCATTTGACGCCAGTAAACAATCATTCAATACGTTTAGAGGCTGGAACCAGCAAACGTTTCACATTTGTGCCTCTAAATGAGGGAAACAAATTCATATTTACCCAAACAACTCATTCATATTCTGAGAATCTGACCCCTGAATTGAGCGAGTCATTTCAAAGCAGGACGGCGTTTGCTGGTTCCAGTCTGTGAAGCTCACATAACAATATAAGATCCCTACAAGTCTGTTTGGCATCTCTGCTTTTTACAGTGCGACGATAACGATTCATGAAAAACCAAAATTGCCAGATCACATTAATACATGAATCTACCGACTCGAAGACGTCGTGGGCTTGTTGGAAATGTAGTCGCCACTATTTTCAGACATGTGTAAAAAAGAAGCAGCAGTGCATGTCACTGTGCACGTTATGGCTCCTGTAATGTATGAATGTGCACACGCATGCAAATGGAAATTACCAAGAGCTACACATGAGGGGGCGATTGCACATCACGTGCTGCTCACAGGACGAGCGATCAAACGTTTACCATGCGCAGGTAGTTCATGAGGCTGGTCCCGTGCTGCCAGATCTGAGGCGAAGTGCAGCTGAGCGGCTTCACACCGATTTCCTGACTGCGGTTCAATTCCCTCACCGCCCCCACCACCACATGCACCGCGTCAAACATCAGCGCTGACGAGAGCTGCGGAGGGAGGAAGGACAAGGAGTCAACAGGGGAAGAAAATGCAATGAGGAAAGAAGAGGGAGGTGGCGCCA
This sequence comes from Pseudorhombus dupliciocellatus, assembly GCA_016785235.1. Classification (NCBI taxonomy): domain Eukaryota; kingdom Metazoa; phylum Chordata; class Actinopteri; order Pleuronectiformes; family Paralichthyidae; genus Pseudorhombus; species Pseudorhombus dupliciocellatus. Next base: position 309,130 of record JAFBJW010000176.1, read on the forward strand.
CACATGATTGAGCGGTGAACAGAAAATGGAGGTGGGGGTGGCGGGTAAAAGAAAAGGGGAAAGAGAGAAAAGATGTGAGGTATGAGTAAACCAGTGGGGAGGAAACACAGATGGATACATCAATACCCATTAAACACAAGCAAAGGACTAGCTGAATCTCTTTAACTGCTCCATGAATCAGTGTGAGAAATAAAGTGGCTTAATTTTTCCTGGCACACAAAACAAAGCTGTAAAAACATTCCTGGTGGATATGTTCAGGAGACTGACCGCGGGGCCGGGATACGTGAGGTCGCATCCCTCCCTCCAAGAGAGGTTGAGGCTCCTGATGAACTCCAGATAGAACGGGTGCGTGGTGTTGAACATGGAGAAGCCCACGATGTTGGAGTGCTCGTCCACTATGTCATCCAGGCGTAGGAGGGGGAAGTCCTGCGGGGGGGGGGGGGGTGTTTTGAGAGGGGGTGTTTGCAGAGAGAGAGAGAATCAGGTGAGTGACAATGTTGACAGTGCTTCACACCTCAGCTGAGAAGAAAAATACGGTGCAAACAAGAGTGTGATAAAGGAAAAGAGAGACGGCGGGGAGTGACAACATCTAATCTCTGAAGGAGGGAGAAAAAAGGATAAGGACAACCAGGGAAAAGGGGGAAATGGTGATAGGTTGATGAATCCAGTATCGGTTCACACAGAGAGGGCCGAGAGGGGAGGAAAAAATAAATCAGGTATGCAGCATGAAGTGACACATTAATTCCAGCGGCAGGAGGGGAGGGGAGTATATCAAAGAGCGAGATGAAAACACTGGGAGAGCAGAGAGGGTGGCGGGTGGCAGGAGAAAAAGGCCACATCCCGTCTGTCATCATCCTCACCTCAGACCCCTTTTTACTTTTTTCTCCCCATCCTCCCCTGCACTCCCACATCTTTGTACAGTACCATCCTTCATGTGCTCCCCCTGTCACCTCTCTCTTTGCCCTTAATCGAATACTTTCTCCGCCTTAGCACCTTCGGTCACTCAAAGAGAAAGAGAAAGAGGAGGAGGAGGAGGAGGAGGAGGAGGAGGAGCGGTGGGGGAGGGGGGGGGAGGGGGAGAGAAGGAGGGGGAAGGGGAAGGGGGGGGGGGGGGGGGGGGGGGGGGGGGGGGAGAGAAGGAGGGGGAAGGGGAAGAAGCCTTACCATGGTGGTGAGGATGTACTTGTAAAATGCTGATGTCATCCCCAGCTCGGATGCCTGTCGAATAGAAAGCATAAGATGAAAAAGTAAGTCTGGAGGGGGGTTGGGGGGGGGCAGGATGGGGGAGCAGAGAACGAGGGGAGCTGGAGGGAGAGTCGGCGGGGGCAAAGGAGCAGAGTTACTGAGAAGCAGAGAGCAGAGGAGACGGGGAGCATACGTTAATCACAGTTTTACATCATCAGGCTCACACTAGGATGTTTCGCTGAGGGCCGACGTCCGCTCCGATGTGCCCAGTGAAAACAGCCCGTACACATTCAGATGTGACTCACTGGGCTGGCTATCGGCATCACAGGCCACAGCATGAATCAGAACAAGCCTGGCTAACGTCTGCGCCGCATCCCAGCCAAACATGTTCTTTTGTCAAATACTTTCTTGAGAGAGTAAGTGATTGTTGCTGGCAGATATGCATAAATATCCCTCGCTCTGCTGCTCCCGGGGCAGGGAAGGTAAAAATAGACGTTAATTCTATTATAACAACAACTGCAGCCTGTGGAACGTTGAGCGAGACGTGACTGTAACCTGAATTCTTCCAAACCGATGTACAAAAGAGAGGAACACGAATCCCTTTGAGCGGTACACTGTACTCCGGAGTAACTTCAGATGCTGCCGCACACGTGTGGGCGGCTGGGAAAAATAGATCGATCCTTGAGATCTGACCTTCTTCAGGATGAGATAGGAGACGGAAGCATTGGCGTCGATGATGATGGTGGCCACTTTGTCATCGCGGATCTCCTTCAGCAGCGGCGTCGGGTCCAGGTTGTCGTCCAGCATTCTGACTGACAGCGTCTCGCGGGAGATGAGGAAGCGGCGGACCAGCTCCTCCAATCTCAGCAGGCCTGGGGCAGAGCCGAAGCAGAGCCGGGTTGCATATCAGTGTCTATATCAACAGACAGAACTCATAATTCCCCCCCAAAAAAAAGTAGGCTCTGCAGGACCTCTGGATGGCTTCGTATGGGTGCCGTGTTCTGCAAAGCGTGATTGATGGTTTGTCTAAATCTCCAGGAAATGAAACATCATTTAATGTGGATGTGACATCTTCATTCACGGCTTCTTTTTTTTTTTTTTTTTTTTTTAATCTATTGTCTGGCTCCCAGGCCTTTATTTCTGATTGCACGAAATTGACCAAACAATCGCTTGAGTTATTCAAAACGACGGCGTTGGGCCAGGGAGGTGATGGATGCACAGTCACGCACTTCCGTCCTCACGCCAGCTAACAGCGGCCAACTCGCCTAAGTGATGAAAGGTGCTGGAGCATTAATGTGCTTTCAAATGACAGAAAATGGCGCCCAGGTAGGGAGTCACGCCGTCACAGAGAGTAAACACGCATCGCGGCAGCAGTCACACGGATGGACAATGGTCACGTTGGAAGCAGGATGTGCTGCACATGTGCTGAAGACACGGCTGCAACATTTCTGTAACCTCTTTGATGTTCTTATGAAACGTGTTTTTGAACATCACAGCCACGCGGAGGAAGGCAAACACATTTTCAACAGGTCGGGCGTGAACTGATTTCGGGCCACGCGCCTGAGTGTCTGTCATTACATTTAATATCTCACATCATACGTATGAGTCTTCGCTTACATTTCCCCTTTAACGGCACTCCTAAAGATTTCATCTCGTCTTAATTTGGTTCATAAAACACTCGGATGAGCCAAAAAAAAAAGAAAACGTAAATACACTCTGGCACAACATTAACTTGAGAAAACATGAGTCCATCAAGTGAGTATAAGACCTCAGTGTTCTCAGACAGGCTTTATTGACGGCAGCCATCGGCCAATCGGCGTGACACGTTTCTAAACACTGGCTATTAATAGAATAATAAATGTCGGGGGTTGTGCAGCCTTGGCAGAGGTAAGCACTCCGGCAGTGTTTTATAATTCACTGTGTGTGTCTGTTGTCTTATCCCTGAATAATTGCTTTTCGCTGGTTTGAGCGACGTCTGCTGTCAATGACACAAGGGTGTGTTCCAAAAAATTAAAAACCATAAAATTAAATAACACAACAGGGAATGCGGGAACATTTCCCAACCTCTGGCAAAGGACGAGGAGGGATGAGGAGGAAGGAGGGAGTGGCTGCAGGAGCAGGAAGTCTGGAATATACAGTACTTGAGAAAACGTGCCCACTCCAAGCGAGGAGAACACCAATGGCTGTCAGGACTGGTCTTTACTAGAAAGTCTACCCTGCTGCTTCCTAATTGTAATTCTATAGTAAAGCTCCCCTAGCTATGTAAATAAATGGTGGGGCAGGCATCCGGGGGGTGTGGGTGTGAGGAGAGGAGAGCAGAGCCCTTCAGCAGGAGAAAGCCTCTGTAAGCAGTGGGGTAATCACTGAACCAGGCCAAAACTTTAATTAGTTTGAGGAAGGAGGGGGGGGGGTGGAAATCAATGCACTTTACAGCTTCCTCTCCTCCCCTCTCTCACTCTCCTTCCTTCACATATTCCCTCTCTCTCACGACTCTAACCTCTCTATCTCTCCCGTCTCAGTGCTCTGGATAGTTCTGTCTGTCTTTATCCATCTCGCTCCTGTGCCGCCGCCGCCGCCACCGCCACCGTCTCCTCCTCCTCGGGGCTCAGTCGCTCCCGCTCGCCGTCCTTAACCTCATCCATCTCATGAAAACTGCATAATGGAATTAGGTTCAGATAGCACGTAGTGACCCAGGCGCAGGGAGAGAGGCGCACGTCGAAAGTGACCCAAAATCTCAGTCTCGCTCTCATTTAGCGGAATATTTTAGGACGGGCCGAGGAGACGGAACGTTGGATTAATCCCATTAACGGGCGGTTGCAGAAATAATCAGCCGCTAAATACGTTACTTAATTAGGATGCACGCACGCCGGTGAATGGAATGTGTGACTTCACACATCAGTCGCCTCACTGATGAAAATGTAAGAATGTGTACTTCTCTTGAACGCATCACTCACACGGGGGCGAAACCAGATGAATAAAACAAGTGATGTGGTGGTAAACATTGTCTGATGTTGAAGCCCCACCACGCGCACACACACACACACACACACACACACGCACGCGCGCACAGACAAAGTGAAGCAAATAATTGAGTGTACACATGTTGTGGCTCACAAACACACACGCAGGCGTTCAGAGGGTGAAACGAGCCTTTTGAGTGGCAGTTCGCACCTATTCTGCAGCCATGGCAACCAGCTCCATGGCGATAGATAGCGCAGCCAAGTGGGTCAGAGTCTGCGAGTGTGATAACCTTGTAAAGATCACCTTCAAGCCAAATATATTACACACACGCCCTCCCTGTCTCCCCGGCAGAGAGAAACGGCGTCTTGCGGCCCGGGCGGCAACCATCACACTATCTGTTGCGTCGAATTCTTGGGAGAGAAAAGCCCGTGGAAAGACGAGGCTCTTATCTTCCCGTTCAACCCATGATCAAAACTGGGCAAATATGCCTGATGCCATTTCAAAGCTCTCGTAGTTCAATGAGACGAACGAGGCGGCGAGGAATTCCGTGTACTTTGAGGAAACCGTGGGACGGCTGGCAGACTGCTGGTGAGATAATGAAAGCATCTCTGTGATTAAATCATGTTTTCATAATGCCCCAGCATTTGTTTGTTCCTACTCTGCCCCATCCGCGCTGCGTCGTAAACGTAATCGTCCTTCACGTGGCTGGGGAGAGCGACGGAGAAGTCTCCCTGTCATTCTCTCATGAAGCCATGTTAGAGAACCACAGCCACCATTTGACCAAGTTGAATTCCTGCCACTCAATAACGCGCTCTTTCAGAATGAAAATCAAGAGGGCTGGTGACTAAGCCCCAAATCCCCTGTAACGTTAAATCTCGCTGAGTGCCTGGCAAGTTGAATCAAATGTCCCCTAAGTTCCTCGGAAACTAGAGAGCATTTCACACACGAATATCTCTTAAATTGCTTTGGCCTCGCAGCCCTCTGGAGTGGACGGGAGACGGTGTGAGAGGTGTCCTAACAGCAGACAGAACTTCATGACCAGACCGTCCAAACGTTCACAGCGGCCGTGCCAACTCTCCCACAGAGACGCGTGCGGCAGGCAATAAGCCGGGCCGATGCATTTCCACCAACTGAAACCCAAACGTGACGCACTGCAGCGTGTACTCACACTCAGCCTTGGCACAGACCAGGCTGGCTGAAGGGTAACTGAACGAGCGCAAGATGGCTCCGATGGCCAGGCTCAGGTCCTCGTTGCTAGGGTACAGAGTGACAGAGGCGAAGCGCAGGTACGGCAAGCGCGGAGTCTCCTCGGGTCCAATCTTTACGTGAGGGATCTGCGGACGGGAGGAAGGGAGGTAAGCAAATGCTAATGTGTCGTGATTAGGTTCCGTCCAAACACAAACAACACGGCGAATGAGGAAGATCCATTAGAAATGCTTGAGGGTGAAACGGGAGATAAGACAGCTGGCAGAGAACACAGAGACCTGAGGATAAAAGGCTACAGGAAGAAAGGGGAGAGCGGCCGGGAGAGGAGGGCGATGGTGAATTACACACAGCAAAGCGACGGTTTGGAGGCATTCATCGTGACGTCTGTGTGGGAGGAGAGAGAGAGAGCGACTAGTTGATCCAAACTCACCTCCTTCTCTCCACATATGTGACTGACAGTGGAGCCAGAGGCGGGGCTGGAAGCGGGACCTATCACAGACACGACGCCTTTGGGTAGAATCTGACACACTGAAAGGTAAAAAAAAAAAGAGGGAACGTGAGAAGTAAACACACTTCATTCTGATGGCTGCGCTGCAACAGAAGATTCGACCACATCGCATGACGACTTCGGTTAAACCGCGGATTGGAGCGTAACGGCACAAGCTGCTCCTTCTAATCTGATTTGTTTTGTGAGGAACTCTCGCAGGACCACAGCAGGGCAGCCCACGGGGGGCCTTCTGCTATTATTCACTTGTTTACGCAGAGATTTCATCTGTGGCATCAGAGCGCTGCTGGCCACCTTCAATTAGCAGGGCTTTACGCCGCGTGCTGGAGAACAATCAACTGAGACCTATTTGTCTGAAGCATTATCAAACGATATGAGCGCTAGCTCGCTAAATATCACGGCTTCCACACCTAAACAGAGGCTGTTTGTCAAAACGTTTATCTGCAGTTAGTTAATTTTAGTCCATTTAACTCCTGGACGCCTCCGCGTTACACAGCCCCTTTTATTTTGAGTCACGCAAGACCAGAGCTGGTGAGAAGAGAAAGCGTCATTAGCTTTAGCATCATGGTCATCAGATGTTGTATTTGGACAAAGACAGGTGAGCTGCTGCCCCCCCCCCCACCGCACTGATGTTAGAATGGGTAGATGAAGGTGGGGGACACTGTGGGACACATCTTCAGACAGTCTGTCCCTCTTCTGGTCTCCTTGATGCATCAAGTCGACGTTCAATCCTTTTGCATAAGACTGAGCCTGAGATCTTTCACCAGCCTCCAGAAAACTTCCAGAAGACCCAACACGTCAAACGTTTCTTCACATTCCTTCAGCGTCTTTTAAAGGCCCGTGGAAGTGCAGTGTTGAATTCAGACGCGTGAAACGCTCCACGTGGATCAACTCTGAATGAACGTGCAACCAGCGCTCTGTGGCTGCGACTCGTCAACGCTGGGGCCTTTGTTTGTCACGACAACAGTTTCAGACTCCACTGAACTTTGAATGTTACAGGTGAGCAGCTTTTTGTGCAGCAGGGGAAAGAAATGTGCCACCAGCATCACCACAGGCCAAGAGAACAGCCCAGTGCAAACTGGCAGGTCTGGAACGGGGCGCCGCGCCGGTGCCGTGGAAATCAAAGCGTATCCGTCACTGACACTTAGCTTAAGAAAGTCAAGTCACTCATTTTGAACCGTATATTTTTTAGGAGGCGCAGTTATCAACAATTCGAAAAAATAATTTCATATATACAAAAGAAAATAGTCTCAACTGTGTTGGTCTGAGATCGGCTGTTGTTGGAATTTAAAATCGTCCCAATTAGTCCTCCTCAGTTCCTGTCATTGTTACTGTGTTAGTGTGTGTGTGTGTGTGTGTGTGATGCAAGATGATGAGCTCTCTGATCCAGAGAATGAAAAAAGGCTGCTAGCAAACAAGCCTGTCAGAGTCTCCTGCCCATCGGTCAAGGACACACACACACACACACACGCCTGTAACTGAAGCATGCACATATGCACGCAGCCTCTTTCTCAAGCACATACAGATATTTGCCAGTAGCTGTGGCAGGGTCACTGAACTGTTGGGGTGGGTGGGGGGGGACCCAGCCGAGCGTCTTCTGTCAAATCCAAACATTCTGTTTTAAGTCTGTGTATCAATCCACATTTAGTGGCGTGTCCTCTGTGGTGCGTGTAAGTATTTGATGATTTGTTTTCGTCTTCGCAGTAGCCTGTGCCAGCTGTTACTGGAGGGCACTGGCCTCCTCTGAGAGGCTTAGTGGTCCATTACTGGTCTCCGGTGACATGTAAGCTAATCAGTGTGAGCTCTTACTGGTTCCTAATCACACGTAAGTGCTGGTGTTTTATCATTCTTGTCATTTGAGGCATTTGCTTTTTAGAAAATGTGATCATATCCGAGCCACTCGGAGCTGTTTGGGTTAAATCCTGCAGTAGACAATAGTTCATATCTTACTTTAATGATCTGTATTTAATCATCAATATTCTATATTACTGCTAATATCAGCTGGTGGGTTCAGTCATGCCATGGGTTTGCTGGTCTCCTCTGACGGGCATCGGCTCCACTCACTGGTGTCAGTGGTGTCGTACTGGGAGTCCTTCTGCAGCTCATATATGTCCACCTCCACCCGGGCACGGGCCGGGCCCTCCATCACGCTGTTGATGTTCTCCCTCGCCAGGGCCAGCGCCAGCCGCTCCCCACGCCCACACACAGACTGGTCATCCAGGATTGCAGCTGGAGAGGGGGAAGGAGACATGGGTGAAGCCCAGAGGACACCAGGAGGCAATATGAGCTACATCATTAGCCCAGCTACGTCCACATATTGACCAGCTCAGTTATCAGAACGCTTATTGTTTACACTAGCTTTCAAAAGTTTGGGGTCACTTAGAAATGTCCACTGAAGACATTAAATTCATCAGAAAGACACTGTGTACATTGTTAATGTTTTATCTGCAGACGTCTGGTTTTTAATGGAATTTAATGGAACAGGTGCATAGAGGCCCATTGCTATCAGTCCAGTGTTCTGGTGCTACGTCGTGTTTGCTAATGGATGATTAGAAACCCTTTGATAACCCTTGTGCAATTACGTTAGCACAGCGGAAAATATATGGAGAAAAAAACAAAATAAAATCATTTCAAATAAAAATCATTATTCCTAATCTCGTCAATGTCTTGACTCTGTTTTCTCTTCATTTTCCAACTCTTTTGATAAATAAAGGCGTGAGTTTCAATGGATGATGTATCGGTGTACGCGTGACCCCAAACCTCTGAACAGTAATGTTTGTCACGTTTTGGTGCTGGTTCAGTCAGATATTTTTACTCTCCAACTTCTGGTACGATGCTGGTATTCTCACATCTGAACCCAGAGTAAAGTGGTTGGTTGCATGTATCTGGCATCTCTCTGTCCGCCTCTGGGCAACATTTCATTGTTGAATCTTGATCCTGCCACAGAGCCTCTGAGAGAAACATGTATCTGCCAATCACCCTTTGGCTGGTGATGGAGAGAGAGAGAGAGAGAGAGGACTGGGAAACTTTTCCAGCAAGTTTCCACTAAAAGGCTTTTCTGCATTAGCTCAGTTGGGACAACATTATAAGTGCTAATTTGGCTTTGAGATTCTTTCCTGTCGACCTGGCTCGACGGTGCAGCTCAATGTGGCAAAAAAATAAACACTTTGAGGCAGTTGGGGGGGGGGGGGGGGGGGGGGGCGAGTTGAGGCAGTTGGGGGGGGGGGGGTGATGGAGGGACAGCTGACCACTCACCCATTCGGACGGACGAGAGCAGGGGGGCCTGACTGAGGGAGCGTGGCGGCATGGTGACTAGCAGGAAGGAGAGGATGTGTATTGACAGCAGCAGTGCTGGCAGAGCCGGCATCTTCTACTGCTCCTCATGGAGAATGGTCTGCTGGCTGCCTGTACCACCACCTGCAGCAGAGGGGGGGGGGGCAGAGGGCGTGTTATTGGACACACACACACATCATACAGCCGCTCTCATCCTCAGCTTCCTCGGCCGTTCCCATGTAGTGGGTGCACCTTTAATTTGACAGCACACACAACAGACTATGAACATGTTCACTGTCACATCACAAAGGTGGTCCAGCCCCATTCACACACACAGTTATGCGTCATGAATAAAGTCGGTCGTTTAGTGGTGACAGGATTCAGCCCTGGAGAGATGCAGCTCAAAGACAGCATCACAATAACTGGCGCACACGTCAGCGCACATTCACTCATCGACACTGCACCTACCCTCACATGCATTCATAGAAACTGAACACACACACACACACACATCATACAGCCGCTCTCATCCTCAGCTTCCTCGGCCGTTCCCTTTAATTTGACAGCACACACAACAGACTATGAACATGTTCACTGTCACATCACAAAGGTGGTCCAGCCCCATTCACACACACACACACACACACACACACACACACACACACACACACAGTTATGCGTCATGAATAAAGTCGGTCGTTTAGTGGTGACAGGATTCAGCCCTGGAGAGATGCAGCTCAAAGACAGCATCACAATAACTGGCGCACACGTCAGCGCACATTCACTCATCGACACTGCACCTACCCTCACATGCATTCATAGAAACAAATGCAAACAGCCACAAAGGAGCACTCACTGCATCACACACACAGGCTCCCAAACACAAAGACAACTGCCTTGAACACGAATAATAACAAAAAAAAAAACACATAGTGGACACTCCCACACGCTTCCAAAACTCCCAGCGTCACCACTAAACACACACAGGAGAGATAAGAAAGCACAAGGGTGTTGGGCCGTACTGGCAACACTACACTGCAGTGTGAAAGGACAGAGTGTGTGTGTGTGTGTGTGTGTGTGTGTGTGTTGTGAGTGGCAGGCAGGGGACTGTAGAGGAGGAGGAGGAGCCCTGTCGACCTGGGAATGTTTCACCGGTCCGAGCTTCAGACAGGCCTGACGGACGCCCAGGAAGCTCAGGTCAAGACCTTTAATTGACCCCTTGCATATGGGGGGGGCGTTGATTGGCAGGGGGTTGACCTTTGACCCTGACAAGTGCACGCAAGGGGGGGATGAGTAAACACGTGCACATCAAAGAGGCAGACGCAGTTCACTGTGCTGTAATGAAACTCATTACACAGAACACGTTTACCCCCCCCACCACTGTGTTTAACGAACATCCATCATCTCCCATCGCCTGTTTCACTTTGAAACCATCGCTTTTTTTCTTCTTCTTCTTTCTTCCGCGCTCACCTTTTCCAACACTCGTCTCACTTTGATGTTTAAAGCACATCTGAAAGAAAAATCAGCAACTCCGTGCTTTGAATTCCTCCTCACCTCTCATCACCCAGCAGTGACGTCTTCGTCCTGTCGCTCTCTGTTCTCTGTGCAGCTAGCTTAGCGCACGTCTTGTTCTGGGGTCCGTGGTGTCAGAGGGTGGGCCACCGTGCGCACGCACACACACACTTGTGCCACTAATAGCATGCGACACACTGTGCAAGTAGACGCATTGCTCTCATTACGGTCACCCCAGCTCCACGTGAACAGAGGCAGGGCTTATGTAAGGCCATCTGTACATGTGACGCACAATAAAACAACAGCCACGCGGCGGGGGGGGGGCACTCTGGTTCTGACCCGTTACATTAAAGCTTCCAGGGAATAATTACTGCATCGAAAATGCAACTTTCACGCTGTCAGTATATCCGTGCACGTGTAGACCCACACGCGGTTTTTACAGACCTGATTATTCCGACCACGAGGCGAGCTGCAGCTAATGGCCGCCGCAGCAGTCCACTCCTCTGTGTGGCCTACTACTACTGTATTCTGTTTGCCTCCCACACCAGTTGTCGCCTCCTCAATTTACTCTTCAGCAAAGTGTGCGCTCGGCGTCTGGGCCCGCGTGTGTGTTTATTCCGGGGCCACATATGTAACGCGAGTCCCAGAGCACCAGGGTGATGGCATATTGATCGAGCCCAGCTGAAGTGGCGGGCCCTCAGGTGCAGTCAATCAAAACAATGGGGAACCTATCATGGGACCGCTGCGTTTTGCAGGAGCCATCTGATTGGCTATTACCAGGAAGCAGATTGCCATGATGACGAATAAGATCCTCAGCGAGGCTATGCCTTCATCAATGATGGGATGGAACCGGTGCTATTTCATTGTTATTGAGAGCTATTGACAGCATTAGACAGAGAAGATTACAGCATCTATACTCTGAGGAGAAGAAGAAGAAGAAGAAGAAGAAGCGGGCGGGGGTGGGGGTGGAATGCTGTGATAGAAGTACAGGGAATGAGAGAGAGAGCGAGAAGACAAAACAGAGAGGAATAGGCTGAGGACGATGAGGGAATAAGAGAAGAAAATTGAATGCAGAGAGCAGAGATTGGAAAGTGTTTCTGCAGAAGGAGAGACAGGGATGGAAATACACAAGTGCAGCACTGGAGAGTACATTTACTCAAGTGCAGTACTCAGGATTTATATAATCTTTTACTCTCCATCCACCGCTTTTCAGAGGGAAATATTCCGTCCACCACATGAACTGCATGGTTCCAAACATTAGACTGAGCATAAAATATGATCCTGAACGTGACACTGAGCAGCACATCCTCCCTCATCGATAGCAGTGGTCCCACATGGACATTCTGTTTTGTGACGTTGCTCCATCATTAAACCCTGTTTATCACAGCGCTGGACGTTAGTGTTCTCTGCTCTCGCTCGCTGACAGGAACGGATAATCGTGACATCCGTCTCTGAAGCTCTGCTGCCAACGCTTCCAGACGCTGTCATTTAAATCCCGTTGAGCTCAATCCAACAATAACGTTACCTTCAATATTCCAGACTTCCAGACTGTTCAAACCTTTACACAAAGCACTCGTTCCTTTTACTTTCTCAGAGTTGAAAACTTTGCTTTTCTGCACCCTTCCTCGCTCGGGTCTGTAGTTCTGCGTGCAGGTGGACTCCGTGTTAATTTGAATAAAAAATCCCTCGGTCTATGTGAAAGTACATGATTAAAAACACGGCGTGACACTCGTAGTCGAGCGGGGCCAAGGATCTGCCGGCAGCACTGCGGGAGAGTGAAGGGAAACAAGTTGATGCAGTGGAACGGGGCCGAGGGGAAGCGAATGTAGTCGGAGCGACAGACAAAGCAAACAGAGGCAGTGTGAGAGGCCGTGAGCGTGGGTGCTGAGCGAGGCGGAGTCCCTGTAGCAGTCGGGTGTCAGCACAAGGGCCGAGCAGAGCCAGACTAGTCTGAGCCGTCCAGAAAAAAACAAAACACACACACACACACACTGCCTCTAGCCCCACCCCCACCCCCCCGCTTTCATTCTGCACCCTGCTGTAAGTCACCCCGCATGCTGGCACCGCTGAGAAATACACAAAAGCAAAAATACATAAATATCCTAACTTGCTCTGCGCGTGTATACGTGAGTGAGAGAGTGAGAGAGAGAGAGATGTAGGGGACGTTCATCCCGGGTGGAGATTTAGCTGCCTGCTGCATGCATTCATCTCAGTGTGTGTATGAAGCCAAATGCATCTTTGTGTGTTTGCTGTTTTCCTTTGTGCGTCTGTGCCGGAGACTTGGCGGCCTGCTCGCAGTGTCTGCAGAGCCTATTATACAAGAGAAAACCGTAAAATCAGAGATCTTAATTATCTGGGAGGGGGGGGAGAGAGCGGCAAAGGAAGGGTTGGAGTGGGATTGAAAAAGGGAGGGAGGGAAAAGAGGGTGATGTAGAGAAAATCAGAAAATGAGGGAGCGCTATCTCGGCGTGCACCCCCGGGCAGATGAGGGGAGGATGAGCGATTGCAGGGGAGGAGTGATGGGAAGGGGGGATGCCAAGGAAGACAACAAGACCTCGGATGGAGGAACGCGGTCATTGTTGGTGGATCGTTTGCTTTTCCCTCTTCTGCCACATTGTGTGACACAAGAAAATGTGACGCTCGCCTTAATGGAGGGATGAATCACTCCCCTAATTGAATCTGCGAGTGGAGCGGCTTCGGCGGCGCTGCACTGCCACTCATCGCGTCGTGGGGACTTGAGGGGGCGGGGCCAGGAGGGTCCCGCCCCTCCTGGGCCTCTGCATCATCAAGAGTTTACTGCTTTCTAATATCAAAGCAGCATCACGTAGTCTTCATCACACTGACTCGGCACTTTCTGCCTCTCCGTCCTCCAAGCCTTTCTCCTCTTTGCCCCCCCCCCTCCTCCCTGCTCCTCCCTTTCTCATCCGTGTCTACATTTCCTTTGGGGAATTTGGAATTCAGACATGCCAGGTTCGACATTTTAAGAAAATATGATTTATTCATGTGATGTTGTTCTGCCAGGAGGCGGCTCCGTACGTCTGAAATGAGATTCCTGAGCATATTAACTTGAGAGCAGCATGTTGGGTTAAAGGTGACATCAGCCCGGTCCAGCGGAATCAGGACGGTGGACGACATGAGTGCACTCAGAGATGTGGACATTCATCGACATCGATCCGTGAATGACTCTCTGAGAAACCAAAGCAGATTTTTTGGAAAAGGTGAAAAAAGGAATTCAGGGCTCAGCAGAAGCCCCGCCCCCTCCGCACAAACTGACACGGGCCGAGTCGGTTCGCCATAATGACGCTAACCGCCAAACAGCATCGTCGCGTCTGAGGCAACAAACCAAAGCGCCCAGTGTTTAGTCAGGAATGAAGAGAACACCTGACGGTGTGTGAAGCGGGCGCACGGAGCCCAACGTGCATCAAACACGAGAACAGCGATGCTCACGATTCGGTAAAGAAAAGAACAGAGTGGTGCACGTGTTCAACATGAATCCAGCTGCTCCAGGAGAAACGTGACTTAACAATGACAAGCAGCTAATTGAGATTTAAAATTTAAACACTTAAATGCAGAATTAGTAGCTTTTCATTCTTTTATTTTGGGAGCTGACTCTCTGTCGCTTTCTGTTAATGGTGGAATAAAAAAATAAAACCTGTACGCCAATGTCACCTTGAACCCCGGGAGAGAGCAGCGGAGTTTGCAGAGCAGGTGGAAAAAGTCAGACAAAAGATCACAGCTCTTCTCACTCTACTTGATTTAATAAAGACTTTTTTGGTTTGACGTCAGGGCCCAGATGTTTCGTTTATGCAGCAAAGCGATTTGCACGTATGCTCTTTGAAAAGTGTCGGAGAAAACGGTCAAAATAATAAAAGGCAGAGGAATAAAAGGGAAAGTGCTCATCAGGAGCAGCTTTGATTGGAGGCTTTGAGGGCTGTTCTCAGATGGTACAGGTGTTTACGTTCTGGAGTCTGCACCATGTCCTCGTCTCAGCAGGTGAACAGACCCCCCCCCCCCCCCCCCCCCCCCCCCCCCCCCCCCCCCC